>CM019071.1:117115059-117439505 GCA_009667805.1 Leptobrachium leishanense | reverse complement strand
ATGGGGACCTCCACAGGAGGAGGCCTTAGCACGAGTCAAGTCCATGCTGGGATCCGCTCCGGTGTTGGGGTACTATGACCCTGCAAGAAGACTGTGGTTAGCGCAGATGCTAGTAGCTACGGGTTGGCAGCGGCCCTTCTGCAGCTGAATGAGGGTAAACTACAGCCTATTGCCTATTGTTCTCGCACCTTAACAGCAGCAGAGAGACGTTATGCACAATTGAAAAAGAGTTTTGGCCGGAGTCTGGGCCTGCGAACGCTTCCACCGTTATCTGGTGGGTTTGGAGGAGTTCAGTCTGGAGACTGACCACAAGCCACTAGTTCCTCTTATTAATTCTTATGATATCGACAAGGCGCCTCTGAGATGCCAGAGACTCTTAATGAGACTACTTAGGTTTAATGTTAGAGCTGTGCATGTCCCGGGAAAACAGCTGGTGGTGGCAGATACCCTCTCCAGACTCCCGCTGGCTGCTGAGGGCGATTCGTCGACAGAGTCGGACGTGAAGGTGTATGTGGATTCGATCTTAGCCTCCAAGTCCATCTCTTCGGGGAGATTGGAACAGATTAAGAGAGAGACGCACCTGGATGTTGTCCTTCAAGAAGTTATCAGCTATGTAAGAGATGGCTGGCCGGAGAGTCGTGCTGCGTGGTGGTCTCTGAGTGCGTTCCAGTCCAAGAGAGCGTACCTTACTGAAATGGACGGCTTAGTGTTTTTTCAAGACCGCATTGTTATTCCGAAAAGTCTGCGTCAAGACATGCTACGGCGGATTCATGAAGGTCATTTGGGGGTTTCCAAGTGTAGGGAGAGGGCGTCGTCTGCTGTGTGGTGGCCTGGGATTAGCGCTGACATTGCTGATTTCATCTCGAGATGTGCCTTCTGCAGAGAACGTCGACCTACACAGAGACGTGAGCCTTTACTTTCCACCCCCCTACCTGCATCCAGGTCCATGGCAGAAGATAGCTGCGGATCTGTGCGAACTAAAAGGGAGGAAATACTTAGTTGTTGTGAACTACTACTCCAGATACCTTGAGCTCGCGCCACTGGGTGAGGCGACCAGTGCTACTGTGATTGTCCGTCTGAAAAGCATGTTTGCCAGGTGGGGTATCCCGTCGGAGTTGGTGAGTGACAATGGTATGCAGTTCGCCTCTAAAGAGTTCGCTTCTTTTGGGAAGGATTACGATTTCCGTCACACGACTTCCAGTCCGCATTACCCGCAGGCTAATGGGATGGCGGAGCGAGCGGTTCAGTCCGCTAAGTTTATTTTGGGGCAGGCGGAGCCTTATTTGGCCCTGATGGCGTACAGAGCGGCTCCTGTTCAGGCTACAGGGTGTAGCCCTGCTCAGCTGATGTTGGGACGGCAGATTCGTACTACTTTGCCTTCTGTGGATGCTTCCCTGCCGGCTTCCCCGGTCCTTCCGGAGGATATTCGGAGGAGGGACGAGGTGGCGAAGCGGAACTACAGGTTCTTTTACGATAGACGACACTCTACTCGCCCACTATCGGTGCTATACCCGGGGCAGAGTGTCCGGGTTAAGCTAGATGATGAGACGAGGTGGAGAACCCCCGGCTACAGTTGTGGAGCGTTCTCCGGAGCCCAGGTCCTATGTGATCCGCACGGAAGGAGGAACTGTCGTTCGCCGCAACAGAAGGCATCTTCAGCCGGTACCCGAGGAGTTGAGTGCTGAGACCTCGACACCGCAACAGCCAGACTCTCCGGTTTTACGGAATGGGTCTACCCTGCAGGTGGTTTCTGGGCATGATGTACCGCTGCTTCCAGCGGAGCCACAGCCACCCTCTCAAGGACTTGGTGATGGTTCTTGCAAGATGACTTCGAGTGGTAGAGTTGTGAGGCCTCCGGAACGTTACCGGGATTAATGTTTAGCTAGAGCAGTGACTTGAAGAATGGGCAGAATAATCCCAAAGTCACTGCGGACTAGGGTAGTCTACCCCGATGTCCAAGTTAGCATTGTTTATCTACTTGTATCTTTACATTGTTTATTTTGTATGTTTTACCGTTAAAAGGGGGAGATGTGGTGAGAGCGGAGTCACATGACAGGAAGGGTGGGGGCGGTACCAGGCAGTGTATAATACAACAAACAGATGGTAGGCGCCCCTGCCTGTGCCGCCACCAAATATCCCAAGCCAGCCAGCAATCAGTGGTTTCCCCCAAACCAGTGTACAATTCAAGAAACAAATACGTAACTGGCGGCGCGATACCAGTCGCTGCGGGATTTCTTGGTGGTTCTCTTTGGTGGTACCGTCCACATATATGAAAAACAATGAAAAGTGCAATAGTGCAGACGAAAAATACAATTTTCAATCAGAATACGTATTAAGATGCTACCACTCACAAAGGGAGAGCCCCAACACTGGCTCTGAGTGGGTCAGCACGTTTGGTCATTTGGTGTTGTTCTGAAGGAGGCGACCTGCAACCCTCAGAAATGATGATCCGCTTCCAATGCCAGTATATGGAAATACATGTAAAGAACAAAATTCCTTGCGTATATTTCCAACGGATCTACGCAAGGAATTTTGTTCTTTCTTTACATGTATTTCCATATACTGGCATTGGAAGCGGATCATCATTTCTGAGGGTTGCAGGTCGCCTCCTTCAGAACAACACCAAATGACCAAACGTGCTGACCCACTCAGAGCCAGTGTTGGGGCTCTCCCTTTGTGAGTGGTAGCATCTTAATACGTATTCTGATTGAAAATTGTATTTTTCGTCTGCACTATTGCACTTTTCATTGTTTTTCATATATGTGGACGGTACCACCAAAGAGAACCACCAAGAAATCCCGCAGTGACTGGTATCGCGCCGCCAGTTACGTATTTGTTTCTTGAATGGTACCAGGCAGTGTCTGCTGGGATGCCATGCTAGCGGGACGTACTGTATGTGTCTCCTCTATCCGATGTTATGCTGAATAAATCAACAACTATAAACCAACCCACGGAGTCTACTCTTTTCATGACAGAGAGCATCGAAATTTCAGCGTTCTCTGTATAACCCCTTAGAATTTGCAGGGGTTAGCTCTCATTATGCTCAGCCAGCCACTTGGCCATGGAAACAGCATACACAATAACTAGAGCAACCACAGTTTTATCATGAATATCACAGCAGCCAAAATAACCTGACCACAAGTCTCATGATCCCAGCAGGAGATGAACCTGCTTCTCTTTCAATACCAGCACTGGGCTGCTGTTTTATTAACATGCAAATGTGAAATACAAAAGCCTTTCTTAGTGTATGTCATAGCCAAAATGGCTTTTTGTTTTTACTCTTTTCCTACCAAAACAGTCAGTAATGGAGGAGAAGGACAACAATACACTGCAAATAGTCAATGAAGCAACCCACTCAGCTTCTATAGGTCCATTTGCATGATAGGGAACTAGCTTGTTCACGTTGAGCAGGCTAGTTTACACCATCAGGATGTATGCGTCCTTGTAGATGAAAGGGGAAGTAGCCACAAAGCATCTAAAATGGCTGCAGAGCTGGGCCTATCATCTTTCAGCGGTCGGGTCACGTGATCGCTCATAGTCTCTTGCGGACATATGTCGCTAGAGAAGCGGTTGTCGTGGTAACAGGGGCCTTGCGGAAGCCGAGTGCAGGCTGAAGATTAATAACGTGTGTGAGCCGCCGGGAGGAGAGGTATAGCGGGTTATGATCCATTCAGCACCCGGGGCCGTCTCCAGTGCTGTGATTAGTGATTTCTGTAGATATTCATATTGTTGGTTGAATCTTTAATAACCTTGTTGTTTTTCCCCTTTGTGTCATGATAATATGACCCAGAGCATCTGATCCTATGATCAGGTCAGGCAAGAACGCCTAAAAAAAAATGCAGATTTTACAATAATGTGTCTCTAGTTTATTGTGATCCGGACCTGCAGTCAGAAAATTACATACAGGGCTATTCAGAGAGAGGTGAAAACCAGGAGAATGACTGGAGAAGTTAAAATTCTAGGTAAAATTGTCAAACCAGAAAAATTCTCCCATTTATCTCACTTTCCAAATTGGCTATTTGGTCTAGCTTGTTCATTCTGCCAATTCTCAAGGTTTTCACCTCCTTCCTGAATAACCCTGTTGGTATCGGGCTAAGTAACAACTGAGTCGTTAACGGAGAGCTCTATACAGGAGAAAGCTACGCAAGCCTTTATCCATTTGCAGCTCACCATTAATGGTTCAGGCTGGAATATATTTCAGCCGCTGACCGATACCGTTGGTATCAGCACTTGTAGCTCATAGGACCCCCATGGAGCCCAGCAGGACCCTGCATGAGCTCAAGTGACTGTTCCCTATTCTTAGCTGCTCGTGGCCAAAGGAAGCGTCGGATCCTGCTGCCCTCCACACCATGGGATCTCTGGTAAGTATGTGACTTCTCAATCCCTTCGGAGTTAAGTGATTCTGCTTCTGCAAAATCCCTTAATGGGACACTCTATGCACCCTGACCACTTTAGCTTTTTAAAATGGTCAGGCTGCGTGGAGCACCTCCACTCTAGATATCAATGGGTGAAGTGAAGGAGTGTCCTCCGCCCACACAAGCATCACCAGGCAAAGGGGATTTGAATTTATCGACTATTGGTCACTGATGATGTCTGCATGTTCTGCGTGCTGACATCATTCTATCTGAGAATGCTTGCAGCAGGGAGTGTTCGGAGAAAAGGCAACCAATGGATTGCTTCAGTGCGTGCGCACCATCCCTCGTTCTGTGCAGGCACTCCGGAACATACATACAAAAGCATGAAAGTACTGCGGGATGTGCAATACAGTATGCAAATTGCATTAGGTAGCTGCAGGGACTTCCGCATAACGGAAGCCTTGAGGTGAAGGGAAGGAGCAGCCCACAGCTGAGGGAGAAAAGGCGAGCACTTAGCTTTGATTGCAAAAAATAATTGGGCAGAAGCGTCATCAATATCCGGAAAATTATTTAAAGGGACACTCTCCGAATCCTGACCACTTTAGGTGTTCAAAGTGGCCAGGTTGTGTATAGTTCCCCCCTCGACGTCGATCTGTTGTAAACACAGTGTGAAGCGGGGGAGTTAACTCCACCCATACCTGCATCACCAGCAGTGGGGAATTTGAATTTCCTGGGTGCCCATTACCAGACCGGTCACTGGTGACATCACCCTCTCTCAGACTGCCTGCTATTCGGACAGTCTGAGAGAGGGTCTTGATGGATCGGTCCTGCGCTCAGCTTTGATCCATCGTTCTTTGCAGTCACTATGGAACTTGCGTATGTAAAATGCGAAAGTCCTGAGTGAAGCGCAATTTTGTGGCGCCTACGCAAACACAATTTGCCTAGATGTGCCAATTGCGTAGCAAAGCTCCAGGGACTTCCACGTTCAGAAGCCCCTTAGGAGGGGGATAAACAGCGCACACTGAGAGGGAAAAGGTGACCATTATTAGCAAAAACAACAAAAATAAATAAAAATTGGGCAGATGCTGTCAGTGACATCTGATCAATTATTTAAGGGCAATAAAAGGGGGGGGTACATTATTTGTTTTTATTAGAGTATCAAAAAGGGTGAGGAAGTAAAATTTTCACATAATGTCCTTTTAACACCAGCTTCTGAACGCCTTTGGTTATTAAATACCGGCTGCAGAGGATAATAATGAGCTACCATGAAATTAGGGCTGAAACGACTAATCGATAATAAAAATAGTTGTCAACTATTCTCATTAATCGATTAGTTGTCGTTAAATCAATCTGTGTACAGCACCCACAGTTTAGAATCAGACAGAGTTAAACATTAATAACCTCAGGCTCTACTTTGGAGAAGACGTGCCGCTGCTTTACTCTGATTTAGTTCTAGGGCTAGGTCAAACATAACCCAGTTTGGATGGTTGGAGCTGTACCAATGGTGTTTTATACTTACATGGAGCTGGATTCCTGTGCCACCAACCCACACTCCCTGCCCTCTCTCCGGTGTGGTCCATTTCCCCAAACTCCCTCTCACACTCTGATTTGGTCCCTTGCCTAAACTCCCTCCCAACTCCAGTCTCTCTCCCCACTCAGTTTGTTCATAAATTTATTTTAAAGAGACACTCTAGGCACTCTGACCACGTTTGCGTATTAAAGTGGTAAGGCTGTGTGGAGTGCCCCCGCCCATCCCGCTTTGCATGCTGACATCATCCTGTCTGAGCCCTCGAAGCAGCATTAATTCGGTGAGAAAACAGATATGGGATAGAGCTGCGCACACATATCAATACGTCACTTTGACCAGGCGCTTGTGTACTTTATGTGCAAAAAGTAAGCAAGTTACTCGAGATACACAAGTTGTGTAATGTACGGACAAAAGTTATTTACACTGTGCAAATTCCGTAAGAAAAATGTGGGTAAAAAGGTAGGAGGGATTGATTTTTTTTTTTTTTTACATACAGGTCTATTCAAAGAAAGGTGAAACTCAGGAGAATGACTGGAGAAGTGAAAATTCTAGGTCAAAATGGCCAAACCAGAAAATTCTCCCATTTATCTCACTTTCCAAATCGGCTATTTGGTCTAGATTGTTCTCTTCTCCTGGTTTTCACCTTTCTCTGAATAACCCTGATAGTGTTCCTTTAAGTGAACAATTGTATGGTTTATTTCCGATGAATCGATTTTTAATGGAAAAAAATATTCGGCCAACTAATCGATTTATGAAAATAATCATTGGTTGCAGCCCTACACGAAATAACTCTTTCTTCTTCATATGGCCACAAATTAACAGCTCTTATACAAAGTCTAGGAGGCGTTAATTTACAGTAGCTTGTAATAGTTTGCACTGGTGTTACCGTTCATGTTGTCCAGCGATAGTTTTACCGTTTTATTCATCGTTGTTTGTATCGGAGGTTGATGGAGATCGCCAAAGTTTAGTCACCGTGTGTTGTGAACACCCTTAGGACGACACTGATTGGAGAATGGCGATCGCTTACTCATTTTACCGCAGAATATCGGAGGTGACTGGCTCATGTTTCTATAACCCCCAGGAAGACATGATTTACTTTCTTTCTTTTTCAGGTTGGATTTAGCCCAATGGAACTTTTGGAAGTTTTAGAACCAGAAGACCTACCCAAAAAGTCAACATGGTAATATAACTTACACAACTTTTTCAGTGCTCCGTCTGGTTGTCCATCCATCCACTTACCTATTGTCACCTAAATTCCCAGATGTTTGTGCTTTATTAAAACCAGTCCTATATAATCTCTGACGCTGTTAAATGTGCTATAAATAATAATATTTCATTCAAGCAGGATTTAAGTAGCCAGTCTTTTAAATCCCCAATGTTTTAAAACAGGGGTTTAAAACCTTGGCTCTTTAGATGTTTTGGAACTACATTTCCCATGAGTCCATGCCAATCTCACAGTGGCTGAGCATCATAGGAGATGTAGTTCCAGAATCTCTGCAGGTCCAAGGTTGCCGATTCTGGCTTAACTAGCTTTGGTAAAATGAATTTATACTCAATGGGTTCACGGGAGTTGTAGTTCAGGGACATCTGGTGGGGCCGGAGTTTGGACATCCCTGATATAATCAGTCTGCATGTGTTGATAAGTGTCTCCTTGCAGTCATTGTATGTATGTTTGGCAGTGCCTGTGTGTGTGTATAGGTGTGCCTGTCTTCATGTATGTGTTTGTCAGTGTCTGTATGTGTCTGTCTTTGTCTGCATGCTTGTTTGCATGTGTCTTAGTGCAGTGTCAGTATGTGTGTTTGTCTATATATCTCTGTCAGTATGTGTGTGATTGTGTCTGCCTGTGTTTTTGTCTTTGTTTACGTGTGTGTCTGTCTTTTTGAATATGTCTGTGTCTCTCAATGAGAGGTATTGTGGATTCCAGAGGATGACTAAATCCTTTGAAGGCTGGTTGTGCTTTCTAAGTGACAGCCTTCAGGAATGAAGGAAATCCTCTGCTTCGAACGTCTGTCACAGAGCCCAGAGAAAGCTGGGGGAGGGGGTGACATTCACCTTATCCTAACCATTTAATGCGCTAAATCATGGCCATGGAGGGTGAATTAAATGATGGTCATGGCAGGTAAACGGTCCCCTTACTAACAATCTAAAATATAGTTTGTTGAAAAAAATAAACAAGAAATGAGAAAACAAGAAAAGAAAAGCAAGTTAAAACATAGTAAGACCCACATTGACTGATCACATGATCCTGCATTGTGACGGACTCTCAACTAAAAATTGCTTCCAAAGTTTACAAGGAACCACACAATGCCAGACCAAACAACTTTCCTAAACCTGTGACGTCAGGACGACATGTTTTTTCCTCGTAGATATGTCTCCTTCTTTTGCCTTTAAATCACGTATTGATGTAAGTTATAGTAATTCTGTTTATGCTATTCCACCAGGTATGCCCTTGTACCACGTGGTGAAGCTCCAAGTCCGCGCGTGGGTCACGCATGCGTGTATCTACCAACCAAAGAAGCTTCCGGGAAGGGAAAAGTTCTGGTTATTGCCGGGGCAAATCCCGACGGCTGCTTCTCTGACACTCACATCGTAGACCTCGGTAAATAAGTTACAAATAAGATAGTGCTTACAGGTGCTCTGCCTTTTCCAAATCTTTTTCTGTCTGTGCTGAGCGAAGGATGTCGCTGAGGAACCTAGTGTAACCAAGTGAACCTGTTGTGCCTCCAGAAGTTGGGTTCTTTTACTAGGGAATTCCTCCAATTTTATGTTTATAAATTAATTTTTTAGTATATAATTTTAAAAAAAATTTAGTAATTCCCTATTAAATTATTCCTAACATTCGATTTGCATGCTGCGGGTGGGGAGTGGCAGCTCGGAGCAAATTCACAGAACCGATCCATCAGCTCCTTTCTCCCAAAATGCTCGTTACTGCAAGCGTACGGAGACAGAATGATGTCAGCACGCAGACGGTACTGATATCATCAGTGACTGATTTGGTGAGAGATGGGATATTCAAATCCTGTCTTCCTGGTGACGCTTGAGCGGGTGAAGGAAACTCCTCTGCTTCACCCAAGAACATCTCCAAAATGGCACTGGAGGGAAGGAGGGGGACACCATGCAGTCTGACCACTTTAGAAAGCTTGCGATTAATGGAGGAGGCAGAGACACCTGCGAGTATCCAGGTGCCTATGCATTTCCTGCGCCTACCCTGCCTGCTGCATGAGCCGCGAGGTGTAAATTCAGAGGCCATCAGACTCACTTGGTCAACGGAGCCACCTGTCCAGCCGCAGGAATGGGGTATCATTTCAGGACTTGAGATCAACCGATCCTGAATACTGCACACTCTGATCAGATTGCCGACTCAATAAATAGGGATCAGGACAACTCGGGCTGTATTACATTGATCATGCTAAAACAGGGACGCTCCTTAGTGTCTCAGTTTTAGCGTGATATTACAGTGCAGGCGCTAATCCAGCAGCCTGCACCGTAACACGGCGCTAAGCCTCAGGATGATCGCAGCGGCGCCACAAGCATCCCCTCCATGGAGTCCATACGACTCCATTTGAGGTTTCTCCTCTGCCGGTCACATGACCTGCAGGATCTCACATCACGAGATCCGGCAGGTCGGCGTAGTGATTCGCAGAGGAGACGGCACCCCCCAGTCGCTCTCTGCTCCCGGCGTCAAGAAGAGGTGGATGGAGCTGCTATTCTCGCTGCGGGGTGGGAGGTGAATATGTGATTTGGGGGGGGGGTTGCTGAAAAGTGCAAGATTCGCATCGTTAATGGATTTTTTTTTAACCCGTTAGCGTTTGGATTGTAATATGGTGCGCCCGTGCTAGGGCAGCCAGAGCTAACGTTAACACTCACACAGGTGAGCACAAACCTTAGCGTTATGAATGTAATAGGGCCCCTCTAGTCTATATACCTGTACATTATATGCAGACTTTAAATGAAATCAAAGGTTACCAATCCTAAACGCCTCCATTTCTTCATCGATTTTTCTATTAATGCAGGAAAATCCTCATACAGAGCTTTGCTTTCCTTTTTGGATGTTGAGGTTTCTAGATAACATTTAGTGAAGTTCAGCTGCCTCTGTTTAATGCTCTTTTTTTTTTTCTTTGTTTCAGATAGCCATGAGTGGGATTGCTCAGACTGGGACGGACTGTTACCCCGTTATGAACACGCAAGCTTTATAACTAATAGTGATACAAGTAGCATCTGGGTTTTTGGAGGTGCTGAACAGTCTACAAACAGAAACTGCATCCAAGTATTAAACCCAGGTAAGTAGTCAGCGATGCTGAAAGGTGAATAGAATAACCTTAAAGTGAACCTGTCATGTTAATTAAACCAAATTATCTCTTTAATAATATTCCATTATTATTTCTATATGATCAGTGACTTTTTTGCTCCTCCACGAAGCGTTTCTTTTCCTCTAGCATTATTTAGTTACCGTAGATACTCGAGTATAGCGCAATCCAAATATAACGCAATGGAAAGATTTATTACGGAAATGAGAGAATACTCAAGACTCGAATATAACGCGAGGAGCAAAATTATAAAAAGTATATACTGTACCGGTAAACAATTAAAATCCTTTAAGGTTCTCTTAACACAGTCGGGCTCCCCCTCAGGTCAGGGTGCTCTGCTCTGGAATGATTGTAGTTGTTAGTAAGTATGAAGCTGCCTGTCACACGTCTTCTTTACTTGCGATAAGATGGCCAGAGTGAGGTGACCAACGCAGTGACTCATTTACCGATAGCCAGCACGCCGGGAGGTGTAGTTTTCTGACCTCCGGCTCCAGCAGGCCGGGTCATCCACCGCGTCGTCTGCCGATAGCCAGCCTCCCCAAAAAACGAGCTCCTGACATCACTGCAGAACTACCGCTCCATTCCCTTCACATTCAGAATGTGAGGAGAATTGCGCAGCGTGTCTGCAGTGATGTCAGAACGGGGCAACAACGGGGTGGGACTGGCTATTGGTGGACGACACGGTGGTTGAGCCTGCCTGCTGGAGCCGGAGGTCAGAAAACGACACCTCCCGGCATCTTGCCCGGAACGAGGGTGCATGCTTGGTTTTAAGCCAATCTTGAATAATTGGCTTAAACCGAGTCTGCCCTCTGGCTGTGATGGATCCCACCTCTCCCGAATCCTGGGAGTTTCTGAAGTGTTTGCGTGTGTCAGGGAGCTTGTATTCACTTCAGAGAGTCTACCGGAAGTTCTGGGAGACTTGGGATCCCTGAGCAAGTCAAGTTTTTTTTACACACGATGGAGATGTCTCGATTTAGGCTGGGGTCAGACGAGCGTAGTGTTCACGTCCGTGATTGCGCCTAAAAGTACGTCCGTGATAGCATGAAAGTAAGTCCATTGGAGCCTGACACATGAAGTACGTCCGCACTGAACTGCGGACGCACAACGGCCGCGGCAAACGGACGCAGGTTAGGCAAGAACGTAATACTGCTAGAACGGACGTGCGGAGTGCGCCACGTCCACAACGTCTGCATAGCTTTGTGTGTGAGTGATGGAGCGAGGTCAGACGGACTGCATTTATACGTCCAGCATTTTTGACGGACAGAATGTTTTTTCATTGTAATTTATTTTCCCCTCCTACATCCGTCAAAAAATAACTTCAGTGAAAAAACGGACTGTGTGACCACTACTGCGTCATCCGTACTGACGATGTCCGTACTGCACGGACGTACAGTCCGTAGAAATCACGCTCGTCTGACCCCAGCCTTATACCCGACCCGTCCAATTTTAAGATAAATTTTTGTCACCAAAAATCTAGCGGTATACTCGAACATCTACATCATGTACTATGTTCATTCCAGTCTAGATTAAACACTGCTAAGCATATGAAAAATACCAGAAAGATTTAAGTTACACTGACAGGTTTTCAAAGGCATTCTGTAGGCACTGTGACCATTCAATGCAAATTGAATGGTCACAGCGACATTAAAGGGACACTCTACTCATTCTGATTTACTTTATGGTTTTTAAGTGGTCAGGATGTGAGGAGTGCGTCCAGTCCAACTGCACCGATTTGGCAGAATTTATGGGTGCAAAAACTGAATATTTATATATTATAAATATTTAATATGTGGGTAAAAGCTTATTGATTCAAGGAGAAATCTGACGCCATTCTGGAGTCAAGAAGGAGGTTTTATCCAGTGTGTTGCATTTTGGCGAGAACTTCAGACTGGGTGTTTTTGCCTTATTTTGTATCCATCGCAATAGGTGACGTGGAAAAGAGTGAACTCGCTGGACGCATGTCTTTTTTTCGGCCTATGTAACTCTGTGAAGTGGAGGAGTTTCCTCCATTCCCCACCCAGCATCACCAACAGCTGGGATATGGAATTTCCCGGCTACCAGTCACCAGATCGGTCGCTAATGATTAGGGCTGAAACAACTAAAAGATGATTAAAATAATTGTCAACTATTTCCATTATCGATTAATCAATGTCGATTAATCGTCCTGTGTACAGCACACACTGTTTAGAGTCAGACTGAGTTAAACGTAAATAACCTCAGCTTCAGAGCTGATTGGAGAAGACGCGTCGCTACTTTACTCGGTATGATTTAGTTCTAGCGTTATGTCAGACACAACCAGTTTGTTTTTATTCTGTTTACAACAGTAGCAGAACTATAACACAAACAATAGAATACTGCCACTGGGTGAAGGAGCTGTATGCCTGTTTTTTATACCTACTTGAAGCTGGAGTCCTTTGCAACCACCCCACCCTCTTTGGTCGGGAACTGCCATTTTCCTCCCTTTTGGTCTGGTCCCCTTCCCCAAACTCCCTCCCACACTCAGATCTGGTCTTTTATCCATACTGTGATAAGGTGAGGGGAATTGTGTGTAATGGTGTGTACATTCCCCCTGTATTTTTGAGCGGGCATTGGGATGTTTGAATCCAAGAGGAAAAAAATGTGTTTTAAATTGTTCCCCTGTGCTGCAAGGTTTCCCCACCTGCTAATTAAATGCCCTTAAATGTTTCCTGGGTGTGGGGAACCGGTGAGAAGGAGGTTGATTGATTGAGAGAGACACACAGACAGACTGAGATCAAGAGCAGCATACACGGTGAAGCTCTGAGGTTGGCAAAGTTTTACCTTTGGTTATTTTCCCAAGGTAGTGAGGGACATTATATTGTTTAGTCAGTACTCAGATGAGTTAGGCTTCGTTTTCTGTTATATATTGTTTTGTATGCTGGAGTGCCACAATAAAACTCCGCTATATAAAGAGACTGTTTCCGCACCATAATTGCTATAGCGCCCCCAGTGACCATACCCACTCCCTCTCACACACAGGTCAAGTCACTTGAGCAAAGTCACTCCCTTCCACCTCCAGTCCCTCCCCACACTCCGTTTGTTCACGAAATTATTTAAGAGGGACACTCTACGCACCCTGACCACTTTAGCTTATTAACCCCGATTTCATGCTGACATCATCTCTATCCAAGTGCTCGTAGTCACGTTCATTTGAGAAAGCAAACATGGCCTTAAGCTAGGCATGCAGCATCAATTACTCTGACCAAGCCCTCGCATACCTTGTGTGTGACAAGTATGCAAGATACGCAATTTGCTTATGTACGTACGTAAGTTACGTACACTACACAAGTTGCTTATGGAAAGGGGGAGGGGTTGTGGTTATTTTTTTTACATGTAAATTTTTTTCTATCCGATGAATCGATTTTTATGAGAATAATCGTTAGTTGCAGCCCTACTAGAGATATCAGCGCACAGAGAGCGTACCAGAGTGACCCTCTCTGAGAGCAATCTTTGTAGCAAGCGGTCTCAGAGGCAGCCGGTGAATTGGATCTGCGCATGCTCAGAGCTTCGATCCATCGTTCTGTGAAGGTGCTACAGAACTTATGTATGTAAAGTGCACAATTTGCAGATCCTATGCTATGGGGGTTGCAGATTGGGCAGAGACGCTTCAGGGACTTTAAAGTTCAGGTGCCCCTAAGCTGTTGAAGAGGAGCGTTGTGCGGCGAGGGAGTAAAGGTGAGTAAAATCACCTAAAAAGAGAAATAAAATTAAAAAATAATTTGGCAGAGGCTGTCAGTAGCATGTGATCAATTTTTTTTTGTGGGGGGGGGGGGTGTGTCTATTTTGCTATAGAGAATCCCTTTAATGTCCTATTCCCCCCTCTCTGAGCAAGGGGAATCAGCCCTGCCAAGAAAGATTAAATTGGCAAGAGATGACCAGATTTCTTGGAAGGTCAGGAATGTATGTCCCTTTTATAACTCACTCCCAACTATATCATGTAATTCACGCCAAATATGCTCCACAAATGTATTACTGTTTGCCATTTTTGCACTACTGACCATTTCCTGACGCCTTTCACCCATTCTACATGCAGATTTGGTACAAAGTATAGGAAGCATTAACTTCCAGTAAAGCTGAGCTGTAAGCAAAGCTTGTGCCTTGGTCTGAATAGCAACTAGTGGGGTCTTTAAGTTAACGTATGGGGCCGCTCTATTTAATGACTTAGTTGGAATAGTGCTCATATTTTTTGAGTCATTCTGTACATATTTGTTACATTATTGTTGAAATAAGATTTTCTTCTTATTAGGAAGCTGTACGTGGAAATGTCCCAAAGTAAAGGGACCGACTCCTTCTCCTAGAACTTTCCACACGTCTTCCTCCGCCATTGGGGATAAATTATATGTGTTCGGTGGGGGAGAGAAAGGTGCAGAGCCAGTAGAAGACACCCGGCTGCATGTATATGATTCTGGTAAGTAAACTGATTAATTCTATTAAATCTAGTATTTAACTGTGATCAGGTATACACCATCAGCAGTAGCACACACAGCAGTCCGAGATTGCGTTAACCTAATCTGGGGTTGTTCTGTATCATGGCAAATGAAATTCTTTTGTTGCAAAAAAAATTCCATTACATTTGGATTCCAGACTGTGCCCCAAATTTTTTAACAATGAACAAAAAATGAAACACACTGCCAGCGCTGCTATTGTCTGGTGCACTAGTGTCACCACATTTACTTGAGCAGAAAAACAAAATACAAAACGTTTCGGGGTCACAGTCCCTTCCCAGTGAAAATTCTAGCCTTTATTTTGATGCAATGAGAGAGATCACTGTTTAGCTGCAGCTGACATTGTTCATTTTTTTTTGATCGTAGCACACCCTGACTCCCTACGCACTATTTTTGTAGTCGACTACTTTTTCTTCCAAATTTTTTTAACAACTTGGCCATTATACCTGCTGAAGGATAATGTGGGCCAGACTGACCTATAACATACTAATCAATGTATATAATATACCGGTATATGTATGTATGTGTGTGTGTGTGAGCAGTGAGAATATTAATAGTTAAATTTATCTAAGTATGAGTTTTATTTCTTAGAATTCTCTCTGTTAAAGCATTAATACAATATTTATAAAGGATTTTACCAGGAAGGATACATTGAGATTTCTCTCGTTTTCAAGTATGTAAATATACTCTTCCTTTTTGTCCTTGATGGTTGCGAGCACCAGTTATTGCTACAATGCTTAGCCAAACTCCCAGAAATAATGTTTCCAGTTTGTTTCCTCATGAACTAAATAAATAAAGCTTTTTTTCAAAGTACAATATGACTTGTGTAACCTTCACTTGAAATTGTATTTTCTCCAGATTTTCATCCTGTTACATAATGTACAAAATGATCAATGTTTAGTTATAGAGAGGGGCAATCATCTGTTGTAACTGGTTGATTTTCGTACACCGCCCAATGCTTTTAATCAATAATGAGAATAGTTGTCAACATTTTTCAGTAATCGACAGACGATTAATCGATTTGTGTGCAGCACACACTGTTTAGAGTCAGACTAAGTTAAACGTTATAACCTCAGACTTTGCTTCAGAGCTGATTGGAGAAGACGCGCCACTTCTTTACTCTGTTTGATTTTTAGTTCTAGGGTTATGTCATAACCAGTTTGTTTTTATTCAGTTTACATCTGTAGTAGGTTATAGCACAGACCCTGAGATACTGTCACTGGGTATGGGCACCGTACTGCTGGTGTTTTATACTTACTTGAGGCTGGAGTCCTGTGCCACCACCCCAATTTTCCTGCCACCCCATCTGTGGTCTGGAGCTGCCATTCTCTTCCTTTTGGTCCAGTCCATTCCCACAAACTCCCTTCCACACTCGGGTCCGGTCTTCTGCCCAAACCCACTCTCATACTCGGGTCAAGTCCTTTGCCCAAACTCACTCCCTTCTACCTCCGGACCCAACTTCAGCCCAGTTTCTTCATGAAATTATTGTAATAGGACACTCTACGCACCCTGACCACTTTATCTTACTAAAGTGGTCAGGCTGTGTGGAGTGCCCCCCCCCCCTTTCTCATCCTGCTTTCGTGTTGACATCATGTCGGAGTGCTCATAGCTGCATCCGTTTGGGGAGAAAGCAAACACGGGCTTAAGCTGCCACGCAATATCAATCCACCACCCTGGCCAGGTGCTCGTGTACCTTGTGCGCGAAAAGTATGCAATGTGCTTTTGTACGTACGAAAGTTATGTACACTGCGCAAATTGCTTATGTAGCGCTGTGTTTAAAACCTTACTGTGGCAGTACCTATTTTTGGCCACCGGAGGGAGACCGAGACCATGGTAAAATTATGCTGGACAGACACAGAAGACATTGGGACTACGTTTCCTGGCATGCTTTGCAAACAGACACAGGAAGTGGGTGGGACACAGACGCTGTACATCCTGAGCCTCGTGGAAATAGCTGTCAGAGCGTGCCAGGGAGTGCATGAGAGAGGATGCAGTGTTGCAGAGTGGAACAGTGACTAGGCCGGAGCGCAGGTGCGGCCTACCAGGATTCCAAGAGGGGTTACCCAGCCTTGTAAGAAGGAGACCCAGTGATCCACAGGCATTCCCCAAGCTGCTATCAAGGAAGCGGAGGACCCCTGAGTTAGGAGTACCGCAGGTCCATTGGATGGGAGAGCAGGCGGTAGCTGGACAAGCCTCGGTCGGAGCAAAGAGAACCCGACAACAGATCCAGTAGCCAGTATCCTAGCCAGGCATCGAGCGGAGGGACGTCCTGGGTCAGCGGAACCTTGGTGATCCAGCGGATGGGTGAGAGGCCTCCAAGGCCGGTTTTACAAAGTCAAGAAAGTGCGCTGCTGTTTATTTCTGAAACCCACAGGGCCCCAACTTGACTAGTCGAAGACATCGTTTAAAAGATTCACTGGCCAGTTGAATAGTACCCGGGTACCATAACACACACATACACTCACAGTTCGGGACTTTACCTGTTCGGGACTCACTCCCTAGTATCTAAAGAAGGGGAAAAGATTCGCATCTTATTTTGTTTTCCGCTGCGTGTTTCCCGAATTACGAAGCATTGTATTTTTCTGTTCGGTCGCGCATTTTCCCGAAATACGAAGCCTCGTATTTCTTTTCCGCTGCGCGTTTACCGCATTACGAAATACTGTAGACCTATCCAAAGACCGTGTTATTCTTTATTTGCCTTTTATTCAAGTAAACTATATAATATAAAAATCCACAACGGTGCTGGAGTATATTTATTCCCTAGTGCGGGGAGACTGACCCGTGGTTCATTTTCAGCGGCTCCTCCGGGAGTGAGCGCTACACTTATGAATTTTTTTTATTTTTTTTTACATAATGCTCCTTTTTAAGTAAACAATTATTTTACTATTAATCGGCCAACTATGCGATTTGCAAATAATCATTAGTTGCAGCCCTATTATGTCCTAATATTGCATTAAAGAACTTTGAGATAGCTCGAGAGAAATCCACGGAGCTTGTCTTGTGTGTTGAGTTTTCTTGCTGTCTCCCGAGATCTCGTATATAGATGGTGATTGGCCAGGCTAAACACTGACCCCACACCTGCTGTGCTAAAACTCTGGGAAATGCTGGGAATCTGTGTCTAAGACCTTAAACTGTTTTTGTTTTAATTTTTATGTTTTCAGCAAAAATAAATTGGTGGTTTATGTATATGTATATATATATATATATACTGAATAATTTAATCAAATTCTGTAGAAATAAACAAAATCTGCTTTCTACCCTGGTGTTTTCCTCTAACAGATTATTTATTTATTTATTTATATAGCACCAGCATATTCCCCAGCTGAACAATAGGCACAATATAGACAGGGTTACCATACATTGAGACTGAACAACATTTTGACAAACCACTACAGGAGGAAACGGCAGCCCTATTCCCTTGGTAACTTACAATGTAGAAGGGTTGGGGGTGGAAACAGGAGGAGAGGACTGCAAGGTGAGAGCGATGAGCTGGTTGGGGCAGTGAGGTGCATCAATGAGTTGGGTGGTAGGCTTGCCTGTATAGGAATGTCTTAATGGAGCGTTTTGAAGGAAGGGAATCTAGGGGAAAGTCAGATATTGAAAACCAAATCACCATTAGGGTGACAGGTAGACAGATATCATGGATTGGCTCCTTCATACAGCTCTCCAGTTATTATTCAACTGCAACCATTTGAGATGCTCAGCATCAGCTGCACTGCTCCTCTTAATGGCTGGTAAATGGCTGCTTGATCCAAGGAGAAATCTGCCATTCTGGGGTAGGATTTTTTTTCCCAGTATGTTGCATTTCGGTGAGCGCTTCAGACTGGGTTTTATGCCTTCTGTTGGATCAACAGCAGTAGGTGATGTGTGAAAGGCTGAACTCGATGGTAACACGCCTTGTTTTCGACCTATGTATACCATCTTACTAAATAAACCATTTAAGATCTGCATCCTCTTAGCAGTCTCCGGCTTAATGTAAAGTAGAAGCTTTATTAATAGATTTCAATGTAACTAAGGTTTCTCTGACCTGGAGCTGCTTGTAACGTTGTCTTTCATTCTGGCATTTTGCTTTTCTTGAAGTCTTGAATTCATATCCCTTTTATTTTTGTAACTATATAATGCCCTGAAGAAGATGGTGATCTCTTCCGATGGCTTGTCTTGGTTTGCAACCCTTTTTGCTGTAAATCACGCCTGCTTCCTTTTGATTCAATATACGGCTGTAAATCCTGCACCAGTACATTGCCACCTGCCTGCCGTGGACTCCGGTGATACTGGGAGAAATTCAGGAGGAAATCATGCTATATGGTGGAGTTAGGGTTGCTCGATTAGCCAAGTTTTCCTGGACGCGTCTAATATGTTCCTGATGATGGGCAGTGCATGAAAAATGCCACCCTGCATTATGTAGAATGCAGATAAGAAATCAAAAAGGAATCCCAGATAACCTGGCTTGATTTCCTTCCTGCAGCATATGAATTATACATGTTGCATGGCAGCACTTTTCCCTGTGCTCCCCTCTGCATGAAATAGTAATATGTGTCCAAGAAAATATGGCTGATCTGGAAGCCCTAGAGATGGAGCCTATTACTAGAACATAAAGAACGTAGTCCTTCTGCTTTCATAATTTGTACAGCGCTGCAGAATATGCTGGCGCTTTATAAATAAAGAATAATAATAATATTTCTGTCTTTTTTTTGGACAGCCACCACAAGTTGGACTCAGCCAGAGACATTCGGAGATTCCCCATCTCCTCGCCATGGCCATATCATGGTAGCAGTTGGTACAAAGCTGTTCATTCACGGTGGCATGGCGGGGAGCACAATGCTTGACGATATATTCTGCATTGACACAGGTAAATTCACTCCTTTTCTGTAAATGAAGTCTCATGTAGCGCAACGTTCTAGCGGAAGGACATCAAGGAACTATTTGACCTCAGTGTCCTTCCAGTTAAGACAGTAGATCGGCGTGAGGCTTTTCGGGGGAGACTGGTAAACGAGTGTAGATTCGTGGGGTCTATTTTGTACCTGGTTGTAAAGTTGTTTTGCTCTCAAAAAAAATCACTTAACACCAGGTTTATGGTAATGCTATTTTTTGCCATTTTTGTGCAAGAATATCACGCGACTTGGAATTACTGGTTTTCCAGCAATAATGCAACGTCTCCATATCCTATACCAAGTACAGGACTCCCCCCCCCCCCCCCCCAAAAAAAAAAGGTATCCCAGTGAAAAAGCCGAATGGTAACGCAAGTCACTGCCAGTTATAGAATAGCAAGTGGAGTTTTAACAAATGTGTGAGGACCCTTAAGGGGTTATTTAAAGACTACCGAATTGGCCACAAAATTGCACCGAACAGTGAATTTCCCCGTTCGGTGCAATATTGTGGCCATTTGGCTTTCCAAAAAGCTGACAATTCGCCGAAAATTTGGCGAGTTGCCAGTGAATTACGGTGACCTTCGGCGCCAGTGAAAACCCCATAGAGAAGGAATGGTTAATCTATTCAGAGAACACCGAACAAAAGAGAAATGTCAGTGAAATGCCCTGATTTTCGGTGCTTTCACTCGACAGGGTCAAACAGGCGAATCCCTAAGGCTTCAATGTAAAAAAAAAAAAAAAAAAAATATCCAAGTTTTTCTTCAATATATTTATTCAATGGTTTATTCTTTTCATTTGCAGCAAAAAGTCTCTTTATTTTTTCTAGGCATTTTCCGGGGGAAATTTGCCCCCCCCCCCACCCCCAATTTTAATTTAATTTATTTTAATTTATTTAATTTTTTTTCTGTAACAGACCTTTTTTATTATTATTTATAGAACCTTCTATGCCTTCCCAGGCATTTTCTTGCAGTATTTTTTTTTTTTAAAAAAAAACGCCTTTTAGAAGTTGTTTTGTTTTTACCCTTGTTCAGCGGCTTGTCGGCTGTTTCCGGCGGATGGTCGGTGGTCTGGTCGGCAAATCGTCGGCTTTTTTCGGATCGATTCAATGTTTTTTGTTTTTCCCCCAGTGGTTTTTCGATTCGTTTGGGTCGATTCGCTGCACTTTTGGGACCCTGCGGTGAATGGTGAATTTGCCGTGGGGTCGTGAATTTAACTCGCCGAAGTGCCGCGAACGGAAGAGCTCTCTGAATAACCACTCCAAATAGAATAGAGCCCGTGGTGAACAACCACATATCCAGGCTAGAGTCCGACTTCCAGCAGGTAAGCCACCCTTGCGTTGACAGTCTCTATCCAGTAGCACATTTCTGCTCATCATTACTGAAGACTGGAAAGCATGAAAATAAATAAAATCAAGCAATCTCTGTACCTCAAAGTGATCTGCCTCGACTATAATGTCACAGCGCACAAGGTAATATCTGCAATCTGATGGCTTTTTTAACGCATACTTATCTAGGCTAGTGGTGACGTATTCCAGGATATTATTTGTTTTTAACACAATCGCCCAAAACAGAAATCATGTTGCATTAATGAGTAACCTTACCATGCATTCCACATCAATATCAATCTAGATTCCGGCCAGGAATACCCATACTCGGGTCATTCAAAAACAATAAATGTACCCACACTCATTACAAGCCCACAACCAACTATTTTTGCATTACTGCAGATACAATGAAGTGGGAGCATGTGAAGGTGAAGGGGGATGTTCCTCCCTGTAGCGCTGCCCATTCTTCTGTGGCCTGGAAATCCTTTATTTACATCTTCGGTGGTATGACGGAGTTTGGGGCTGTAGACGACATGTACCGGTTTGACACAGGTAGGTCACCTAATGGCCAAAATCAGCAGCTTTTTCGGCCGTAATTCAGCCATTTATTTTGGGTTCAGCATATTTAAATTTGGGCATACCAGCATTTCTATTTCCAATAAAAATTCATCTCGGATATCTGCACTCGGGTTTATGCTTTTTAATGGATATTTCGACTTTAGACATTCAATTTGAATTCATCAAGTGCTGAAAGGTCTTTATAAATTTATTTTGAGGCAGGGAAATCCCTCTAAAATCAAAGTGAATACCCTCAATTTTATTGTTGGGGTTAGGTCTTTTTTTTTTTCTTCTTCTTCTAAAGTAGTGAGGAAAAATGAAGTTTGTGAGGGTCCTGAGGACGAGCAGCGGAACTAGTGGCCTGCTCTACTGTGGGGCCCGCTCAGGTCTCACAAGGTTTTAGCTTGCTTGTGCCATTACAGGGACGACTGCTCCATATGCAAATCAGACTGCTCTCACCCAGAAAGGGCGGCCAGAACTGATTGCCAAGGACGTCATCCCTGCACGAGAGGTGCAGCAACCCCTGACGATCATTCTAAAGTAGCGCTAGCGTTATCCCTAATCCTAGAAATAGCACTAAAGGTCCTGCACACCAGGAGTTACTTTTAGGGTTAGTTTTACTAACCGGGATTAATTGAATACAATTTCAAATAAAAAAAAGTATATTTTCTGGCTTATTACGATTTTCTTGAACGATTTTCTTCTATTGAATCACTCGCTGTGTGTATTAAGAAATCGATCAAGGTGGCGGCCTTCCCGACGAGAGACGATATCCAACGCTTAATTGTAGCGGTCAGAGAAGATCTCCGCAAAGATATAACCGAGGTACGTGCAGATATGGCGGCCATGTCTGACCGCGTGGCGCAGTTGGAGGAGGCCGCAGCGAGACCAACCGCCCCAGTTATCGCTACTCATACCGGAGCCCAGGATCACTTATACGCAGTGGCGCGCAAAATTCCCAAATTTTCCTACTCCCGATGACGGAAAGTTTGGATTTTAATAAGGACTCGGAGGCTTCATATTTGCAATCTCCTTCTTTATTACACCTACAGCAGTAAAGAACAGTGATAAAAGAACATGAAAAAACAATCCCCCAACGTGGGGTACCCTTCTCTTCTGTAAACCCTGCCCCCAAGCCCATAAATCGTCTGAGCCGGAGCAGTAACGCCCTCTTTCTTCATGCGACTGACAATGCCAGACCCAGGAACATCCAACAGGAACCCCGTCCAGGGCGCACGTCAGTTCTACGTGAGAGTGCAGTCCGTAGACCATCAAGCAGCTGCAAGAAAACGGAACACGAAACCAACATTAGGAAATGAAGGCACCAACCCACCAGTGTCCCACACTGAGTATCATAAGTAAAACCCAAATGAAATCATGCGCTGCGCCCAAGCACAAGTGAATCAGCCGGTCTAGAACACCCCCCCCCCCCCAGGGCGGGAGAGGTGGGAAATACTCGCCTCCGAGTCCTTATTAAAATCCAAACTTTAGGAAAATTTGGGAATTTTAAGGCAGGCCTCGGAGGCATCATATTTGCACGTTCAACGCATCAGTGCCTGTGACCAATGAGAGACCGGCTTAAAATGAAACGTAGACTCACGGGACCAATCCGCAGACTTCATAATGTCCTCAAGGCGGCTACCGGCCAGGAAAGCATTAGAAGCCACCGCACTTCGACTGGAGTGAGCGCCAAAAAGTGAAACATCCACACCAGCCAGAGCCAACGAGCCCACCGAGCCAGCGTGGGAGAGCTCACCGGATTATGCGGGACCTTAAATGAAACAAACAGCGGAGACACGGGCCCGGAACGGAGAGCCAGTGTACGACTCTCATACTCTTTGAGACAAAGAACCGGACATAACTCGGGAATCAACAGGAAAGCCGGGAAAAACACAGTACGAATAGCCGTCTTAGTCTGTCGTGAGACTTCAAAACAAACACCTTCTGTTTGAAACGACCGTACGCCAAAATCCAGTGCCCTGACATCCCCGACACGTTTACAGGATCTAAGGCAAAACAAAACCAACAATTTTGCAGACAATTGTCGTAAGGACAACGAGGTATTTACCGGCCATGAGCGAAGGAAATCCACCACCATGGTTACATCCCACGTAGAGGAGTAGCGTGGAGTCAGAGGTCGAGACAGGTGTACCCCATTTAGGAGACGACAAACCAAAGGGTGTCGACCCAGCGGGAACCATCAAAACCCCGGTGACCCGCAGACAAAGCAGACCTATACACATTGATGGTCTGGAAAGCCAAACCCGAGTCAAACAAGGAAGACAGAAAATCCAGGATCGAATCTAGAGGGGCAGAAGTGGGATCCTCACTCCGTCGCAAACACCAGCCGTGCCATGCTGCCCAAGCCGATCGATTAGGACCCCCTCGTGCCTGGGGCCCAAGCGTGTCGCAGCAATTCCTCAGTTCTTGACGAAACGCCAGTGGCCCGCCATGAGAACCGGAAACCAGCCAGACCACCAGGGACAACCGACCCTCCTGCAGAAGTGGGTGAGGGAGGCTGTCCGACCCCCGTCAGCAGGTACGTTGAGTCCGGAATCTGCCTGGGAGGAGCTAGAGATTATTCCAACAGTAAGGGAAACCACGGTTGGGACCGCCACAACGGTGTCACTAATACTAACTCCGACCCGGTGTCGCAAAGACGCCTCAAAACACGCAACAACATCTGAAACGGAGGGAAGGCATAAAGCCGACCCTCCGGCCACCGCTGAATGAGGCGTCCGTGCCTTCCGGATCCGGGCGCCAACTGTAAAATCCCGGCAACTGCCGATTCAGCCTGGAAGCAAACAGATCCATCTGAAGAGGACCCCACAACCCTTCGATGGCTGCGAACACAGACGGTAGCAGGCGCCAATCCCCTGAATCCGTCAGGTGGCGTGAATTCCAGTCCGCCACTGTGTTGGCGAGACCTGGAAGATATTGAGACACCACAAACAGACCGCAGGGAAGGCAAAAGTTCCACAGGTCCGCAGCCACCGCCGTCAGAGCCACCGAACGAGGACCCCCCAGGGCATTGATGTACCTGACGGCTGACAAATTGTCTAATTTGAGGAGGAAACAGCGGTGATCGGTCCCCCTGGAGAAGCATTTCAGGGCGAAGAACGCCGCCATCAGTTCTAGAGCGTTGATGTGGAGATGCAACTCCTGAATCGACCAACCACCTCCCGTCTCGTCGCATCGCACCCCCCAACCCGAACGACTCGCATCGGATTCTATGGTCAACGTTGGTACAGGAGGCCGAATTGGGCGAACAGTCCAACGAGACCAATCCGTCAACCACCATACCAAGTCCGATTTTGCGTCGTCCGAGCGGGGAACCCTGCGTGCATAATCTGTCACCGACCTGAGAGAACGGGCCTTCAATCTCTGGAGGGCCCTGTAGTGCAAAGGAGCCGGGAGAACCGCCAAACGAGTCGCCGCCAGGAGACCAATCACCCTCGCCAACTCCCTCAGCGTGGGGTCCCCCAGGAGGGACCTCACCTCCTTGCGAATGGAACGAATCTTGTGAGGTGGGACACTGAGAGACCTAGCTTGGGAATCGAGCAGGAAACCCAGAAACTCTTAAGCATCGGGTGGGTACCAACAGAGATTTTTCCACATTTTATCAGGAAGCCTAGGTCCTGAAGGAGCAAGCGCGTCCATGACAGGTGTAGGAGAAGGGACTCCGAGGAATCCGACATCAGTAGGACGTTGTCTAAATAAATAACGAGGCGCACAGCCCGCACCCGAAGTGACTCCACGACCAGTTTCATGAGCTTCGTGAAGCACGACGGAGCTGATGACAGGTCGAAAGGCAGACACGCGAAGCGCCACATGCGATCGCGCCATGGGAAGCAAAGGAAATCTCTGGAAGCCGGCGCCATAGGGACGGAGAGGTATGCGTCCTTCAAATCTAGTTTGACAAGCCAATCGTTGTCGTTGAGGATATCCCTGAGAGTGTGAAAGCCTTCCATCTGGAAATGGCGGTAGGACACCCATACATTGAGGTCTCTGAGGTTTATAACTGGGCGCGACCCACACCCTTTCTTTGCCACGAGAAACAAGTGGCTCACAAACGTGGGGGAGTCCCAGGCGACTTCCTCTATGGCCCCTTTTAAAGCTAGGGCTGTGACCTCTGCTTGAACTGATAGTTCCTGATCCACCGAAAAACAGTCCATCCCTCCACGACCACTCTATCTCGAACCCCCTGACCGTATTCAAAACCCATGGGTCTGCCGTAATCATTTCCCACTTCTTGAGAAAAAATCGGATGAGGCCCCCAACCCGAACTGACGAGTGAGGAATAATATAAGGAAGTCTTACCAGGTTGTCGTTGGGAACGGAACGAACCTCTGCCACCTCGGAATCCGCGGCCTCTCCAGGCCTGAGCGCAGGCTGAGGGTCCGTAAGCGGAGGGACTAGAGTCAGTGGCGTTAGAAGGAGCCTCTGGTAATGCCCACCGATCCGGCGCGGCCGGCAGAGCGGCCCCTTCCTCTGCCGGCCCTGTCGAAAACCTTTTTGGGAAACACCTTCTTGATGGCGGTTTTCCACTTTATCCAAAGCTGTAAAGGCGCTGGTGTACATGCCCATATTCTTAATAAAACCGTCACCAAAAAGAAGGCCCTGAGCCTTGGCGCCTTTATCTTTATTGGCCATGGAGGTAAGTTGAGGGTCCATCCTTAGAATCATGGACTTTCGTCTCTCGGCGGCCAAAGCCGCATTCGCACCCCCCCAACAGGCATAAGGAACGTTGGATCCAACCAGTGGCATCCGCCAGATCTAAGGGGGTATCGTGCAGGCGAGCATCCTCCACCATATCAAGGAGGTAAATCAACGGAGGTGCAACATCCAGCACCTTGTCTTCACAGACTCTGAAAGCCATATCAACTCCCTTCTTAGGGGACCAGCCTTTATTGGTCATAAATTTCACAACGTCTTCGTCTACCACCGGGGGAGACGAGTCTTGCCCGCAGTGGTTGGACGAGGGCATTCCGCCTGCATATTCACCCTGGTCTCTTTATCCATGGGAAGCCGCATGTGGGCATCAACCCAAATCTCCACGTGCGGCATAGGAGACCATGCAGTAGAGCGTGGATGCAGTACCCCTGCCGGGGAAAACATTGGGCGTCCCTGAGGATCACACACAACCTCTTTGGTAGACAACAGTGGTGGTGGGGGCCTTTCCTCCTCGGCCAACAGGCCTACATCATGCGGAGCGTATAACTCTATAGCTCCATCATCCTCCCCATGCTCGGGTTCCTCACTCTCAGAGTCCGTGTGTCTGGGGAGTCGGCCAGAACCCTTAGGTTGAGGCCTATCATTAGAGACCGCCACCATTGCCCCGCGGTCAGAGGCTCTTTTGCGTGAGGACACCGCGCCATCATTAGAAGGCAGAGTATCGGGGATGCCAGCCCCTCTTGGAGGAATCTCAATGTGCTTGGTTTTAGCACGTTTTTTGGAACCATGCTGTGCTGAGCCAGAAGGTGCGGCAGGTTCTAGAGGGGGAGCAGGAACTGCATTAGAAGAGGGAACAGCCTTAACAGAAGCTACTGCTTCATCCATAGTCCTCCTGAAGGACTGAGAGAGTGTAGAGACCGCAGATGACAGGGAGTGTGAAATGGATGCTTGGAGCACAGCCTCCATGGCAGCAAAACGGGCCGCCGTTTTGGAGCGTTTCCTCGGGGGAGGCAAAAGCATCCGAATGCCCAGACTGGCGGGAACTCCCAGCGGAGTCTGATTCCCCAGTATGGGAAGACCCGGCACCCCCAGATTGATTCTCAAGGGACATTATGTTGAAGTGATCCGTCCGGAGTCTGAGAACGCAGAGCTGCACGCGGTCATGTGTGTTTAAAATGGCCGCCGAGAGTTCTCGCGGGACTCCTGCGATATCCCGGGCGGCCGCTAGGACAGCAAGTCAGTATGGAGCGAGGAAGCCTTGCGAATGCTGCCAAGTTGCGGACAAACAAAGCCTATATATATATATGTATATATGTATGTATGTATGTATTATATATATTGTATATATATATATACAGTTGTGTTCAAAATTATTCAACCCCCAATGCTGTAAAGGGTTTTAGGGAATTTAGTGTACATTTGTAATTGTATTCAGAATGAAATCCTACAAGGACTTTTTAAAGAACCATATGCAACTAAAATGACATCAATTGGTTTTGTAATACAGTAGTAAATGTTTCTTTTGTGAATTCTTCATTGACACAATTATTCAACCCTTAAAGACTACCACTCTGAAGAACAGAGGTTCATTCAAGTGTTTTCAATCAGGTATTGAAAACACATGTGGATGTCACGGAGCAGCAATAAAGCATAATAAGCACCAATTAGGCAGCTTTAAAATGACTGTGATACTCAGCTCCTTCTAGACATTTACTGGTGTGGTTACAAACATGGTGAAGTCAAGAGAATGGTCCAGGAAGACAAGAGAAGAGGTGATTACTCTTCACAGGAAGGGCAATGGTTATAAGAAGATTTCAAAGATGTTAAACATACCAAGAGAGACCATAGGAAGCATCATTCGCAAATTCAAGGCAAAGGGCACTGTTGAAACGCTACCTGGTCGTGGCAGAAAGAAGATGCTGACTTCGACTGCTGTGCGCTACCTGAAGCGTAAATGGAGAAAAGTCCCCGTGTGACTGCTGAGGAACTGAGAAAAGATTTGTCAGATGGGTACTGAAGTTTCAGCTCAGACAATACGGCGCACACTGCGTAATGAAGGCCTTCATGCCAGAACTCCCAGGCGCACCCCCTTGCTGTCTCCAAAGAATAAGAAGAGTCGACTGCAGTATGCCAAAAGTCATGTGGACAAACCACAGAAGTTTTGGGATAGTGTTCTGTGGACTGATGAAACAAAATTAGAACTGTTTGGGCCCATGGATCAACGCTATGTTTGAGGAGAAGAAGAACAAGGCCTATGAGGAAAAGAACACCTTGCCTACTGTGAAGCATGCGGGGGGTCAATCATGCTTTGGGGCTGTTTTGCTTCTGCAGGTACAGGGAAGCTTCAGCGTGTGCAAGGTACCATGAATTCTCTTCTTCTACCAGGAGATATTGGATGACAATGTGATGCAGTCCGTCACAAACCTGAGGCTTGGGAGACGTTGGACCTTTCAACAGGACAATGATCCCAAGCATACCTCCAAGTCCACTAGAGCATGGTTGCAGATTAAAGGCTGGAACATTTTGGAGTGGCCATCGCAGTCACCTGACTTAAATCCGATTGAGAACCTCTGGTGGGACTTAAAGAAAGCAGTTGCAGTGCGCAAGCCTAAGAATGTGACTGAACTGGAGGCTTTTGCCCATGACGAATGGGCGAAGATACCCGTAGATCGCTGCCACACTTGTGTCAAGCTATGCTTCACGTTTAAAAGCTGTTATAACTGTAAAAGGATGTTGTACTAAGTACTAAGATTGAATGTCACTTGGGGGTTGAATAAAACTGATAATGATGTGAGCACAGAAAAGACATTTGTGGTTATTTCATTATAAATGTTATGTTATATTATTGTCTGACCTACACGTGCCTCTTTGATTTAATTGTAAGCAAGATGACTGAATGATCAAAATCAATGTCAAACTGGCCAAAACACTCAATTTCAGTGGGGGTGAATAATTATGAACACAACTGTATAATATATATATATATATATATATATATTATACATTATACAAAGAGCGCAAAATACAATCGGCGGGAACCCCAGGAAGATCTAAACGGATCCAAAGAGGTTTACCCGCCGGGCGGGCGCTGACCCCCGCGGTTATAGCCGGGGTAAGTCAGCACCCGTGCAAACAAACAAAAATCAATAGATAATGATCAAATTAAAATTATATATATCCAACAGTAAGAGGAGAGATAATGTATACTTATCTGCAGCAGGAGCAGTAAAGAAAGAGGGCGTTACTGCTCCGTCTCAGACAATTTATGGGCTTGGGGGCAGGGTTTACAGAGGAGGAGGGTACCCCACGTTGGGGGATTGGGTTTTTCATGTTCTATTATCACTGTTCTTTACTGCTGTAGGTGTAATAAAGAAGGAGATTGCAAATATGAAGCCTCCGAGGCCTGCCTTAAAATCGATGATCTTGAAAATAGATCCAGAAGACAAAATGTGCGTGTCAGGGGTGTAGTGGACTCTGTCCAAGAACTCCGTAGCTTTCTAGTCTATTTAATCATATTCTACATGGCCCACAAATCACTTTACAACACGTGGATAGAGCACATAGAGATCGCGGACGCTTTAATAGACGACCCAATGACCCTCCGAGAGACGTGCTCTGCCATCTCACTGACTTTGCCCTCAAAGAAGAACTTTTATTAGCAGCACGTTCCTCCCGCATTTGGTTATTTTGAGGGTTCGGAAATTTCATTGTACCAGGACTTGTCCCGCTTCACACTACAAATTAGACGCGCACTTAAACCCCTCACGACGGCCTTAAGAGTTGCGCAACTCCCATACCGCTGGGGTTTCCCAATGGTGCTCACTGTCTCAGTACAGAACAGACCAGTTACTCTACGGGGCTTCAATGACCTCCCTGACTTTTTGGATGCAGTTGGCCTCCCCACCCTTCAGATAGAGAACTGGGAACCCATCTTGCTACAATCATGGGGCTTCCCGGAAGGGGACCCCCTCCCACTTCAGCAGAGACCAGGAGGCCGAAGACGCACCAGGCTGGAGATGGAATGTGAAGCAGCACCCGAAATCCCCGATATGCAGTAAGACCACAACTCCCCACGGAAACCTGTTGGCCACTGGCTGCCCCACACGACCTCATGACTATGCTGGAAGATCTATATGATTCGCATTCTAATGCTTACTGATATACCTCTACTACCACGAGAGGCAAATTGTTATAACGTAAAACCCCTTTTTTTTTTTTTTGTTCGTTGTTTCTCCCCTCCCATGTGTGTTTAATGGTCACTGGATCACGACTCCCCCTCTATTAGTGATTGCCATGGCAGCAAGGCACCCCAGCTCCCCACACATTACATACACTGGAATCTCTGAATCTTAAGCCTACTGTACTACTTTCCTCATTGTGAGGCCTTCCCTCTCTATTCCGGATCGATGAATACATGGGGTCCTAACTTCCCATAGAACAATGAGCACCGCACTGCTGTCGGCCCCCAGATCACCACAGACTTCGCCTCCATGACTACAACAGCTCTCTATGCCGTTTCTGGCGTTGCTCACTCACACCCACGCATATCGTTTGCCCGACAGCAGGTGGAGTTGTTACCTAGAAGCACTGTACGCCAAAGAGAGGAGGAAAGCGCTGGAGACCATTGTTCCTGTACTGCATTGTGAATCGCTCGAGATTACTCACATCAATCGAAATTACTACCAACTGAAACCATCCCGTGAGAACTACACGTGACACGGAGAAAGATACACTAAAGGATAGACAATAATTGACCAATGGTTACGGACAAGTGTAAGGGTGGATAATGTAGATTGCGGGTGGAGGGAGGGATCCTGGACTTCCAGGATAAAGGAACGGAAGAAGACGGAGACCTAAGAAAGGCGATAATGGAATGGGGGGCAGGGGAACCAGGAGGGATGGGGTGGGGAGGAAGAGGAAGGGGGGGGAGGGGGAGAAGAAAGAGGGGGGAGGGAAAGGAGGGAGAAAAGGAGAAAAAGGGGGGGGGAGGAAAAAAAAAAGGGAAGGGGGAAAAGGTTCAAAATGACTGTACAAACGCTGAGATGAAGTAATGCGGCCCATTTGCATACGATGATCTTACGTTACTTACACCTACTGAACTATATGCACTTGCTGGCGAAGACCACGGACTACCACCCGGAACTATTCTAGACCAGCGATTGTAAGGTAGAATACCTGGGAAATAGGATGACATCTTCATTGTTGTGTAGGAAGGTGATATTGATGGGAGGCGGGGGGGGGGGGGTTGTTTGTTTTTGTCTCTCTTAAACTGGTATATGTATACGCTGACTGCGCATTGTGGTGGGGATTATATTATCACGCTCATTAGACCCCAGACTGGCACGGATCCTGGTTGATTTTCTTATGCAAAATGTATTAAATGCTCCATCTTCCATAACCTTCTCCTTAACAATTCAAACCTGTTTTACTACCGTTCACATTTCTTCATGGTTCATTGTATTATGTTACACCGCAGGCGTGTGGCGATGGTTGGGAACTCCTTCTGGTTATCTCCTTATCACCCGACTATCACTAGCCTGCTGTTTTTCAGCACCCCCAGAGATTTTGACGTTGTTGTTCCGGCACGGGTGGCAGAGGTATACCTTCTCCACCCTCTGACGTCTTTTGTCTCATATTTTTACTTCCACTCACTCATTCTACGATCTCTCCTTTACTTTCCGCTTTCCTCTCTTTTATTCTTTGATCTCTCACTCATCTCTAGTGCTATACTTATCCCTTTTCCTCCTGCATTCCCCCCCTCCCCTTTTTTTTTTTTTTCTTTCCTCTCCCCTCTCTCTTTCTCTCTCTTCCCTCCTACCTCCCCCCCCCCCCCTCCCCTACCACTTTCATTTCTCTTCCCCACCCACCCCGGGACGGACGGGCGGTCTGCGGGGAGTCTCGAGGATGTTCTCCGCTACACAACTCCGCATGGTTTCTTATAACGCTCGAGGCCTTAACGTCCCTGAAAAACGTTCTAGACTACTCAGGGAGCTCACCGCACTTCTATTGCATTCCTCCAAGAAACACATTTCCGGGCCCACGATTGTCCCGTCCTCCGTGAGAAGCACTTCCCCAATGGATACTTCAGCAACTCTACCGAATCGAAATCCAAAGGTGTGGCGATCGTACTGGCACACAACGTCCCCTTCTCCCAAACGGGATTACTCACTGACCCGCAAGGTCGCTTCATATTTCTTAAAGGCTCTATAGCAGGCACGACCAACACTTTTGCTTCCGTATATATATCTAACACACGCCAACACAAATGCCTTGCCTCTATCCTGCATCGACTCGAAGCTTTTCAAGAGGGTATCCTGATCCTTGCTGGAGACTTTAATGTGTCCCTGGACCCTCGGATAGACACATCGACTGGCACTTCCTCGGTTCCCCCTAACATTCTTAGACATATCAGGAGGTCCCTTCATACTCCCCGATTTTAGTGGATGTTTGGCGAGCATATCATGCCGGCGGGAGAAACTACACATTTTACTCCGGGGTACATCAGTCGTATTCCAGACTCGACCTCTTCTTTCTTCCCCAACATCACTTGGATCTAGTAACCAATACACCTATTGCTACAAAAACCTGGTCGGATCACGCCCCAGTGATCATGTCCTTAACATCCCCTCTTTACCGGCCACGAGAACGTACCTGGCGCCTTAACACTTCGCTGCTGACGGACCCGCTCCTCCGTGTTGAACTTGGAGAGGCACTCAAACAATACTTTGAAACCAATACAACACAGGATGTATCTCCTAACACGATCTGGGAGGCCCACAAAGCTACGATCAGGGGTATACTCATTGCGAAAGCGACGACCAAGAAACGGGAAAGGAAAGCCGAACTCACTACTCTGCTAGAGGAGATCGGAACTCTCGAGACCTCTCATAAAACTGATCACTCAGCGGAGATCTATCAAAAACTCTTAGATAGCAGGAAACGCCTTAATGATCTTTTACAGGCAGACATCCGATTCTTGGCGGTTAAATCCCAGGCTTTTTTCGCTCTTCAAGAGAACAAGCCTGGTAGGCTACTGGCCAAGCTTCTGCGAAAACGTCAAGAACAGTCTTACATACCGCATATCAAACTACATGACAATACCCTGACCACCCAACCCGATGAGATCCTACAGGAATTCGTACGCTACTACTCTGACCTCTATAACGGCAGGGACGAGACCCGACCCCCGGACTTACTACCACGCATCGCTGACTACTTGAAGGAAAACATAACTCGCCGCCTATCGGAAACTCAGGCGTCGTCCTTAGATGATCCCATCCTCCCGGAGGAACTTGCGATAGCCCTTAAACACATTAAAAATAATAAATGTCCTGGACCGGACGTTTTCCAGTGGAGTACTATAAGACTTTTCCACAAATCCTCTCCACACCTTTTACTTTCATTATTTAACTCTTTACGAGACGGCTCTAAGCTTTCCCCTCATGCATTATCGGCCAACATAGCAGTAATTCCTAAACCTGACAAAGATCTGATGGAATGTAAACACTATCGGCCCATTTCACTACTGAACTGCGACATTAAGATCCTGGCTAGAATTCTCTCAGACAGACTCAAAGCTCTCCTACCAACATTAATAGGAGCAGACCAAGTAGGGTTTATTCCCGGAAGAGAAGCGAGAGATGCTACAATCAGAGTACTAAATGCCGTTACGTTATCTTCGGCGGCCAGACAGGGCCTTCTCCTTTTTGTCTACAGACGCGGAGAAGGCCTTCGACAGGGTCAGCTGGCCTTTTCTCTTTCAAACCCTGGAGACTTTCGGACTCCCCTCACACTTTTTGACATGGATTCGCTCCTTATACGACTCACCCTCGGCACGCGTAAGGATTAACGGAGCCTTGTCGCCCTCTTTCCCCATCTCTAACGGGACCAGGCAAGGTTGCCCCCTGTCCCCTCTTCTTTTTGCCCTGTTCCTAGAACCTTTTTTAGAGGCAATCCGTCGCGACGACAAGATTCAAGGCATTCCGGGAGCTAGACGAACACACAAAGTGTCAGCTTATGCGGACGATTTACTATTCCTCCTCCTGAACTCAAAAAGCTCCATGCCACATCTCTTGGACCATATCAGGACCTTTGGAGAGATATCCGGCTATAAAATTAATAACGACAAATCTAATATTCTATGCATTCATATGTCTCCACTAGATGTCTCCTATGCTAGATCCAACTTTCCTTTTCAGTGGTGCCCATCCCGACTTAAATACTTGGGCATTTGGATCTCAAACACCCCGGACGCTATGTACGAACACAACTTTGAGCGGTTACTACGGGACGTCCGCTCGGATCTGTCCTCCTGGACTCACCTTCCCCTCTCGTGGCTGGGAAGAATCCGTGTACTTAAAATGAACGTGATGCCTCGTCTCCTTTACGTGATGCAGCCACTGCCCTCATCCTTACCTCGATCGTTTTTCAGAGAACTCAACACTATCTTCCTTTCCTTTTTATATGGCCTAGAGGCCGCCCGAGGGTTAAGATTCATCTGCTCCGCCGCCCACGACTGGAGGGTGGCTTGGCTCTACCTGATACAAAATTATACTTTTACGCAGCGCAGCTGACACGAGTTCTGGATTGGATGCTACAGGGGTCAGATAAACTTTGGCTAGATCTCGAACGACAAGCAGGTAGACCCCTTTGGACCGCCCCATGGCTACCCTCGCGTCTTTTGAGACCAGAACTGCCTGCCTTTTGCCTATACAGAGACACCCTTTTGATATGGTGGAGGATCAGGGGACCATTTAGCCTCTCACCCTCCTTATCACCCCTTATGCCTCTTCAACACAATCCAGAATTCAACCCAGGATTGGGGCCAAGTCTGCATCACCGATTTACGAAGGGGCCTCGACTGTTCTTGTTCCAGGTGCTCCAGAACGATGCGGTTCGGTTGCCTGGACCCACTGATGTCGACAACCTCTTGTCCTTTGGAGACAATTTTGCTCTCCATCGGCTGCGACACTTTGTAAACTCTCTCCCAAGAGGCTTTCGCCCTCTGCGACGACTCACGCCCTTTGAAGAATTTTGTAAACTTGCACTACCACTTTCTAAAAGCGTCTCTACCATATATACTACAGAAACCTGATACTTCCCTGCCACCATTCTGCGGTCGTTGGGAGACACTTCTGGAGCTCGACTTTACACCGGAGGTATGGTCTAAGACAATTTACCTTACCTTTCTATGGCTCCCCGGCTTTTAAAATGATCGAAACGTCCTACAAATTACTAACATTCTGGTACTACACACCCTCTCAAACTGTGCACTTTGCACTATCCTGCGACTCGATCTGCTGGCGATGCGGAACACAGACTGGCACGTACTTACACATCTGGTGGTCATGTGAGAAGATTACACCTTTTTGGAACATGGTGGCGGAAATAGTGGCGGAAGTAACGGGCCTGGATTTACCTTTCACACAGGCAGTGTACCTTCTTTTGCACTTACCGGGAACGCAACGAGAACTACACAGCTCAGTGATCCTCCACCTTATTCTGGCCGCGAGACGCCTAATACCGGCTCACTGGCAATCTCTGAAGATCCCTTCACTTGGGGAATGGGCGGAAACAATTGAAGCTATGAGAGCAGTTGAATACCTGGTAGTTCAACAAACTGTAGGGCAAAACCCTGCCCATTTTCGGAAATGGTTCTATTGGGACATCATCCGCATTTCGCCGGAAAATAGAACATAACAATAATGCGGTATAGCTGTAATGATCTCAAGCCATGGGGAACGATCGTGGAGAGTATTAGTAGCTCACGACGCCACCAAAACCTGAGCCCCTAGATAACGAACTAGGAAGTAAACCTCCTTGTCACATTTTTTCTGTCAAGAGGATATCGCCGCCCTTGTTCGCGGACCGCCCCTCCCCCCTTTTTTCTCTCTCTCCCTCTCTCTCTTCTTTTCATCTCTTCCCTTTCTCCCTTCTTTCCCCTCTTTCATCTTCTCTCCCTTCTCTTTATCTTTCTCCCCACCTCTACCTTGCTCAACTCACTCATTCCTTTATTTTACTCATCTATCTCCGACTCACCACCTGCCAGTCTCCCTATATGAAGGGATTGCTTCTAGTCGCAGTGATGAGGAGATGCACATCAATTATCTTATTTCTATAATACCATTATAACCCTCTAACCCGATACTTACTTACTTGTCATTTGGACTTCACAGTCTAAAACTCAACCCAGACTGTTATGACTGCTGTTGACTGTTTTCCTGTTCAAACTTCACTTATCTGTACAATCTATGTTTACCACTTCAATAAAAGCTTTTGAATACAAAAAAAATCAAAAAAAAAATTGATTAAAACTTAGAAGTGCAAGTAACCCCGCACTCCACATACCAGAAGGTTTCCTTGCTCCGGTGCAAATAAGTCTGACTGACGCCACGATATTCGACAAGTTTTGGATGCACACGGAGACTTTTATTATTAAAAGTAATACATTTATTAAAGACGTGTATAAATCCTCAACATTGCAGTTCCTGAAGGAACTTTCCTGAGGATATCATACATAGGTAATGAACACATATACACACAAGTATTAATTAGAACTTCACAATTACACGCACTGGAAGGAAACAAAACGTCCGATGCCTTCTCCGCCATGTAGCTATAGCAGACGCTTTGTGAAACTATAACAACCACTGTTGTTGCCCCCGGGGTCACATGGGCTGATAGGTGTTGCCACTAGGGTCACGTGGGCTCATAGGTAACAGCTGCCGGGGAGCTCCAGGGTGAGTTGATCCTGTAAGTGCGGACTCGATCAAGTTAGATAGGACCTGTCAAAGATGGGGTACATTGGTGACTGTGACAGGCATAAGCAAATTATGATCATAACTTTGTGAACTGAATCCCCATTATTTTACCTCAGTCAGGTTTTTTGACCATTTTTTTTATAAAACTGTTTTTTTTTCCCCACAGAAAATGATGGAAGAAGGTGGTCAATAATATGGAGTGCTCTTTCTTGGTGTTTTGTGTTTGATGTCTTAGATGCACCCGCTTAGTTTTGAGGTTGAGTGCAACCTTTTGCTTATGTATGTATGTATGTATGTGTGTATATTGTGGAGAAGTAGGTACTGCGGACACAGCAACGTGGGTTTTCTAAGCGTTTTTTTTTATTTGCAGCAGCAAAGGGGTTTTCCACAAACAGAGAAAATAAACAACAAAAAAAATCCTACTCCCTTTTGGGAGGCTACCTGACAATAGACGAACCTGTCTACTCCTGGGCCCACTAAACGGGTTCCCCCAGTAAAACAAAACACACTTTCCAATATAACAGATTCCTTACTTTTTTCACCACAGTCTCCAACTCCTTCCTCCTTCTGTCTCCAAACCCCTCAATGAACTGGAAGGAACTGAGACTTCTTATAGGGAAGGGTGGGGCAGCTGTGGTAAATGAGCAATCATTCAGTTAACCCTGAACTGGGAAGGTGGCTACTTCCAGCCGTCTACTCAGGTACCGGCCCTCACATAGCCTGCCCCGAGTGAACCCGTCACACATCCCCCTCCCCAGCGCAACACCAGGTGAGAAGCGACCATAGCGGAGAGCCCATGGGCCGAGACAGCGCATCGGCGTTGCCGTGGAGAAGGCCCGCCCTGTGCTGCACTACAAACTTGAAGGGCTGTAAGGAGAGGAACCACCGAAGGATCCGGGAATTGCGGTCCCGGTTACTGTGCATCCACCTCAGAGGGGCGTGGTCGGTGACCAGGGTAAACTGCCTGCCCAGTAAATAGTACCGTAGCATCTCTGTGGCCCATTTAATCGCCAGACACTCCTTTTCGATCACGGCATAGCGTTGTTCCCGGGGCAGCAGTTTCCTGCTCAGGTAAAATACCGGATGCTCCTCACCATCCACATACTGCGAGAGCACAGCCCCCAAACCAACCTCTGAGGCATCCGTCTGCAGGAAGAACTCAGTCCCGAAGTCCGGTGCCACGAGGATGGGCCGGTCACATAACGCAGAGTGCAGATCGCCAAAGGCCTCCTCAGCCTTATCGTCCCATCTCACCATATCGGGGCTTTTGCCTTTAATAAGGTCGGTTAGCGGCGCCGCCCTAGTCGCAAAATGGGGTATGAATCGGCGGTAGTAGCCGACAATCCCTAGGAAGGCCCTCACCTGTTTTTTCCTAAGAGGTTGAGGCCAACTCCGTATTGCCTCCACCTTTATGGACTTGGGGTTTCACCGATCCCCTCCCAACCACATAGCCCAAGTACTTAGCCTCCGCCAGCCCAATAAAACACTGGGGGGGGGGGTTGGCTGTTAGACCGGTCCTTCTGAACGTGTCGAGCACAGCCTCAACCTTCGGCAGATGGGACTCCCAATCCGTGCTATGGATGACGACGTCATCCAGGTATGCCGCAGCATACTGGACGTGAGGCCTGAGCATCTTGTCCATGAGCCGCTGGAAGGTGGCTGGGGCTCCATGAAGGCCAAAGGGCATAATTCTGTAATGAAATAACCCGTCTGGGGTGGCAAAGGCGGTTTTCTCCCTGGCCCTTCTGGTTAGGGGTATCTGCCAATACCCTTTCGTCAGATCAAGAGTCGAGAGGTATCTGGCTTTTGCCAATCTCTCTACCAGCTCATCCACACGGGGCATGGGATAGGCATCAAACTTGCTGATTTCATTCAACTTCCTGAAGTCGTTACAAAATCTGGTAGAGCCGTCTGGCTTTGGCATCAAAACGATGGGGCTGGACCAATTACTGTGGGATGGCTCAATGACCCCAAGCTCTAGCATTTTCTTGACTTCTAGTCTGACTGCCTCTCTTTTGGCTTTTGGTATCCGGTAGGGTTTCAGTCTAATCGCTACACCGGGTTTGGTCACAATGTCGTGAAACACGTCATGTGTTCTACCCGGTATCGGTGAGAACACATCCCTATTCCTCTCGACCATTCGGTTGACTTCCTCTACCTGGCAGGGAGTCAGCTAAGGGGAAATAGCCACCCCAGGCTCTGGGGCCTGAGGACCGGACTGGGCATGGCCGGTCTGGGACACGCAGGCCTCTCTGTCTTGCCATGGCTTCAGGAGATTGACATGGTAGATCTGCTCCTTCTTCCGGCGGTCAGGCTGCCTAATCCTGTAGTTGACAGGGCCTGTCTGTTCCAGGACCTCATATGCTCCTTGCCAATGAGCCAGAAGTTTGCTTTCTGCAGTCGGAACCAGTACCATCACCCTGTCCCCTTGCGAGAACCGTCTTGCGGTGGCCTTCTGGTTATAGATACGGGATTGGGTCTCCTGTGCCTTTTCCATATGCTGACGTACCAGGGGGATAACCCGAGCCATCCGCTCGCGTATGCTTACAACATATTGTATCGGGTTGGTTCCGGTCACTCCCTGCTCCTCCCACGTTTCCCTGAGTATATCCAGCAGACCACGTGGGTGCCTGCCATATAGGAGTTCGAACGGAGAGAAGCGGGTCGAGCTCTGGGGAATCTCACGTATAGCAAACAACAAGTAGGGCAATAACATGTCCCAGTCCTTTCCTTCCCTGCTAACAACCTTCCTCAGCATCCCTTTAGGGTGCGGTTGAACCGCTCGACAAGCCCATCCGTCTGCGGGTGATACACGGAGGTCTTTATCGCCTGTATCTTTAACAAGTGACACAGCTCTTTCATCAGACGGGAAACAAATGGAGTACCCTGATCGGTCAGGATCTCTTTCGGGATGCCCACTCGTGCGAATACCTGAACCAACTCTCGGGCAATGTTCATTGCATTTGCTTTGCGCAAGGGAACGGCTTCAGGATACCGGGTGGCATAGTCCAGGATCACCAATATGTAATGGTGTCCACGTGCGGATTTTTCCAACGGACCCACAATGTCCATTGCGATCCTTTCAAAGGGGACATCAATGACCGGGAGGGGTATGAGAGGGGCTCTCAAGTGTGGCTTAGGAGATGCCAACTGACATTCGGGGCATGAGGCACAGTACCGTTTCACCGCCTCATAAACCCCCGGCCAGAAGAACCTGCGCAGGACCCGCTCCTGGGTCTTCTCAACCCCTAAGTGCCCTCCTAGCACATGGGAATGAGCGAAGTCGAGTACCTTTCTGGTCTGAGAGGACGGAACCACCAACTGTTCAATTTCCTGACCTCCCTCCATAATGACCCGGTACAACAGATCACTCTTCAAAATAAAGTACGGATAACTCTTTATTGCCCCTTCCACCGGCACCCCGTTCACCTCAATCACCCTGCTTCTCGCAGTCTGCAACAAAGGATCACTAGCTTGGTCGTTCCCAAAAACAGTGTTCCCGGAAATCCCTCCCCCTGAGTCATTCCCATCAGAGGTAGAGCCCCCAGAGTTAGGAGCCTCATTCACCTCCTCACTCGTATGTGTTACAGGGACCCCCAATTCTGTCTGTCACCTGGGTGGCCACCCCCTTTCGAGATCTTTTGGCCGGGGTGTTCACCAGAGCCTCAGCCCGAGCTCTGGTAAAGCCGTGCTTGGCTTCTCGCCTCTCTCTGCGTGTTTTCCGGGGTTTAGGAGGTTTCTGACAAAAAAACGTATCGTGGAATGGGAACACCTCGGTGATGTCGTTAGTACCCTCATCAAGGTCGGCAGTGGCCGTACCAACGGATAACCCCTGCAATATGGTCTGAAAGTCCAGGAAATCCCTCCCTAAGACAAGGGAATAGGGTAACTTGGGTACCACCACAGCTGGGACAGACCGTACCCTCGCCCCCACAGAGACAGCGACTAGCGCCGTGGGATAACGAACGGTACTACCATGTATGCACAACACTCCCACAGTCTTATCTTTCTGTAAATTGGCCCGGCCCACCAGTTTGCCTGACACCAAGGTTATGGCACTACCGGAGTCCGCAAGTGCCACTGCCTGTAGTCCGTTCAGCAGGACGGGCACTCAAAGTCTGAGTCCCTTCCACCAGGCCAGTCAGACATATCAGTCCGCAGAAATTCCGGGGGTCCTCACCCAGCCCACACTGCATGGGCTCGGACGTGTTAGGACACCTGGCTCTAATCTGTTCCAGTTCGCCACACTCAAAGCACTGTATCGAGTTCCTTTGGGGCTCATTCCCTCTTCGAAAAGTGTCGCTGTGGTCTGAGTAACGCACTGGTCCCCCAGGTGCTGGCAGGATTGCCGACCCGTTTGACCTAGTTGTGGAGCCGAAGACTTTTTGAGGCTGCTCCTTTCTATGGGTGGGGATGCTCCCCACAACGACTTTTGGAGGCCTCCTGGGCGAGTCCTCAAAGTTTTTGGCAGCCAGGTAGCGCTCTACTTGGGCCACCATGTCATCATAGGTACCCGGGTTCCCTTGTCCCACCCATTCACGGAGGCTGCGTGGGAGTCCGCGTAGGAACTTATCCAACACCAGGGTTTCCACTATCTGCGTGGGGCTTTGGTGCTCAGGTTGGAGCCACTTCCGAGCCAAATGCATTAGGTCGAACATCTGCGTCCGGGGTGGTGTCTTCTCCTCATACGTCCAGTTAGAGAAGCGCCGCGCTCTCACAGCTTTTGTTACTCCGAACCGGGCCAGGATTTCGGCCTTTATAAGTTTATAGTCCGTAGCCTGGACTTCCTCCAGGTCATAGTAGGCCTTTTGGGCTTCTCCAATCAGGAAGGGTGCGATAATCCCCACCCACTTGTCTGCAGGCCAGGCCTCCCGGGTAGCAGTGCGCTCAAAGGCACGGAGGTATGCTTCCACGTCATCCTCAGGCAACATCTTCTGAAGGTAGCAACTAGCTCGAATCCTGGTCTCCTGGCTAGGGGGTGCTTGCGTCGCCAAACTTCGTACAGTTGCTTTAAGCAGCTCGTGGTCAGCTTTCTGGGCCTCCATCACGGCCCCAATCTGTGCCTGTATTAGGCGGTTGCTCTCCTGCTGCGTTGCCGTGGCACTTACCAGTGCTTTTAATAAGTCCTCCATTGTAACTGTGGGTTCTGTACCCTTGTTGCTACTGCCAGCGCACAGCAGGTACAATATCCCACCGCTGCCACCACTTGTGGAGAAGTAGGTACTGCGGAAACAGCAACGTGGGTTTTCTAAGCGTTTTTTTTATTTGCAGCAGCAAAGGGGTTTTCCACAAACAGAGAAAATAAACAACAAAAAAAATCCTACTCCCTTTTGGGAGGCTACCTGACAATAGACGAACCTGTCTACTCCTGGGCCCACTAAACGGGTTCCCCCAGTAAAACAAAACACACTTTCCAATATAACAGATTCCTTACTTTTTTCACCACAGTCTCCAACTCCTTCCTCCTTCTTCTGTCTCCAAACCCCTCAATGAACTGGAAGGAACTGAGACTTCTTATAGGGAAGGGTGGGGCAGCTGTGGTAAATGAGCAATCATTCAGTTAACCCTGGACTGGGAAGGTGGCTACTTCCAGTCGTCTACTCAGGTACCGGCCCTCACATAGCATCCCGAGTGAACACGTCACAATATATATATCATTGCAGAAGCCATCTGCACAGTGATGTGCAGATGGCTTCTGCAATAATAAACCTAACCATTATAGTGTGGAGGCTTTGTATCTCACTTTTTGTTTTCCACCACATCCGTTATATATATATATATATATATATATATATCTTACATTTCAATTGGAAAAAGCACTCAGTCCTACTGATGTAGTCTATACAAATTGCCTGGGTGTCCCAGAGTGCTCCCATCACTTTTTTTGAGATATAGATTTTTGATATAAACAGTGGGGCAAAAAAGTATTTAGTCAGCCTCCAATTGTGCAGGTTCTCCCACTTATAAAGATGAGAGAGGCCTGTAATTGTCATCATAGGTACACTTCAACTATGCGAGACAAAATGAGAGAAAAAAAAATCCAGAAAATCACATTGTCTGATTTTCAAAGCATTTATTTGCAAATTATGGTGGAAAATAAGTATTTGGTCAATATCAAAAGTCCATCTCAATACTTTGTTATATATCCTTTGTTGGCAATGACAGAGGTCAAACGTTTTCTGTAAGTCTTCACAAGGTTTTCACACACTGTTGCTGGTATTTTTGCCCATTCCTCCATGCAGATCTCCTCTAGAGCAGTGAGGTTTTGGGGCTGTCGCTGGGCAACACAGATCTTCAACTCCCTCCAAAGGTTTTCTATGGGGTTGAGATCTGGCGACTGGCTAGGCCACTCCAGGACCTTGATATGCTTCTTACAAAGCCACTCCTTCGTTGCCCGGGCGGTGTATTTGGGATCATTGTCCTGCTGAAAGACCCAGCCACGTTTCATCTTCAATGCCCTTGCTGATGGAAGGAGGTTTTCACTCAAAATCTCACGATACATGGCCCCATTCATTCTTCCCTTTACACGGATCAGTCGTCCTGCTCCCTTTGCAGAAAAACAGCCCCAAAGCCTGATGTTTCCGCCACCATGCTTCACAGTAGGTATGGTGTTCTTCGGATGCAACTCAGCATTCTCCTCCAAACACGACGAGTTGAGTTTTTTCCAAAAAGTTCTACTTTGGTTTCATCTGACCATATGACATTCTCCCAATCCTCTTCTGGATCATTCAAATGCTCTCTAGCAAACTTCAGATGGGCCTGGACATGTACTGGCTTAAGCAGGGGGACACGTCTGGCACTACAGGATTTGAGTCCCTGGCGGCGTAGTGTGTTACTGATGGTAGCCTTTGTTACTTTGGTCCCAGCAGGTCATTCACTAGGCCCCCCCCCCCATGTGGTTCTGGGATTTTTGCTCACCGTTCTTGTGATCATTTTGACCCCACGGGGTGAGATCTTGCGTGGAGCCCCAGATCGATGGAGATTATCAGTGGTCTTGTATGTCTTCCATTTTCTACTGATTGCTCCCACAGTTGATTTCTTCGCACCAAGCTGCTTGCCTATTGTAGATTCAGTCTTCCCAGCCTGGTGCAGGTCTGCAATTTTGTTTCTGGTGTCCTTCGACGGCTCTTTGGTCTTGACCATAGTGGAGTTTGGAGTGTGTCTGTTTGAGGTTGTGGACAGGTGTCTTTTATACTGATAACAAGTTCAAACAGGTGCCATTCATACAGGTAACGAGTGGAGGACAGAGGAGCCTCTTAAAGAAGAAGTTACAGGTCTGTGAGAGCCAGAAATCTTGCTTGTTTGTACTGTACTGTAGGTGACCAAATACTTATTTTCCACCATAATTTGCAAATAAATTCTTTAAAAATCAGACAATGTGATTTTCTGGATATTTTTTTTTTCTCATTTTGTCTCTCATAGTTGAAGTGTACCTATGATGACAAGTACAGGCCTCGCTCATCTTTTTAAGTGGGAGAACCTGCACAATTGGTGGCTGACTAAATACTTTTTTGCCCCACTGTGTATATATATATATATATATATATATATATTATATATATATATATATATATATTATATATATATATATAATAATTAAAAAAAATGTCTTAAAAACCTGCTGGAAGAATTAAATCAAGCCCCACGGGTTTGTTATTCCATCATCAAACAGAGGAGCCAATTTAAAAAAAATATAATGGAACTGTAATCATGTTCTGAGTCTTCATGATTTATGTCACTTTCTATTCTTATGGTCTATGATACGCTTATGATGTCGAGAGAAGACGTTCATCACGTTCCTTCTCTTCCATGACAGTCCTCACAACTTTTGGAATCTACAAATTCTCTTCTGCCCTGTCTGTGACACCCTGTAATTATTGTGTAGCTAGGGGTGATCTTTATCAGATGCGGAGGTGTATTTAGGTTTGGTGCTGCGCTAGACGACTCCTATCATATAAAAATTGAGCTTAAACATTGAGGCCTTTGCATTGCCCCATAATATGACCAGATTGAGTATTCTCAGTCTTGGGGTCCTTACGGGTGTTTTTGAAGGTAACATGTACTTGATCACGGTAGGGAAGGGGTTAAAAGGCAGATGTATTAATTTTGTTACAGTTTCGTGAGATGTATTTTTTTTTTTTTTTCTTCTAATGCATTTTTCCTGGGACCTCTTTCAGCAAAATGTAAGGCAAACAGGTCTATTCGCTAAAAGGTGAAACTCAGGAGAAGTGAACAATCTAGACCAAATAGCCAATTTGGAAAGTGAGATAAATGGGAGACTTTTCTGGTTTGGCTATTTTGACCTGGATTTTTCACTTCTCCTGCCAATTCTCCTGAGTTTCACCGTTCATTGTATAGACCTGAAAAGCTGTAAGGGATGGGGTTAATGACAATCATTCCATTATAACACCACGTGTATGGGATAAATCTGTCTATGTCAGAATACACCCCCGACATGACATTATTAAAATTACTAAGTTTTATTTTATTATGTCCTCCAGAAACCTATATTTGGACCAAGCTGAAGTTTGATTCTCCGTGTCCCTCGGCTCGCTTAGACCATTCCATGTGTCTCCTTCCCTGGAAAATACGGAGCGACTTTTCTAAATCTGAAAAGTCCCAAACTAAACCCAATGAGAGAGGAGGCGCGACTGATCACAGTGACGGAAACTGTGCATCTAAAGAACTGGACATGGTTCACCTCTGTTTAATATTTGGTGGCATGAATATCACTGGGGAGCTCTACAATGACTGTTGTGTGACGTTACTGCAGCAATAAAACTGCTAGAAGGCTGCCATATACATTTTGTTTTGTATACAGCATAAGGCTGACATGACCATTTTCCAAGGGGCAGTCTGTCCGAGAATGTCAGTTACTCTATGATAATGATGTTTCCCTTTTTAAATGGTGCCATTTTGAAAAAAAAATCCTAAAATAATCATTGTCAATTCCCTCCCTTGTCAATCAGTCAGGGGAACTCTGCGGTGCACCAACAGCATAGACCTGTATGCCTAAAATTGCCAGGTGAGTGGCAGGAGAAGTCCTCTCAAAGCATTTTCCCTGCTTGTCACTGCATGACATTGATGTGATAATTCCTGGAGTGTACCCTGAAAGAGGGTAAACATTTAATTAAATCCAGGTTACACAACCAATCCAATGTGTCATGTGAAGGTAGGATACATACCACACTGCAATATATTGCACCATATGATTATGCTGAACGTTTAATGTACTTTGTTTTAAAAGAAATAAACATCAGAGTATTAATTCTATGAATGCCTATGTGACGTGCGTCACTTTGAAGTTGGGATACATGGGCCTAAAGATGTACTTGGGAGGTGCAGGCCTGATGTTCTATGTTATTTCCCTGCTCCCTACTATGTCGAAGTTGCCCTGTACTTAGGATTATAGGTGCAGGGTGTTTGTGTAATCTTAATACTGTTATGGTTGAAATAATTATTGTTTATGTATATCTGTTACTATCTGCTGATAGGATTCCTGTATGGGTCACCTTTAGTCTTTTCCAACTCCCCCCTATCTGGAATGTGTTTGTTAGTATCCATTCAAACCTTTAACAGATACAGTCTTGTTTGAGACATGTTGGTCAATACTAATCCCATTGTCTGTCCCTGGCCTAATTATGTCCTAGATGCCAATAAGCCGAGCAGGAACTGCAGAGCAGTATGGACAGTATTCTAGGGGAGGATTATGATGTGCAGTAAGAAGCCAGGGTGTCATTTTTCCATTGGCTGTGATGCTCCTCCTGGCACTGTATATTATTTCATTAAAGGCTCAGTTATAGGCTGTCCTAAACCTCAAAATCTGCTTGTTGCCGCATTTCTGGGGATACTATCAAAACTCTTTGCGTGTACCCGTCCTTAAGCTTTGGCTAAGGGCTGGAGAAAGGCACGAAAGACTGCTGGTGGAAGAACAGGAGGTCCCGCAAGGTAGTGACATTAACAGATGTGACCCAGTCGGGGTAAGGAGATCTGTCACAGCCTAAGTATTAACAAAGCGTCAAAAGCCGTTCACTTTCATACCTGTAAGTCAAATGTTAACCCCTTCACTACCAAAGGTTTTCCATAAAACTAGTCAGGATCCAGTGGGTTTATGCAAATTCCATTACCTACGCTGTCAAAATGTATGTACCATTACAGATAAGCTTATTGTCATTTACGGTCTCTATAAACGTATCTGACAGGCACAGGGCTCGCCCTGCTGGTTAAATAGTGCTACTACATTTATAATAATACAGCTGGAGATCCATGTTTCCTTGAAGGAAAGAACTTCATTTGAAGCTGTTCAAACAGCTTGGTTGACATGTCCAAGGTGCTGAAAAATTTGAGAGCACACTCTGGATCCCATTTGCAATAAACAAAGTTCCAAGTACACCCAATCATTGGCTCCTGACAGGACCTTCTGAAGATCGAGTATACCTGATCATGGGAGTGACGTTGTTAAAAGGCAGATGTATTCATTAAGGTCACAGTACTAGAGCTGAAAAGAATATTACCAGTGTTTTTTTCCAAATAAAGGTCAGCATAGCAGAGTTTTAATTCCACCCCCCCCCCCCCCAGTTGGGTGTTTTGGTCTATATTTCAAAATGTAAATGTTTTCCTCTCATTCCCAGGTCTTTTACTGGCTCTCCTTGTACCCTACAAACCCTAATCTGCTAGCCTCCTATTTCCTTTCCTAATACTATAGCTATTTAATAAATTGTGTAAATCTCAATACCTTCATTTTAGAGCCGTTTCTGAAGACATGTTCTTCTATATTGGCACAAATCAATTGCACACGTTCTAATGCGATACACAAGCATGTGAAAAATTACAGGAAAATGTTAGTACAGTGTGCGGCTGTAATCTGTGGTATACAACATGCATACCACATAGAAAATGTATATTTGAGTGTCAACATTTAAAAAATATAAGCTTTTGTGTAGCCATTTTGGGTTTGATGACCAAATGAGCTTAAAACAGCGTTTCGATGCTTGTTTTTGTGAGTTCTAGCTAGAAAGATGAAAATAAATCCTATGTATGGTAGATTTTCCTGTAACCAAGAGTTTATTGATAGTATATATTTTTCATTTGTTTACCTGCTCCTGTTGTGTTGAACTTATATATTTTTACAGCCTTCACAGTTCTATTTTATTTTTTACTTGTACTATAATTTTTTATTCATATGTTATGAGTTCTGGAAATGTGTCATTAGGTGACTGTGGTCTAGATTTAACCCCTTCAATACCAAGGGATTTTCCAGGAAACAACTGTCAGGAACAGTGGTTTAGTTTTGTTTTTTTAATAATTTTTTATTAATTATACAGTAAGAAATATTTGGGAATATTCCCAACATATTTCTTTCTGTAATAACATACTTGGCATGCAGATGTCTCCACCTATTGGACAAAAGATGTTACTGCAGTTCTGGACTCCGTGCAGGATCACTTGGGAGTTGTCATTCAGACACATTCCCAGCTGGTTTTAAAAGGTTTTAGCACCTCAGGCATCATGCCCACGATGCTGACACTTTAAGGGCATATTCTGGGCCCCAAATTCAAATTAATTGTGTTTGCAATAAGCAAAATTCCTTAGCAACTGTGGAAAATCATGTTGAATATACTTGATATCAGAGCACCAGGAGATGCCTTGCAGATCGAGTCTATATGATCGTGGTAGTGAAGGAGTTAAATATCTTGGGGCAGAAACCGCCACTACTTTCCGCCCGGCTTTCTACTTCCCTGCCCCGCCTCCCTTCCATAAGGGCAGCTCACAGTCATTGGCTGCGGAGAGACTGCCTGAACTCAGTCTCCCTGCAGCCACTGATGGTGATTGGACACTAGGAAGGGAGGTGGGACAGAAGAGGGTCAGAAAGAATTTCAGCCACACATTAACCCGTGTCATCTGTTGTACCTAAAGAATAGGCAATAAAATTAAAGGCTCCATTTTACTAAGCACTGAAACCTCAGCACTTTTCACTTCGTCAATTCCATTTCGCCGACAGTGCTGTTAATTCACTAGCGAATGGACACCATACTGCGCCAAAGATGGGAGTCGCCGAAGCCTCATAATAAAGTTGGAGAACATCTCGAAGACCACCGATAAGCCCTAATAGCCTTGGCGAAATCCACAGAACAGCAAAAAAAACCTGTAAAACTAAAATTTTGTGTAAAACAAAAAAAATAAAAATCTATATATATATATGTAAAATAAGGATTTTGCTGAAAATAATAACCTAGTGGGTCACCCCTCTCCTCTTTAGATTGTAATCTCTCGAGCAGGGTCCTCTCTCCTACTGTTCTGTGAGTGTGTAACGTGTATGTATATTTGATATTCTGTTTCTCCCTTTGTACAGCGCTATGGAACTTGTTGGCGTTTTATAAATACTTGCAACTGTAAATGATAATACGTTTTTACTAGGGATAGACCGATATCACTTTTTAGGTGCCGATACCGATACCGATAATCGGCTACCTTTCAGGCCGATAACCGATATCGGGTGCCGATATTCTGTACATTAAAATTTTTCGAGGGGGGGGGGGGGAAATCACAATTTCTACATAAATCTGGTGTCAAAATTGTAAACATACCAGCTGAGAGAAATAAAGTGCTTGAAAAAAAGTGTGATGGTTAAGAAATCGCAACCACCCCATTTTTCTTTCTTTCAGAAGCTCCAGCTTTTCTTCTTTTTGGTACAACAAAGCAACCTGCAATGCAAATAGTCCCAGATAAAGGGACTATTTGAGGCATTTATTTATTTTGTTTCCCCGCTCCTTGGTGTACTGCGCTGCGGAACCTGCTGGTGCTATAGAAGTGATGATCTGTAAAATGCTGGTCCCAGCCGCTCGGCTCACAGGAGTTTACAATATAGAGGAGCAGAGGGACCAGCTCACAGGACCTTACAATTCATTTAAGGGGTTTATTCACTAAACTGTTCTTCCTGTTGGCTGTCCTTGCTGCCATGCGGGTCATAAATTTCAGGTTTATTCTATGCAAAGCATGCCTGTCAGGCTCAGGTATGGTGGCTGCAGAGGTGTTTGCAGCAGGAGTCAGATGTTTGCAGGATGTACCCCCTCATTTGTAAAAAGTGCAGCACTACTTTATAGCAAACTTTTATGCAAGGGGCCGTGACACAGAAGCTGGCAGTCGGGTAGCCCAGGACCACTAAAACCCTAACTGTGGCTTCTATCATTACTAAAAACAAAATCTGCAAACTCAGTTCCTTGTCCCCAGGTGGCTCCCTAGAAAGCTGATTGTAAGCTCCTGGGGTCAGAAATCAAATTTTCCCTAATGTGAACTCAAATCCCTGCACCTGCCAAGACAAAACTAAATGGCTGGCAGATAAAGGGTGCCGTGAACTATTTGAGGCTTTTATTTATTTATTTAATCTCGGTGTCAGGGCAGTAGAGTTGAGCAAGATTTATGCTCCTATGCAGCCACTTGAAGTGGGATGGGGAGCTTTACAGACTGGCAGGTAGCACAGCGTGAAGGAGCAGACAGGGAGAGTGAGAGCAGGGGAGGAGCACAACAGAGCGGAACGGACCCTCCGTAAATCAGTCCGACCATCCTGTTTGTTTTTATTACAATTAGATGTGCTTCCTCCCCCTCTGTTTCTTACTGTGTTCGAGCCAGTGGAAGGGGGAGACCTCGAGGTGACCTCATCATTGCCGGCCAGAGTGCGGAAGTGCCGGGATGGGACGCATGCCCAGAGAGATCGCAGCTTCTCAGAGTTATCGGCACATCGGCAAGTGAAACAGCCCGATGCCGATAACCTGGAAATCACTGAATATCGGCCCCAAATATCGGTGGTACCGATAATCGGTCGACCCCTAGTTTTTACATTGAATCCTAAGGGATTCGTCTGTTTAAACCTGTCAAACTGAATTACTGAAAATCAGAGCATTTCACTGACACTTTTGGCGTTTTGTGAATAGACGAACCATTACTTCTCTACGATACAATTTTTCTTCCCCCAAAGAATGCCAAATTGCACCGTATTTTGCTGTCAATTTGCCTGTATTTGACAAATTGACAGTTTAATGAACAGACGAATTGGCCTGAAAGTGTGTTTGGTGCAATTCAGAGGTGAATAACCCCATAAATTCCCATATTATGCTACAGACAGCAAGTACATGTTGAGAAGACGTTCCTTTCACTCGACGCCCGTCTGGCCACCTCGTTGAGCGCAGTTGGTGCGCTCAGGGCTGCAAGGCTCGATCCTCCTATGGAGGATCGCGCTTTGCAGCTACATCAACGCGTGTCCGAACGCTTTGACAGGGAGGCTTGCTGCACGGGCGCAGCTCTGCTGCTGTTGCACGTGCAATTCGTGCTCATGCAACAGCGTGTGGGCGGCCCCGTAGCCGCTTCACAACATGGTGACAAACGCCGGTAGGCACGTCAGTACGGGCGCACAGTCCGCTCGTCTAAGGCTAGGGTCAGACAAATGCATTTTTCGCGTCGTCCGTGAAAAAGTGCATCCGAACGAATAGACGTATTTTTTCACGGACTACGCGATAGCGGTCATACGATGCGCAATTACGGCCGTGATTTTGTACGGACCAAACCAGGAAACTTTGGGTGTCTGGACGTCTTGTTGGCCGGACATGAGCAGCGTCTGACGTCTCCTAATCACGCACACACGCCGCTAGCGGACACAGCGCACTCTGTACGTCAGTACTAGCGGTTTGACTTTCTCGAAAAAATGCATTTGTTTGCCACTTTCATGCGGCCGTTCTCCGTATGTTGCCCGGCATTGGACGTCATTTGCAGCTAGCACGGCCGTGATTAAGTGCGGCTAAGGCTGGGGTCAGACTAGCGCATTTTTAACGTGCGTTTAGGCGCACTTAATCACGGCCGCAGTAGCTGCAAATGACGCGCAATGACGGCCAATATACGAAGTACGGCCGCGCAACGCAAGTGGAAAACGAACGCATTTTTTTTAGAGAACGCAGAACCGCTAGTACTGACGTACAAAATGCGCTGTGTCCGCTAGCGGCGAGTGTGCGTGATTAGGAGATGTCAGACGCTGCTCATGTGCGGCCAACATAACGTCCAGACGCAAAAAGTGTTTTATTGACGATCCGTAAAAAAATCACGCACGAAAATGCGCGTCGTCTGACCGTTATCGTGCATTCTGTGAAAAAATACGGCAATGCGTGCGGACGCAGTTTTTGACGGTCGCTGCGAATAATGCGTTTGTTTGACCCTAGCCTAAACGCATGTTAAAACTGCGTTCGTCTGACCCTAGCCTGTGACATAAGCATTTGACACTGGTGCACCTTGTTCTGACACAGCACTGTATTGGTTCCTGCTTATTTTCTGGTATCTGAGGATAACTTGCAGCATCTTAATTTCTTTTGTTGGTGGAGTCTTGTGTTAGTGTGGGTCCCTCTTCCTCCCCCACCTTCCGCTACCAGTACGTTGATCGTATTTTTATTTTTGATCACTTCTCCCATCAACATCCTATTACATTCTCTGCGCAATTTTTTTTTGCACGCAACGTTAACGTGCGTAAATTAGCGCTGGTATTACAATCCGAGTGCATTTTTTTTCATCGGTCAAAAAATATCATGCGTAAAAAAGACACGCAGAAATCGGTGGGCAGACAGTTTTTTCACGCGATTCAGCCAATCAGAATTAAGAACCACAATTGTCTCCCGTTCAGTTTTTGTGCCTGTCAAAATCAATCTGAGTATATATGCTGCAGCAATAATAAAAACATGCACAACCTCAATTTTATTGTTTGGGTATGTGTAGAATGTAACTATACTTTGCTGTATTTTTTGTTGTGCTGGTGTTTTTCGTTTCAGCCAGGACGTTGCAGTTACCACCAGCTTTTCAAAGATGTTAAAATTCTGCGAGCAAACGTCGTTCGTAAAAGGTTGCGCATCATTTGTAATACCATCCGCGTACCAGCGCACAAACTAATTTGCGCTCACAATGTTAAGTATGGGATGCACCCAACATGTATTCACCCCCCCTTTAAGTTATACAAACCCTGACTAAATACATTCGAAGTACAAAATCTTGTGCATTACAGTTTGTACCTCCTGTGTAATAAAGTTGGAAAGACCCTCGACCCCCCCGAGATTACAGATTTGTGCAATAGAATTTTAGCTCATTGGCAGTGTGTTAGTTTATCTGCATCGAGAGTTGGGGGATCATGGTTGTTGCACAGTTTTAAAGTACAAGCATCTGAACTCACGAAATGTTGTTATGCCATAGTCAAAGTGCATACATCATGGGCAAAATAAGTTTTGCTCGTTTGACAGGGCATCTATCCCTTAATACCAGAGGTCAAACTAGGCCTTCCAGATGTTTTGGAACTACAATTCCCTTGTTGTCCTTTTAACCTAGTGTCTGAGCATCCTGGGAGATGCAGTTCTAAAACATCTGGAGAGCCAAGCTCGGTGACCCCTGCTTTATACGGATCAGCACCCCCCCCCCCCCCCCATGGGAGATTAGAACACGTGTTATTTCAATTATATGGGTCCGTGAACAAAAACAACCACTGATCCATTTAAAAAACAGTGTTTCCCAAACCTGCTAGAATCAATTAGTGGAAGTTTGTGCTCTGACCACGTCTGCCTATTGGTTCATCCAGACACTCTGGCTCACCACATTTCAGAAAGTGTGAACATATGGCTCATAATAGTAATGCTTTGCATCGTCGCAATGGAACGCAAACACATCTGTCCCAATATCATAATAGGGATGCACCGATACCACTTTAAGTACGAGTACCGATACTTTTATTTTATGTCATGTGACGCTTTCCAATAAGAACAGACCTCCTATAAAGCCCCCAGGTCTCATGGATAATTGCCCCCCCAGCTCATGGATATGCCCCCCCCCCCTCTCCGCTCACTTACCTTCCTTCAGCGCCACCGGTAAAGTCTTCGCGCGCTCCTTGGAAGGACCCCAACCACGTGATCGCGGCTGGGGTCCTTCCAACGAGCGGAAACTTTCCCGGCGTCGCTGAAGGAAGGCAAGTATGACCGGAGAGCAGCTGCAGGGCCTGTCCGAATGCTCTATCTGCATTTGGACAGGCCCTGCAGCTGCACACTTTGGGAAACTTTCCTTGGAAGGACCCCAGCCGCGATCACATGGTCCCACGTGGTCGCGGCTGGGGATCTTCCAAGGAGCGCGCGCGAAGACTTTACCGGCGGCGCTGAAGGAAGGCAAGTATTAAACAAAGGGCGGAGAGCAGCTGCAGGGCCTGTCCGAATGCCGATAGAGCATTCGGACAGCCGCTGCAGCCCCTCGGATACCGGCAAGACGGCTCCCGGTATCGGGAAAAAAATATCGGGGGTACTGCACGAGTACCAAGTACTCCTGCAGTACCCGGTATCGGCACCGATAGATACTAGTATCAGTATCGGTGCAACCCTAATCATAAACATACAATACAAATTTTAAGGTTGCATGCGATTTGTCATGGGTGAATCCGACAGGGCCTTGATCCATTTTAAATCAGTGTTTTGCAAACCTGTCCTCAGGACCCTCAACCAGGCCAGATTTTGCAGATCACCTTGGGGAAATGCAGCCTGAATCCTGCAATCACTGAGCAGCAAATCAGATCACCCGTGCTGCGCTTCAGATATCTGCAAACCTGACCTGTCAGTGGATCCTGAGGACAGAGATGCACATTTGCCTGTTACTAAACCAGCTGTCAGTTTGCAGGACTGGCTTGGTTTCTGCCAAATTCAAAAAGTACATCTTACTGGGCGATTTAAAATGCGCAGACACATTGGGGGAAAATTAACAATGTGCAAGTGGCATCTTGAATTTGGCAATGTCCCCTATTAATAACCAATGGGCACACCACCATTAAACCATGTGTTAGGCAAAACATTGCCCCTTTCAAGGCATGAGTTTCTCCTCGGCCTGGTGGCATCTGGGTTAGTGAGGATCTGTTGGCCAGGTGTGCTATCCCAGTGTTTTGAGGACTTGAGCCACTAGGCAAGGTGTAAAATATCTATACTGACAAAGTTAAGTTACACTAGGTGGCAGTGTCTGTGCAAAGACTCCATACCGGCTGGGTGGAGTAGAGGTAATATCACTGCTCTGCGTGGAGAGAGCCTGCGGAATCATGAGTTCGATCCCAGCGAGCACCTCTCCAGTAAGTGTCCTTGGTTAAGACACCTAACGGTACATATACTCGCCATCCAGGACATACTTGAAAACTAAAAGAAACCTCAATGTATCCTTCATCCAAAAAAAAATAATAAATGCGGCTGTCAACCTATAGCAAAGCTATAACTGCTTAACCCCTTAAAAAGGACCAATGACAACTGTTCTGTCATAAATGCACCGACTTTGTACATTTAAATATTTGAGCTTATACCCATTGAATTTCTTACGGTAACCTATTTTTCCCAGTCGTTTGAGTTAGACCAGCTGCTTCAAACTGCTGTATGTCCTCTTTTTTCCCCTGAATTGGCTTTTGAAAGCCTGATGTCAGGGCAGACGATTTTACAGTTTCAACTCTTTGGGCATTATGCCCACTGGGCTAAATCTTTGCGGTACCTTCTGCAGCCCAAATGCAAACTAAATTAGCTGCAAACAAATTTAATTTGCTTTTGGGCTGCAGATCACCAGATTGAGATCTCTGTTGTGGTACGGTCTCTTTATGAAGCCGGAGATAACCCCATCACTACCGAGATTGTGATAAGGATCACTTTAAACAAAGTGTACGGGCTGGATGGAGTAGAGGTAACATCACTACTCTGATTGGAGACACAGGTTCGATCCCTGCAAGAGCACCTCTCCAGTAAGTGTCCTTGGGCAAGGGGTACATACTCGAAAACGAGAGAAATCTCAATGTATCCTTCCTGGTAACATCCTTGCTCACAAAAAAAAAAAAAAATCATGCGGCTGTCAGCCTATAGCAAAGCTATCCCTACTTAACCCCTTAAGGACCAATGACAACTGTTCTGTCATAAAACGCACCGACTTTAAAAGATCCTTGGTCCTTCAAGTGGTACAAAGCTTTAACCTTGTTGCAACACCTTCACTAACCAACTGGTTTTCCCACAAAAACACTTGCAGGACCCCCTTCCCCCTAACAATGTAGTTTAGCATTTAAAAAAAAGTCTCTCTAGTCGGTAAGCTCCATTTAACACGTAGTAGACTACATGTAACTGTCAAGTGAATTGGTTTTTTGGAGAGGACTTGTCCCTTGCATTTGAGGTGTGGAAGCCGGCACTTCCTGGTTTCAAGAGCTGTATACAGAGACAGTAGGCCAGAGTGCCCACTAGCTTCCCGTTTGAATGCTTTCATCCAGCAGCTGTGTTGCATAACTCCTCAAAATGAACTTATCTGCATTGGTCTAAGAGGCGCACACAGCAATTTACCCATTTTATATCACTTTACATGGACAATGTGATCTGTTAATGTAACTGGATTTAACGCATATTTCTGTTGGAAAAAGACATGTTCATTTCCATGAGAGACTGGTATAGGACTGTTTCATCTCATTTTAGTTCACGTTGTCCGCTAAAGAGACAAAATAAAGAGCATCAAGACATCTGTATGAAACATGCAATATCTTTAGACCTGTGCAGCTACACTAACCTTTGTGTCCAATTCAGCTGGGGCTCTGCATTTCTAGCAAATAAAAAGAATTCATAAACATGCACAAAAGGTTTCAGCACATCCAATGTGCTGGATCTTTAGGGCCACATTGGCAACAAATTCCTTTGAAGCCACACGACCTCTGCCACTGTCGGGCGCTTTGAGGAGTAGTGATGGGGTTATGACTCTGGACACCAGAGGTCTGGTCTGAATTACTGTAATTTCTCACCACTTCCATGAGGAGATGTACACAGAAATTAGGAGGCTTTAAAAATCATAGCAACTCTGCTTTCCAGCACACTTTAGCCAGTGTATAACGAGTGAGTGCAGTATTTACAAACAAGGCGGGTTCATTATCAAACATTTATTGTGGTCAATGATGGTAGAAAAAAGTTCTACATATATAATGTAAATGACCATTTCTCTTTCGTCAAATAAATAAAACATCTGAGGTCAATTTTGATATTGGGTTCTCCAAGAAATACCAGACCCCCCCCCCCACCTCCCACCCAAAAGGGATGCAACGAAACAAAAATATTCTGGATGAACTGCAATGAAAAGCAGTAAGCAGCCATTAAGGCCAAGAATTAGTCTCCACCAGGCAGTGAAGAATACACAAATATTAGAGTTCAACAAAAAGTCCCTGAAGTCCAGTATTTACAATCTTACAGTAGCAAGAGAAAACCCACATTCCTACAATTCATCCTTCTCCGTGTCTTCCTCCGCAGGAGGCGGTGCCCCAGCACCACCATAAAGCTTGCCAACAATTGGCTGAACGATTTCTTCCAACTCCTTCTTCTTAGTTTTGAAGTCTTCGATGTCTGCATCCTGGTGGCTTTCCAGCCATTCGATTTTCTCTTCCACTGCTTTTTCAATGGTTTCCTTGTCTTCAGAGGACAGCTTGCCACCCAGCTTCTCCTTGTCTCCGATTTGATTCTTTAGTGAATAGGCGTAGCTCTCGAGCTCGTTACGTGAATCGATGCGCTCTTTCAACTTCTTGTCTTCTTCAGCAAATTTCTCTGCATCTGTGACCATCCTCTCGATTTCGTCAGGAGTCAGACGGTTCTGGTCGTTGGTAATGGTTATCTTGTTCTTGTTGCCTGTGCCTTTGTCCTCTGCAGTCACTCTTAGGATGCCGTTTACATCAATCTCAAAGGTGACTTCAATCTGGGGGACACCACGTGGGGCTGGAGGGATTCCAGTCAGGTCGAAAGTGCCCAGGAGATGGTTATCCTTTGTCAAGGGACGTTCACCTGTAACAGGAAAACAAGAGTTACTTTCCATTCAATTTCTGCCACAAACATGTGAAAGACCCAATTCTTCAATACTGCGCATTAATTTCAGGAAAATTGACACTCACAATCTCCTTTGATCCCTTGAAATATCACCTGAAAAGTCAACGAGTGGCCCATCATAAAATTCCTGCTCCCTGTGCTAGGTCAACCAGTCTCAATTTTTCATAAACGGATGTAACAAATCAATGATTCAGCGATCAGAAATCCGATGTTTAACTATACAGAGACATCCAAGGTCTTGACCAAGACTGGTACAAGTAACCACTACAAGGGTTATTTGTCCATGCACTCGTCCCCAAACCTCTACATTTTTGCATTAATAAAAGCGCACGTCTCCAACTGCTGCACTATGAGGCAGTGCTTGAATCCATGTTACTACAGCTGCTGGTTGACATTTGAGTTACTGGTCCTCGACTTAAAAACCCTGGCCAAGGAAGGAATTCCATAGCAGATGTGCCAAAACATTGAATTGCTCACCTTCATAAACCTTTATGGTAACAGTAGGCTGGTTGTCAGAAGCAGTAGAGAAGATCTGGGACTTCTTTGTAGGCACAACGGTGTTCCTTGGGATAAGCTTGGTCATGACACCTCCGACAGTCTCAATACCAAGTGTCAGAGGGCAAACATCAAGAAGAACCAAGTCACCTGTGAGAAAAAAAAAAAAAAAGTGTGTGCTCAGTCAGATCTTAAGCCCCATCACTCCACGTCAGAAGGGAGGTTGCTACAATATTGAGTGCATCCTTTAGCAGAAAAAAAATATATAAATAAAAAAACCACATCTAGTTGCTGCAGTACCACTACTTACCAGTATCCTGGTCACCAGAAAGCACTCCAGCCTGGACAGCAGCACCATATGCAACAGCTTCATCAGGGTTGATACCACGAGATGGTTCTTTTCCATTAAAAAACTCCTTCACCAACTGCTGGATCTTAGGGATACGGGTGGAGCCTCCAACAAGGACAATTTCATCGATGTCAGACTTTTTCAGGTCAGCATCCTCCAACACTTTCTGGACTGGCTTCATTGTGGAACGGAAAAGATCCTAAAAGGGCAGCAGTGTCAGCATTAGACAATCGCCAGTGAACCACATAGCACTTTAGGAAGAGGTCGAAGTCACACGTTAACCGTACACCAGGCAGCGTACTTACCATGTTGAGCTCCTCAAACTTGGCCCGGGTCAGAGTTTCAGAGAAGTCCTCTCCTTCAAAGAAAGATTCAATTTCGATTCTGGCTTGATGTTGGGCGGACAGAGCCCTCTTTGCCTTTTCAACCTCACGACGAAGTTTCTGCACAGCTCTGTTGTCTTTCCTTACATCCTTGCCAGTTTTCTTCTTGTACAGCTTAATGAAATGCTCCATGACTCGCTGATCGAAGTCTTCCCCTCCGAGATGGGTGTCTCCGTTAGTGGCCACCACTTCAAAGACACCGTTGTCAATAGTGAGCAGAGAAACATCAAAAGTGCCACCACCCAGATCGAAAACCAGGATGTTCTTCTCTCCTTCCTTCTTGTCAAGACCATAAGCAATAGCAGCAGCGGTCCTTTTAAAATAAGAAAATGAAGGTTAACACAAAGCTAAAAAAACAACCATAAAATCCACGATACACCTAGAACGTATTACTCTAACTGAAAAGGCAGGAATGCATAATGTACCCTGCATGAAAGGGTTTAAAAAGCGATAAATTTGGCTTTTGCTATTGCCATCATTTAAGTGTGGAGGGACAGATTGAAGATCTTAAGTGTGTGATGGGGAAAGGAAAAATAAATTGGGGGGGGGGGGTGTCATAGTTAAAGAATGCAAACTAGACTTTAAATTTTAAGACCCACAGGGACAGATGGGTCGAATAGTGTTAGCCTTGTGAAGGGACACAATGTCCTAATCTTTGCGAGACACATTTTATGTGCTGGCAAATACAAAAATCAGCTTCTACAAGAAAAAGCAATAGAAAGAGCAACTTACGGCTCATTGATGATCCTCATCACGTTCAACCCTGCAATAGTGCCGGCATCCTTGGTGGCCTGACGCTGAGCATCGTTGAAATAGGCAGGTACAGTGACCACAGCGTGAGTAACCTAGAGACAAAATACACAAAACCCAACTAAACCAGATGCTGACATCTAAAGGACAACTGTGTCTGGAAGATAATCAAATATGGGCACCTCAGCACCAGATCATTTTATTGTGATTGGCAGAATCTGTACCTTTTTACCAAGATAAGCTTCAGCGGTTTCCTTCATCTTGACCAGGACCATGGCAGAGATTTCTTCAGGTGCAAAGGTTTTAGCCTGTCCTTCCATTTCTATTTGGATGTGCGGCTTAGTCTTTTTCTCAAAAACCTAAGAAAAACCATTGAATAAAATGACAGTTACGCGAGGCATGCATTGCATACACGATGACTAAACTGATTTTCTGTACAGAGACTAGACAGATTACACCCAGTATGTACCTTGAAAGGCAGGTACTTCATATCCTGCTGGACCGAGGGGTCGTTCCACGTGCGGCCAATGAGACGCTTGGCATCGAAGACTGTGTTCTCTGGGTTAGAGGTCAACTGATTCTTGGCAGCATCTCCTATTAAACGTTCTCCCTCAAGAGTAAAGGCCACATAGGAGGGTGTGATACGGTTACCCTGGTCATTGGCGATTATCTCAACACGGCCATTCTTGAATACTCCAACACTAAACAAGACAAAAATGGGAAAAAAAAAAGTCAGGCCAACCCTTCCAAAAAGGGAGAGGGGCAGAAGTAGAGGTCCCTTTTCATTAGAGTATTTTTTTAATGCCAACAACAACTATTCCAACATGGCCTCCGCGTCCTTAAAAATAAAATAGGGAATCAGCTCCTTGGCCTTCTAGATATATTGAAACTACATCTCCCATGAGGCAGTCCCAAAAACCGCTGGAGGGTCAAGGTTGCAGGCTCCTGAGGCACGTTCAGTTCCTCAGCAAGTGCTAAGTTAGCAACTTGGCACTGAACATTGCGCTGCAGTTCAACGCTCAGCACTGCTAACTTTGCAGCACCTCTCTACTTAACTGCAAGTGCTGAGTAGCTGCATGTGACGTGGAAAAGATGGCCGCCTCCATGGAGCAAATAATCCAATAAGGAAATGTCCAGTTTGAAGTTTTGGTGGACCAAAACACCAAATATTTAACACTAAAGTGGTAATAAAATGGAAAAAAGGCTGAATATTACAGAAACTGCACCTTTCATTAAGCAATCCCGCCATTTTGCTTCAATATTTCACAGCCAAAGCATTCAGTGAAACTGCTGCAGCAGCAAACTGAGCTGCTGCAATGTAGCAACTCCGCAGCTGGTGAGGAACTGAACAGGCCTCTGATTTAGAAATCACGTGCAAACCGTTAAGATATTAGTCAAGGCTGAGTTCTTGCAGATAAAGAATACTTTTTAGCAATTAATAATCACGACAACATGAAGACTGGTGTTCATCAAGTGGTAGGCCTGAGTCTAGGCAATAAAAGGTTAAAAAGCAGGCAGAATTCTCACCACCATTCATGAAAAATAAAGTGGACAGGGCCCACAGTGACGTGCAAAATGCAGACTTACCAGGAGTAAGTTGTGCCCAAGTCAATTCCCACCACGGTGCCAACATCTTCTCTCTTGTCATCATCGTCGGCATACACGCTGGCAACGGCCAGCAAGAACACAGCAAAATACTTCATGATGACCATGAGATTCTTCCTATCTATTCCACCTCTGGCTGTAATCTGATCCTCTGCAGATCTATTGATATCCTGCAATGAAGAAAGGAGGCGTGAATACAGGCGCCACTCCCAAACCAGGCACCCCCCCACCCTGCTTTCCTTCACAGAAACAGGAGACACGTTGCCATTAGAAGATGCGGAGCATGGAAGTCCGAACAGTCCCAAATGCATCCCTGTTATAAAACCCCCACCAGATGACAGCTGGGTCACTGAACCTTTACGCGTGTCCCCATCCTCAATGCTCAGAACATGTGGTTGGAAGAAGAAAATAAAGATGTACACAAAGTGCTGGCAGCAAAGGGGTTAAAGCCACCACTCTAACCATACACCCCTACAATAATAAGAGGCAGGCAAAGGAGGAGGGACGAGCCGCTCTAACGCTCCACCTCTCCAGCCAATGGTAAGACAGGTTGCTATAGACATGGGGAGGCAGGAGAACCTTCTAGATACAGTGATGCATTCTCACTTTACGGAGAGTGAGGACCACGTGATGCACATAGCATGAAATATATAATATATATATATCCCTCCAGGTCATAAAGCAGAACCAGCCAGGACCCCCAAATCCTCAGGTTATAAGTGCAATTACAACCCAAACCCATGGATATTCATTCAGTGGCACATCAGCAATCCATGAGGGATGCTGAACCACATGTCCCATGATGCTCCACAAGATTTACGTATGGCTGAGCATTAAGGAACATGTAGTTCTGGGACCTCCATGGCGGCAAGATCAGCCGTCACAGGTGAAAGTCACAGGTGAGAACGTTTACAACAGTGATCTCAAACTATGTCCCCCCCCCCCCTCGTGTTTATGAGATACAGGTCCCAAAATGCAATAGAAGGCCAGGGGATCATGGGAGACCTTCACACTAGTATGGTTATTAAAAAAGGATAACACAGAACACAGATGTCAAAGCCGCCAGTATCCAGGCTACAAGAAAGGAGATCAGTATAAAGAACATGCTGAGAGGGCTCTGCCAATACACAGCGACACACACACACACAGCTGCAGAACATTGCCACCAATACACAGTCATCAAGATCACACAGTGAGAATACACCATTGAATGATCCCATAGCAGATACAGGATGCCCAAAGCTCTACAAGTACGGATTCCAGGAAGGGCCAATAAAGCGAATCAATGCCCCCAAACCTGCCCATCACTGCCACCAGCAGAACCAGAAACAAAGCCCAGGCAAGCTTTCCTTGGCTTAGAAATGAATTAAACCCCACAATGCACTGCTCCCCGTGCCGTGTAATAGACACAGCTCCCACATAGGAGGCTTAGCCTAGGACAGCCATCACTGAGCAGAAGCACAGGCCGTCTGTTCGGAAAATTACGTGTCCGAGAAGCGACACAAAGCTTACTAGCCCCTTTCAGGCTAAAGCATCCCGCCAGCCATTCATTAAGTCCCCCGAGGCCTGGGTTGTGACGTACCAGTAGCAGGCCGCAGCGCTCGTCTCTCTGCACGCTCTTCAATTCTTCTCTGTTCACCGGCTTCTGTCAATCTGACGTACCACGCGCCGCCTGCCTTCTTTTTATATCCTTCAGGCCGGTCAACATCGTGGAGGGCTACGATTGGAGAAGCGGTAGCTTGTTGGAGTCCTCGGATTGGCCGCCTTGCCCTAAGCTGTCCGCAGCGGATTCGCACACGTTTTGCCTATGTCGCCGCTCACCCCGCCCACGCCTTCCTTTCCTCTTGAATGACACAAGAGCGCAGGGAGCCACGCCTCGTTCTGTCTACAGCTGGACCAATAGGAAGGACGGCCGTGGCGCTGAGCATGCTGCCGATTCGCTGGCTCTGCTGCCCCTCAGGCCGCAGGCGGTTTCGGCGGTTTCTGTTTCCTTCTGGAAGTTTCCGGTCTCAGGCCCTTTCGTCAGAATGTCGTCAGCTCTGGGCTCTGCTGCTTGTGAAGAGAAATGCTGTAACGGAGTGTAATTCGCAATGGCAAAAGAAAATTCATATTTAAGTGAATGAGTGTCGGCATGAAACTGGGCGTACATGAGCCTGCTTCACCTCCCTGAGCCCCCCCACATACAGCTTTAACCGTGCACAGTATACAATGGAAGCTTCCAGTGCCCTCACGATATAAAATATAGATTTATTGAACCTTAAGTTATTGAGAGAAAAATAAAAAAATCTTAGAGCAACATTACCATCAAACTGAGACATTGGTGACTAGTCAGAAACCAGGGAATGCTGGGAAATTGCCCAAATACTATGAATGGAGAACATGGTCGGAATAAACGTGAGCGATAAAGTTCAGCAAAACTGGGGGACGCAGAGCGTTATTTGATTTATCATTAAGGCTGGGGTCAGACTAACGCATTTTTAATGTGCGTTTAGGCGCACTTAATCACGGCCGTGGTAGCAGCAAATGACGGCCAATATACGAAGTACGGCCGCACGAAAGTCCGACCGTGCAACGCAAGTGGAAAATGAATGCATTTTTTCGAGAACGTGATACCACTAGTACTACGTACAGAGTGCGCTACGTCCGCTAGCGGCGCGATTAGGAGATGTCAGACGCTGCTAATGTCCAGCCTACATAACATCCAGACGCAAAAAGTGTTTTATTGACGATCCGTAAAAAAAAACACAAACACGCATCGGATGACCGTTTTCGCGCATTCCGTGAAAAAATACGTCAATGCGTTCAGACGCACTTTTTGACGGTCGCTGCGAATAATGCGTTCATTTGACCCTTGCCTAAAGGTATGCAAAATGTAACTCCATTTCCCAAAAGTCGCACAGAATATAGTCATACGCAATAAAAAATACTGTAGTCGGGTGGGGTACACTTCAGTTACAGTCACAAGTACTTATAAAGCGCCAGTAACTTCCTTGGCACTGTGCAATGGGAGAGACAGAACAATAAATATACATACATGTTACTTACAAGGAACAGGAGGGCAGACCCTGCTCAAGAGCTTATAATCGAAGGCTGGGGTCAGACGAACGCAGTGCGAACATGCGTTTCGTCGCACTTTATGACGGCCGTCGTAGCAACAAATGACATCCAACGCAGGCCCACACACGAAGTACGGCCACACGAAAGTTCGGCCGCGCAACGCAAGTGGCAAATGAACGCATTTTCACAAGAACGTCAAACTGCTAGTTCTGACGTACAGAGTGCGCTGCGTCCGCATAGCGGTGTGTGTGCGTGATTAGGAGACATCAGACGCTGCTCATGTCCAGCCAACATAACGTCCAGACACCCAAAGTTTCCTGGTTTGGATCCGTAAAAAATCACGGCTGTAATTGGCATCGTATCGCGTATTCCGTGAAAAAGTACTTCCATGTGTTCGGACACACTTTTTTATGGACGATGCGAAAAAAAATGCGTTCGTCTGACCCAAGCCTAAGAGTGTTACTCAGGTACCGCCAGTTGCAAACGGGAAGAAAAAAATAATTGTGGCCAGTTCATGGAAGTTAAATCCAAAGAGCCTAGGGAAAATCTGGATTTCTCTTTTCTAAAAACAGTGCTGCTTTTGGAGTTGCAACATCAGCAATTTTCGGAGGTGTTTTCAACTTCCACAAGAGTTAATTCAGAAACCCGTCTGTGAAGTTGAAAACTTGGGGCCCGATTCCGACCTAGGGCCGTATTCTGAGGCTCGCGTAGATTAAGAGAGAGTAAAATCTGCAGGCGTGGATTTTTTTTACTAACAGTCTCCCTTATGCATGCCTATTCAGAGGTAGGAACTTTTCAGCACCTGGACCCAGGAGGAAGAGCAGTGCAAAGTGATACTTGTAGCGGTGTTTTGCATCACTGAGAGTATCACTTCATGGAGTCCATAGATCTCCATGGAGTCCATAGATCTCCATGGAGCCTGCTGTATTCCTGCTGCGAGATTGCACCCGTGGGATAATGCAGTTCTCCAGACAGAAGATCGAGCACCATGGAATGGCTCGCGCATCCATTCCAAGGTGCAAATTACCAACTCCTATACAAAAGAATAGGAGTCATTAATTTACAGTATGGAAGAGTAGGGAAGCAATGTACTGGAGGCACAAGCCTAGCTTGCGGCAAGATTAGAACAGGAACGCCACGCCATAACACAAGTACAGGAGACATTGGGCCCTATTCCAAAGTTGGTGCCAACTTTTTGGAGTTAAGTTTACAACAGCTCTGGTTAAGTTGGCACCAACTGTGGAATAGAGCACGTTATGTAGAACGTCTCGACGTTATCGCCAACCTTGGAATAGGGCTAGAGATGGATAGGGCTTAGAGATGGTAAGGGAGAAAGTCTGGGCGAGAGGATTTTGCTTTTAGGCTCTCTTGTTTCCAAGCTTATTCCAATTCAGCCACTGTATTTGCGGCTGGGATCGGAATAACGGAGAGCCGTAAGCAACCACTTCGGATATCAGCTCCTGTAGTCCACTGGATTCCATGAAGCCCAGTGCATGCCTGCCCAAGCTCTACACAAACTCTATTGTGCAGGAGCTGTGGAAGAACGCTGGGAACTTTTTGTTCCCAGTCTTCAGTTTCTCACGACCAGAGGAAGCATCAGATTGCGTCACCCTCTGCACCCTGGGACCTGAGGTAAACATGGGATTTTTTTTGCTAAACCACTTAGCACCAGGGTTTAAGAGTCGACAATCATTTTTTGAATACTGACCCTTTTTAGAGGGGAACAAGCTAGATTGGAATAGCTTGTCCTCTAGATAGGTGCAAATTTACAGCTCCGAAATAAAGTATATAAAAGCGGATTTACAGTAAATAGCTGCAACATTGGCGCCGCAAGCCTTTTAAACCGCTCTCGAGGAGCCGTTTTGTCGAATGCCTCCAGATGTTAGCTTAGGCCCGTGTCAGACGAACGCAGTGATCACGTCCGTGTTGCCGCACAGTTTAGGCTAGGGTCAGACTAACGCATTTTTCACGTTGTCCGTGAAAATGTGCGTTCGAAGAATGGACGCATTTTTTCACGGAATACGCAATAGCGGTCATACGATGCGCAGTTTCATCCGTGATTTTGTACGGATCATCAATAAAACACTTCTTGCATCTGGACGTTATGTTGGCCGGACATTAGCAGCGTCTGATGTCTCCAATTCACGCACACACGCCTCTAGCGGACGCAGCGCACTCTGTACGTCAGTACTAGTGGTTTAACGTTCTCGAAAAAATGCGTTCATTTTCCACTTGCGTTGCGCAGCCGGACTTTTGTGCGACCGTACTTCGTATATTGGCCGTCATTGCCCGGCATCTGCTGCTAGCACGGCCGTGATTAAGTGCGCCAGAACGCGCGTTCGCACTGCCTCAGTCTGACCCTAGCCTTAACGTCCATCATAGCATAGAATCATGAGCAATAGAGACCCACACACGAAGTGCGTCCGCACCGAACTGCGCACGCACAACGCACATGGCAAACGGAAGCAAGTTAGGCAAGAACGTCAAACCGCTAGAACGGACGCAAAGAGTGCCCCACATCCGCATAGCATTCTGTGTGAGTGATGAGAGGTCAGACAGACCGCATTTTCGACGTCGAGCACCTTGACGCACACAATGGCTTTTCATATCCTTTTCAAATTTTTATGATTTTTCATATTAATTTTGTTTCCCATAGTTCAGTTTTTCTTGACGGACGTAGAAAAGAAGGGATCGTGTGGTGTCTGCAGTATCTTCCGTCAGTACGTCCGTCCGTTGTGCACGCACGCACAGTGTGCTCAGAATGCGCTCGTCTGACATTAGCCTTAACGTCTGGGTTGGAATCAGCCCCTAGTGTTGCAACGCAGAAAAACGGTAATGTTTCACAAAGCTGATCCAAAGTAGGGCAAGCTTCACAGTGCAGTTTCTTCTGCTACTCTTTTGATTTTACTTTTGTGAAATGTCAGCAATTTTCACTGGTGTTTGCAACTTCTACAAACACATGAGATTTCTGAATAACCCCTTAGGTCCCAGGAAGAACAAAATTCTTAATGAATTTAATTCCATAAAGTTTTCATATACAACAATATCAAGTGTATAAATAGAAAAAGACTGTTGTGGAGTAGCAAATGAACAAACATCTGCTGTAAAGGATGACCTGATCATAGCAATGGAGCAAAAAGGGGTGGGGAATATGTGGGCAGCTGCCCAAAAGGTACGTGGCATTCCTGGCACATTTTGGAACTCAAGCATAAACCGGAGTTCAGGGAAGAGGCTACAAGGCCAGGGTGCTTGGCCAAGAGAGCAGACAGAGCCATGGTGCCTACCCAAATAGCGCAATTGAGGCCACCTGTGCTCCCACAAAAAAAAGGGGGAGGGAAGGAAAACCCCCATCTGGCACAGTGTGATCTAAACCCTCAAAAACATAGAAAAAGTCATGTAAATTAACATCCAACAGGGAACTTGGGGGGAGGGGGAACAGTCGATGTAGCCCAGGTCAGCGTCCGCAGTCCCAGTGCTGTCAACACCATCAGCTTCCGGAGGCAAGGTAGAAGAAATGCCTAGGTTGGCAAACAGCGTCCAGGCCTCCTACTGGCAGCTGAATAAAGTATATTTCCATAGGAGATCATGATGGAGCCGGCGACCTCCCCCCCCCAACGATAGCAGATCCCTCAAGTGAGCCGTAACCTAACATAATCAGTATCTAGCCATAAGTGTCAAAACGGGTAGGTTGTGGAACAGAAGCAGGTATACGGACTAAAATAAAAAAGGAGATCGGGCCGCAGGCAGGGTCATTAAGCGCAACTTGGTGGAAACGTCCCAGACGACCGCAATGATATCCTGCGGGGTCTCCTCCGGGGCAGTGGCTGCCTTACGGATACGAACCGCTGAGCCAAACACAAAGGGGGCATCTGCAGACAAATGAAGCAGGTGGTGAGCGACACGATTAGCAAACCACAGGATAGAGTTGGAGGGCTCAGACTCCAGAACCCCCCCTAATTTGCACATTGCGCCTTCTATGGTGGGCCTCCATGGTTTCCAGAGCCCTGGAGAGGTGATCCACACACATATGAAGGGAGTTCACACGGCACGTCAAATGAGCCTGTGCCTCAACAGTATCATCCACCTGTATTCGTACAGTCTTCACCACACTCCCCATTGCAGTAATCTCATCTCGTACTGCCCCAAGATCAGTCCTCCAGAGAGTCCGAAGCTTCTCAATGATGCACCGGACATCCCCCTTCGTGGACGGCTGGGAGTCAGAGTACCCGGCTACAGCGGTCAGTGGAGAGAGAGAGCAGTATCCCTCGACATCTCTGGCCCCAGAAGGACCACCGGCGTTAAGGGGCACCCGTCAATCAGACCCGCCTCCCATATGTGCCAGCTCCCACGGCTTCCAAGGCGAATCAGCCTTCGGTGAGCGGGGCAACATCTCATCATCCAAGAGGTCAGAATCCAGCATCAGGAGTGAGGCCGGGGAGTCATCCTGCTACCGTCACCGGCCACCCTCCAAAGACATTCTAAAAGACTGTGCGGGACCAAGATATCACAGCGGGTGTCAAACAAAGAGCGCAGCGGAGTACCAACACTTCCCCAGATCGCCAGGGACTAGAACAGCCACAATCTGAAACAGTGGGTCACAACGATAACGCCTAAGGCTGCGGTCACAGAGGGAAGGATTTTTGGAATCAGAGTTAAAAGTGAGGTTCACTTTTCCTGCAAGGTCTCATCAGGTGATGGATAGATACCATTGCAATATCTTGTCCCTTGATGCAGTATCGCAGAACGTACTTACCCGGGTCCAGCGGCGGGTAATGTTCTTCCACCGTACAGGTCGCTGAAAATCGACTGTCAATCATACCAAGCGATAAACAATCGCCTGCTTGAAAGACGGCTCTTCAGTTCACTGCTGTCAATGTGTCGGCATGCCAGCAGTTGAGAGTGACCGTAATTTTTTGTTAGGGAAAACGCTAGCACATGTACAGGGAACAATCACCTATCATATGAGCCCTGCTTATGAAGGGCTTGACAAGTGCACTTTGAATGAAACCTGCCTGCCAGGAATTGTCAAGAGGTCCCGTAATCTGATGCAAGACTTCATTGAGCCCTTCAACCTTAAAAGAACACTAATGAAAAATAGAGTGTCCTTTTTTTGCCCTTAAATAATTGGGCAGAGACTACTGGCAGCCTCTGCTCAATTATTTATTTTTCTTATTTTCATTGATTTTATTCACTTTTTGTCACAACTCGCCGCGTGCAGCTCCTCCTCTTTAGCTCAGTGACTCCTGAACCTGAAAGTCCCTACGCAGCGTAGGAAATGCAAATTGAGCATTGCAACGGGACTTGCGCACTTTTGTACACAAGTTCCATAGCGCCAGCACAGAACAATGGATCAGAGCTTCGCGCATGTGCAGCTCTGATCCATCATGGTCTCTCTGAAACGCAATTAGTCTCAGAGCCAGTGATGTCGGCAGGCTCCTTACCTGCCAACGTCACTAGTAACCAATTGAATTTCCCAGCTGCGGGTTACTAGATTCCCTGGCTGCTGTTAACGCTGGATGCGGTAGAACAAATTCTTCCACTTCACCCAGCTTTTTACCAAAAACGAGAGGGCTGTGGGGGCACTCCTCACAATCTGACCATTTTAAAAATATAAAGTGGTCAGGATGTGTAGAGTGTTCTTTTCAATATGCACTAACCCAATTTAGTGAGTATTGCCTCATTCCTCTGAATGCCGATCTCCCATACCTTTCTGTAGCTACCCCATATCTAAAGAGAAACTATGGTCAAACACAGAGAAATATTAAAACCACTGGGGTTAACCCTTTCCCGCCGCAGGACTATATGCTGTCCGTGCGTGGATAGGCCTTGAAGATGCAGGGCGTACAGGTACGCTCCTCTGTCTTTAATGAGCCAGCCCGGCCCTTCCGCGCAGCCGGCGTTCAGGCCACCTCTCTGCAGCCAATGATGCGTGCTGCACATCGGCTGCGTGGGCTGGCCAAATTAGAGGCCCGCGGTGGCACGGCGTACCCAGGGCCGGCCTGTCCATGGAGCAGGGTGGATCAGTGGCTCCAGACGGCCCTCGTCGGAGGCTGCAAAATGCCCTGTCAAGGGCCGCAGCATGAAGCTGCGCTCCCAGCCTGGACAAGGCACGGCCCTCCTCCAGCAGGTTTGCGAAGCCTCTCACCACCCTCCTCATTCAAGTGGAGCTGCGACTGCCCCCTTCACCCGAGCGGAGCTGCGCCCGTCCCTTTCACCCGAGCGTGTAACGTTGGGGGCTTCCAGCCTCTCCAGTGTGCTTGAAGGCAGCATGTCTGATGCTGCTCGCTGACCAACATCCGGTTTAAATAGAGACAGGCAGGGAGGTGGCTGCATGAGGCGCGGCTTGGAAGGGGGGCACGGTCTGGTGAAGGTCTTTAAAAACCCACAGTTCCTTCTCAGCAGTGCCAGATCGTAGTTATCCATACCTGAGCTCCCTGTATTCTCTCGTGATTTAACCTGTTATTGACCTCTGCTTGTTTTCTGACCATTCTGCCTTCCTTTGCCCTAGACTATTTTCCTTGTACTACGCTACTGCACTGATATTTACCCGGCTATTCCATTTGACTAGTCTATTCTCTGTATTCCTGACTCTGGCTTGTCTGATTACCTCCGTGTTGCTGACCTGGTTTTGTATTACGACATTGTCTTTGATTAACCCTTTCTGTCTAGCTAGTATACTTATACCTGGGCAATTTTTAAGGACCAGACAGTTAGGGATTGTTCTACGGCTACTCTGTTGGTAGCTTTTTGGCTCTGTGGAGTGTTGGGCTTTAAGGGCTGCGTGGTGGGATCCGGGAACCGTGATATGACGATCTGGCCTAAATGGATCCCGCAGACTTAACACAACATTTTAGTAACTTTGTATCCAGACAGGATGAGCAGGACCATAGGATGGATCAGTTTTAGGGATGTGCGTTTCGGGTTTCGGAATTTCGGAACTTTCACGAAATTTCCCGATTCGTGCATTCGGATTCGGGCGATTTTACGAAAATTTTCAGATCCGAAAACGATTGAAAAAATTTACGAAACGAAACAAAAATTTGTTCGGAATTTTCGAATGGACTAGAAATGTGTAAAATCGAAAATCATTTTCGTTCCATTCGTAATTTCGGCTCCATTCCTGATTTCGGTTCCATTTCAGTAGTTTCGGACAACGTATTTTTTGGTTATATCGCTGATTCTGTAATTTTGTATCATTCCCATCTCAATGTATCCTTCTTGTAAAACATGAGAAATCTGAATGTATCCTTCCTGGAAAACCAGAGAAATCTCAATGTATCCTTCTTGTGAAACCAGAGAAATCTCAATGTATCCTTCTTGTAAAACATGAGAAATCTCAATGTATCCTTCTTGTAAAACATGAGAAATCTCAATGGCAGAATTATCGTATCGACAGAATTATTGTATCGACAGAAATATCGGATCCGAAAAACCATTAGTTTACGTCAAAACGAATAGACACTTTGAAACGAGGAGAACAGACGTTCCGAAAAACACGAAAATTTCCGAAATTACGAAAAAAGTCGATACGAAAAACTAAACGAAAACGAAACGAACCGAAACGGAAATCGGCCGAAACGAAAATTTACAAAATACGAACCGAACCGAAAAAAAAATCGCTGCACAAGTCTAATCAGTTTGCTCTCACCTTACAAACTATCCTGACTCGTACGGCTCACCTGGAACCAGCTGGGGTTGCACCTCAGCCTGCTATACCTGTGTCCCCTGTCGTTCAGACATCCCAGGTACACATGACCGCTCCTATGAGGTTTGACGGTACTCCCTCGGAGTGACGGGGATTTTTGGTCCATGTGGATATTCATTTTAAATTAAATCCACAAATGTTTATCACTGACATAGCCAAAGTGGGGTTCATTATTAACCATCTGTCTGGCAGAGCGCTGACATGGGCGAATCCTTTATGGGAGGTAGAGAAGCCTATCGTACGGTACTATAAAGAATTCATAGCTGAGTTAAAATGTAGGTTTAATCCTACCAGAAAGGCCAAGGTAGCTGACAAATCCTTGTTCCCGCATACGTCAAGGGAACAGGACTGTGTCTGATTATGCCATAGAATTTAAAACATTGGTTTCTGATGTGAACTGGACTAATGAGGCTCTGGTTCTGGCTTTTATGGAGGGGTTATCAGAGTCATTGATGCATGAATTGGCTCCTCGTAAATTACCTGAGGTATTGAGTGAACTCATTGATTATTGTATAGATCTGGATGATCAGATAAGGGACAGAAGAACTCCAAGAGAGAAACCTAAGAGACCATTACCAAGGTTGGCTCCTGTCTTTCAGGCACCACCCAGAGAGTTTTCTCCTCCTTTTGAGCCTATGCAACTAGGCCATACTAGGCTTACAGAGGAAGAGAGAACAAGGCGTCTTCGTGAAAGATTGTGCCTGTATTGTGGTTTGAAAGGACATTTACAACTTCAATGTCCCAATCGCCCTAGAATGCATAAGTCGGAAAACTACCGCACCTAAGGCAGCTGAGGAGACAGGCCTTGGGTGTGACATGCAGGTCTCCTGTCAAAGACACTAAACTTTTGTTACCAGTATCCGTGGCTTGGGAGACCAAGACCACGCATACTACCGCTTTTGTTGATTCTGGGGCTGCTGGTAATTTTATCGATGTTGAATACGCCTCTTCCATTTCTCTCCCTCTGGTTGTAAGAGAGACACCCTTAGCCGTCGAAGCCATAGACGGTAGGCCGTTATCCTGCCCTAGGATTACTCACGATTAGGGATGAGCTGTTCGGTTCGGAGTTCGGGCCGAATTTAGCCTGTTCGGTTAGATCGCGAACTCCGAACATTTCCGGGTGTTCGGAGCAAGTTCGACCACAATGCATCACAATGCACTTTCCCACTGGCCTGAAGCTCGTAATTGGCTACAGCCTTGCACCTGACCACAGGTCTGGTGCAAGACAGGTTCAACAGTATGCCAATCACGGCTCAGAGTTCTGATTGGGCAAATTTTGCCCAATCATGGGCTCACAGAGCTAAGTCCCGCAGCACACTATATAAGGCTTCCACGCATAGCTTCAGCACGCATTTGAGAGGAGATTTCATAGAAGATTGTTGTTCTTTGTTCTTACCGCCGGTCTGCCACGCTACGGGGGGGGTCTCATTTCTACCAAATATCTGGGAATTGAGGTGATGTGTGTCTTGTCACTGTGCCAGCAAGTATTTTGGGGGTTACAAATTTCTTTAAAACATTTGTGAATTGAGGTGATCTGTCTCTTGTCACACAGCCAGTACCACGCAGTATTTTGGGGGGTCACTCATTTTTACAAAATATCTGGGAATTGAGGTGATCTGTCTCTTGTCACTGCCAGCAAGTATTTTGGGGGTCACTAATTTCTACAAAATATTTGGGAATTGTTATAATCCGTGTGTTCTCACTGGCTGCCACCCATCAGGGGGTCTCACTGATTTATAGGAGGTTTCTGAGACTTGTAATCTGTGGCTTCTCACTGCCACCCATCAAGGGGTCTCACTGATTTATAGAAGGTTTCACTGCCACCCATCAAGGGGTCTCACTGATTTATAAGAGGTTTCTGAGACTTGTAATCTGTGTCTTGTCACTGGCTGCCAGCTATCAGGGTGTCTCACTGAGTTATACCAGAGTTCTTTGATTCAACTCTGGTATAAAGATTTAGAGTTCTGTATATATTTAATCTATATATCACTCACCATGTCTGAAAGAACAAAAAGGACAGGCAAACGCTTCCAGACACAGATAAGAGGGCAAGCAGCCCCTGTGTCGGGAGGCTGTGCCTCTGGTCGTGGTGGACTTGGTGCATCCTCTGCAGGGGGAAGCTTGTCCTTTCTAACTGGTGCTGGCGTCTTAAGCAGCAGCAACATACAGAGGATTTGGTGGATTGGCTAACCAGGCCATCCTCATCCTCCGAGTCCTCTGCCAGCCAGGCTTCTAGTGCTTTACAGTCCACCTCAGCTGCCAAAGCCTCTAATGCAGCCTCCATGTCCACAGCTACTCCTGCCGTAGCCTCGCTATCACACACGGAGCAGTCAGCTGAATTGTTTGACTACAATGACAGTGACATGCTGCTTGAGGATGCGCAGCAAGTACAGTGCTCTGATTCAATCTCTGAGGTTGAGGAAGGGAGTATAATCAACCTAGAGGAAGGGGGTGCCAGTGATGACACACAAATAACTGGCACTCATGTTGCCCCAGCAGCTGCAGCATACTGCCAAGTTGGCTCCAGTGACGAGGAGATAGGGGGTGATGATGACAATGATGATGAGGTCACTGACTCCACCTGGGTGCCTGATCGAACAGAGGAATCGAGGAAGAGGGGGAGGAGGAGGCACAGCAAATGCGAGGCACAACATCCTCTATGACCAACCGTAGCACTAGCCAGTCCAAGGCATCACATGTCAGAGCTGCTCCGGTGCAGAGCGCTGTTTTCTCAAAGCACACACGCAAGAACTCTGCTGTCTGCTGGGAGTTCTTTAAGAAATGTGCAGCAGACCCCACCGTTGCTATTTGTAATCTATGTCAGAGGAGGCTGAAGCGTGGGATAGACACCGGACACTTGGGTACCATGTGCTTGAGGCGACATATGAACAAGTGCCACACATCCCATTGGCGCAAAACTTTGCGTAGGTCCTCCTCCTCCTCATCTGTCTCTACCCCCACTGTATGTCCTCCCATGTCATTGCCTACAACCTCCACTGACAGGGATGATGCTACAGTAATGGATGTACCAGCTCCTTCCTCACAATGTGACATCATTCCAGCAGCTGAAGATTTACACAGTCAGATTACGTTGCCGCAGCTGCTGCAGCGTAAGAAAAAATATAGTCCCAACCATTCCCAAGCACAGCATCTAAATGCCAGTTTAGCAAAATTACTCGCATTGCAGCTGCTGCCTTTCCAGCTGGTGGACTCTGCTCCCTTCCGTGAATTTGCTGAATGTGCTGTACCACAGGGCAGGTTCCAAAACGCCATTACTTTTCACACAAGGCCATTCCAGCACTATACCAGCACGTGGAAGACAATGTTATCCAGTCATTGGGAAAGGCAGCCAGCAACAAGGTGCATGTGACTTTAGACACGTGGTCCAGCAAGCATGGACAGGGTCGTTATATTTCCTTCACGGCACACTGGGTAACTCTGATTGCAGCTGGGAGGGATCCAAGACAGGGCTCTGTGCTGGAGCTTGTTCATCCACCACGCCTCCAGAAAGCTGCTTGTATGAGGTCTGTCTGCTCCACCACCACCACCTCTCCCTCTTCCTCCTCCTCCTCCTTCTCTGTCTCTGGCGAAGTGGCAGTTAAACCGACGCCTGACAGGGTCTACGCAATGGCTCAAGCCAAAAGAAGCCATACTGTGCTTGAGCTAGTTTGTTTAGGGGACAGGAGCCACACCGGGCCAGAAATTCTGTCAGCTCTGCAGGGCCAGGTGCAGAGATGGTTAACACCAAGCCAGCTTCAGCTGGGAATGGCAGCAACCTTCTCTCCGCCCTACGCAAGGGTAAATTGACGCATGTACCATGCCTAGCACACGTCCTAAATCTAGTGGTACAACGTTTCCTAACCAAGTACCCAGGGCTGCCAGAGCTTCTCAGCCAGGCCAGAAAAGTCTGCAGCCACTTCAGACGGTCATTCCCAGCAAACGATCGCCTGGCAGAAATTCAAAGAGAATTCCACCTTCCCACAAACTGTCTGGTCTGTGACATGCCCACCAGGTGGAACTCGACATTAGCAATGCTGCAGCGTCTGCACAAGCAGCAGAGGGCCATCAACGGGTACCTGTGTGAGTATGGCACAAGCACAGGTTCAGGTCACCTTGGTTCCCCCCCCCCAGTGGCTGATGATCAAGGATGCATGCACTGTACTGTCACCATTTGAGGAGGCAATGAGGATGGTGAGCAGGGACAGTACATGCATCAGTGACACAATTCCTTTAGTGTTCCTGCTGGAGCACACTCTGCGGGGGAATTATAGATGTGGCTCTAGAGGCAGAGCAGCGGGAGGAAGAGGAGGCCTTCCCTAGCTCTCAAGGCCCCAGTCTTTCCGCAGACAGCATTCCAGCGGGTCCTACTCAGATCAGACAGGAGGAGGAGGAGGCAGAATATTTAAGTAGTGGGGGCATTGAAGGTGGGGATTCCTCAAGGGCGAGTTTCGTGTGCCCAGAAACACAAGGGCTAGTGCGTGGCTGGGAGGAGGAAGTGCACGATGGGGTCATCCTCATTGACCAGGAAGACTCAGAAGCTAATGCCACCTCCAACCTACGCTGCATGGGCTCCCTAATAATGCAAAGCCTATTGGACCCCAGGATTCGTGCTATCAAGGAGAGGGATCATTACAAGGGTAAAGTTGCAGAGCTCATCCTGCCCGCACAGAGGGAGCACAGGATGAAAAAACTTGAGGACGCTCTAAAGCGACACTTGTGTAACACCTTTCCAGGCACTGGTAGGTTACCAAGTGATGACACAGGTGCTTCTGAGGCTGCGGATGATCAGAGGAATAGTGATGAAGGCCAGGGCCGCTTGACTGATGCATTTTTAAATTTTTTTAGTCCACGATGCCCAGGGACATCAAATGTAGGCATCCATTGCCAGCGTCTTCACCATATGGTGCAGAACTACCTAGGGGCAAGGGCAGACCTGGATACCTTTCCAGCAGATGATCCACTGGCTTACTGGGTGTTGAGATTGGATCACTGGCCAGAATTTAGCCAATATGCTATGCAGCTACTAGGTTGCCCTTCATCTAGCGTACTTTCTGAAAGGACGTTCAGTGCCGCTGGAGGTTTTGTCACAGACAAAAGAGTGCGTCTGTCCACCGACTCTGTAGACCGGCTGACATTTATAAAAATGAATCAGTCCTGGATCAGCAGCTATCAATCCCCTGATGCTGACGTAACGAAATAGATCGGGGATGTCTTCTGCATTCACAAAACCTCCAGCACTGTACTCTACCACAATACCACAAAAGGGTTACAGTGTGAATGCACTTGCTGCCATGAAAGGCACAATATTTGGCTGCAATGACGCCTGTGCCAGATTTATAACATTTTAATTTTTTAACCCTGCACTCTTCCACAATACTACAGAGGTGTTACTGTATGATAGTACTTGCTGGCCTGGCACCAAAAGCACAATATCTGGGTGCACTGACGCCTTTAACAGATGCATATCTTTTCAATATAGGACCACATGGTCCACCCCTGCATTCTTCCACAATACTACAGAGGGGTTACTGTATGATGATACTTGCTGGCCTGGCAGTCTTGCACCAAAGGCAGAATATCTGGGTGCACTGACGCCTTGACCAGATTCATATCTTTTCAATATAGGACCACATGGTCCACCCCTGCATTCTTCCACAATACTACAGAGGGGTTACTGTATGATAGTACATGCTGGCCTGGCAGTCTTGCTGGCCTGGCACCAAAAGCACAATATTTGGGTGCACTGCCAATGACGCCTGTATCAGATTCATATCCTCAGAGGGGTTACGGTGTGACGGCACTGTTGCCGACGCTAAAGGCCCAATTTTAAATTACCTATTGTTACTTTCATCCAAAGCCTGCATAAGTTTCACAATAATTTAGCCAAAAAAATCACTAAACTTTTTCTACGTGTCCGAAAATGTCTCCTCTATTCATACAGACTGCCGCCTCAAGCAGTTGTTTATGGATAGATTAAAAGAAAAGCATTTACCGTCATTTGAAACGTAATTTTTTTGTTTTTAAGTGTTTCTATACTTCCTAGAAATCCGCCACTTCACGGCAGGTTATGGGGACCTCCTAGGCACGATATTTGAAGGAATTTTTCGTTTTTATTTTTAACCCTTATTTCATGGAAAACTCACTGTCCCTTTTAAAAACGTTTTTTTTTTACTTTTTGTCCTTGTTTCCTGTCTCCCAGGGCACTACCCGGACCCCCATACACCTTTTATGGCAAATATCTAGCATATATGCCCTCTTGGAGGGCACTCTAAAAACCGAATTTTCAGCCCCATTGACTTGTATGGAGTTCGAGTTCGGGTTCGGATCCGAACATTTGGAAAGTTCGGGTTCGAATACGAACCCGAACTCGGACGTGTTCGGCTCATCCCTACTCACGATACGGTTACAGTGGTTCTTACCACTGGTCTCTTACATAAAGAAGAGATCATATTTCAGGTTATCCGTTCACCTTCCAATCCTGTTGTGCTTGGTTTCTCTTGGTTGGTGGAACATAATCCTGTTATTGATTGGGCTAAGGGAGAGATACTATCTTGGAGTCCTACTTGTTTTCGGACTTGTTTAATACCCATTCAAAATATTGGTGCCTTTGAACACACCTACAGCTCCCCCATTGTCTACAGAGGTTCCTGACCAGTATGCCGACTTCAGAGCTGTATTTGATAAAAGAGAGGCAGAGAAACTACCTCCACATAGACCGTATGATTGCGCCATAGATATTCATCCAGGTACCATGCCTCCTCGAGGGAAAGTATATCCTCTATCCAGAAAAGAGAACCAAATCATGGAGGAGTACATAAGAGAATTTGGAGAGAGGTTTTATCAGACGTTCCTCTTCTCCAGCAGGGGCTGGGTTCTTTTTTGTGTCTAAAAAAAGAGATTTACGCCCGTGTATTGATTATAGGGGGCTTAACAAGATCACCATCAAGAATGTGTACCCTATCCCTCTTATATCAGAACTGTTCGACAGGTTAAGGGGATCAGCAGTATACACAAAACTCGATTTGAGAGGGGCTTACAACCTGATACGTATAAAAGAAGGGCATGAGTGGAAAACATAGAAACATAGAAAAATGTCGGCAGATAAGAACCTTTCGGTCCATCTAGTCTGCCCAATTACATGGATACTTTACCTGGATTTATCTTTTGTTTAGGATAGCCTTATGCCTATCCCATGCCTGCTTAAATTCAATTACTGTTTTGGCCTCTACCACTTCAACTGGAAGGCTGTTCCATGTATCCACCACCCTCTCAGTAAAATAATGCTTCCTGATGTTACTTTTAAACCTTTGCCCCTCTAATCTAAGACTATGTCCTCTTGTTTTGCTACTTTGTTTCAGTTTAAATATACTCCCTTCCTCTACCTTGTGGATTCCCTTTACGTATTTAAATGTTTCTATCTCCTCTGTCTCGTCTTTTTTCCAAGTTGTACATGTTAAGATCATTAAGCCTTTCGTGGTAACTTTTCTCCTTCAAGCCGTACACCATTTTAGTAGCCCTTCTCTGAACTCTCTCTAAGATGTCTATATCCTTCTGGAGATACGGTCTCCAGTACTGCACACAGTACTCCAAGTGAAGTCTCACCAGTGCTCTGTACAGTGGCATGAGCAATTCCCTTTCCCTACTGCTAATACCTCTCCCTACACAACCAAGCATTCTGCTAGCATTTCCTGCTGCTCTATTACATTGACTACTTACCCTTAGATCATCTGAAATAATAACCCCTAAATCCCTTTCCTCAGATGTTGAGGTTAGGACTGTATCAAATATTCTATATTCAGCCCTTGGGTTTTTACGTCCCAGGTGCATTATCTTGCACTTATCCACATTAAAACTCAATTGCCACAGCTCCCACCATTTTTAGTTTACCTAAATCATTTGTCATTTGGCTGATCCCTCCAGGAACGTCAACCCTGTTGCAAATCTTTGTGTCATCAGCAAAAATACATACTTTTCCATTAATACCTTCTGCAATATCACTAATAAAAATATTAAAGAGAATGGGTCCAAGTACTGACCCCTGAGGTACCCCACTGGTAACAAGACCTTGCGCCGAATAAATTCCATTTACCACAACCCTCTGTTGCCTGTCACTCAGCCACTGCCTAATCCATTCAACAATATTGGAATCCAAGCTCAAAGATTGCAATTTATTGGTAAGCCTTCTATGCGGAACAGTATCAAAAGCCTTACTGAAATCTAAATAAGCAATGTCTACTGCACCACCTGTGTCTATTATTTTTGTTACCCAATCAAAAAAAATCAATAAGATTAGTTTGGCATGATCTCCCTGAGGTAAACCCATGTTGTTTCTGATCCTGTACAGCATTTAACAGCAGGAGTGGGCATTATGAATATCTGGTCATGCCTTTCGGTCTTTGTAATGCTCCAGCTGTATTCCAAGATTTTATTAATGATGTGCTCAGAGATTTTTTGAAATCCTTTGTTATAGTATACCTCGACGATATACTGATTTACTCTCCCGATCTGAAAACCCACCATGAACATGTCAGACAGGTATTAGCAAAATTACTAGACAACGGTCTTTATTGCAAACTGGAGAAGTGTTTATTCGACATTACCACTGTAAAATTTCTTGGGTACATTATCACTCCAGAAGGTTTTGAGATGGATCCTTCCAAACTCACGGCCATCTCAGAATGGCCTCTCCCTCAAGGCCTCAAAGCCATACAGAGGTTTTTGGGGTTTTCCAACTATCATAGGAGATTTATCAAGAATTATTCCACTGTAGCCTCTCCTATCATTAATATGACACGTAAAGGTCTGAAGAATCAGGTCTGGTCTTCACAATCCAAACAGGCATTCAAAGCTCTTAAGCAGGCTTTCACTTCCGCTCCCATGTTACGGCATCCTGATCCCAGATTTCCATTTGTACTTGAGGTTGATGCTTCCGAGATAGGCATTGGGGCTGTCCTATCTCAAAGAGAGTCTCCAGGGAAGCCTCTACATCCTTGTGGGTTCTTTTCAAGAAAATTATCACCAGCAGAACGCAATTATGATATCGGTAACAGAGAATTACTTGCTATTGTGTCTGCCCTGTCAGAGTGGAGACATTTGTTGGAGGGTACTCTTGACCCTTTGTTGATAATCACTGATCATAAGAACCTTACGTACATCGTGGATGCTAAACGTTTGAACTCGAGACAGGCCAGGTCGTCATTACTACTGTCTCGGTTTAATAAATTAATTAATGATCTTAACATGTACAGCTTGGAAAAAAGACGAGACAGAGGAGATATGATAGAAACATTTAAATACGTAAAGGGAATCCACAAGGTAGAGGAAGGGAGTATATTTAAAAGGAAACAAAATAGCAAAACAAGAGGACATAGTCTTAGATTAGAGGGGCAAAGGTTTAAAAGTAACATCAGAAAGCCTTATTTTACTGAGAGGGTGGTGGATACATGGAACAGTCTTCCAGTTGAAGTGGTAGAGGCCAAAACAGTAATTGAATTTAAGCAGGCATGGGATAGGCATAAGGCTATCCTAAACAAAAGATAAATCCAGGTAAAGTATCCATGTAATTGGGCAGACTAGATGGGCCGAAAGGTTCTTATCTGCCAACATTTTTCCATGTTTCTATGTTTCTAATTTTGTGTTGACTTACAGACCAGGTAACCGCAATGTAAAGGCTGATGCCTTATCTCGTCAATATGACCCGTATGAATCAAATACACAAGACCACAATCCTATAGTTCCTCCTGAACATATTGTGGCATCCACGGTCTTGTCAGTTTCCTCGCCTTTCCTGGAACACCTCCAAGCAGCTCAAATGGGGGCTCCACCTAACAAGCCTCCAGATATGTTGTTTGTGTCTGAAAAGGAAAGACAAGAATTACTCAATGTTTCATGATTCTAAACCAGCAGGTCATCCTGGTATCACTAAGACTCTTACCAGTATCTCCAGACAGTTCTGGTGGCCCACCATGCGACAGGACGTACGTCTGTTTGTTTTGGCTTGTCAAGTCTGTGCAAGAAGCAAAACCAGTAAAACCTTGCCTGTCGGTCTATTGCAGCCTTTACCTACGCCTAAGAGGCCTTGGTCTCATTTATCTATGGATTTTATTGTGGACTTGCCGAAGTCCAAGGGTCATACTGTGGTTCTGACCGTTGTAGACCGCATCTCCAAAATGGCTCATTTTGTTCCTTTACCATAGCTTCCTATAGCCAAAGAACTGGCGGTGGTCTTTGCTAGAGAGATTGTACGAATACATGGGGTTCCGTCGGAAATAGTATCTGACAGAGGAGCTCAGTTCGTCTCTCGTTTCTGGAGGGATTTCTGTGCGGAGATGGGGGTGCAATTGGCCTTCTCTTCAGCATACCATCCACAAACCAATGGGGCAGCAGAGAGGGCAAATCAGGGTCTCGAGCAGTACATACGTTGCTTTACCACACAACAACAAGACAATTGGTCAGAGTTGTTGTCCTGGGCTGAGTATGCACGTAATAACGCCGTTAATGAGACTACTGGCCACTCTCCTTTTTCTGCCATCTATGTTTTTTTCCCTCCGGCTCTACCGCTTCAGTTTGCTGAATAGGCCATCCCGGCTCTCGATGAACATCTCACACAACTACAGGATATTTGGAGACAGATTCGCGAAAAACATGGAGCGCAATGTTGCTGTCCAGAAACGCAAGGCTGACAGGCATAGGTTACAAGCTCCTTCCTATAACGTGGGGGATAGAGTTTGGTTGTCCACTAGGAATGTGAAGTTGCGGGTGCCTTCTATGAAAATGGCACCTCGGTTTATTGGTCCATACAAGATCATTCGCCGCGTTAACCCTATGGCTTATGCTCTTGCCCTTCGTAGACATCTTCGCTTGCACAACGTCTTCCACAACTCCCTACTGAAGCCTTTGTTGTTTAACAGGTACACGCGGGTCGTTCCTCCTCCTCCTCCACCTGTTCAGGTTGATGGAGAGACGGAGTATGAGGTTAGGAAAGTTCTGGATTCTAGGCTGTTCAGGGGTGCTCTGCAGTACCTGGTCGATTGGGTGGGTTATGGTCCGGAGGACCGGTCCTGGATTCCGGCTTCCAACATGTCTGCCTCTAGGTTGGTCAGGGCGTTCCATACCTCGCACCCCGATCGCCCTGGTGGTCGTCCTGCCACTCGCCCTGGTGGTCGTCCTGCCACTCGACCCGGTGGTCGTCCTGCCACTCGACCCGGTGGTCGTCCTGCCACTCGACCCGGTGGTCGTCCTGCCACTTGTCCTGTTGGTTGTCCGGTGGCCTCCCGTGGAGAGGGGGGTACTTTAACGTTGGGGGCTTCCAGCCTCTCCAGTGTGCTTGAAGGCAGCATGTCTGATGCTGCTCGCTGACCACCACCCGGTTTAAATAGGAGACAGGCAGGGAGGTGGCTGCATTAGGCGCGGCTTGAGAGGGGGGCGCTGTCTGGTGAAGGTCTTTAAAAACCCACAGTTCCTTCTCAGCAGTGCCAGATCATGGTTATCCATACCTGAGCTCCCTGTACCTGTATTCTCTCGTGATTTAACCTGTTATTGACCTCTGCTTGTTTTCTGACCATTCTGCCTTCCTTTGCCCTAGACTATTTTCCTTGTACTACGCTACTGCACTGATATCGACCCGGCTATTCCATTTGACTATTCTATTCTCTGTATTCCTGACTCTGGCTCGTTTGACTACCTCTGTGTTGCTGACCTGGTTTTGTATTACGACATTGTCTTTGATTAACCCTTTCTGTCTAGCTAGTATACTTATACTTGGCCAATTTTTAAGGACCAGACAGTTAGGGATTGTTCTACGGCTACTCTGTTGGTAGCTTTTTGGCTCTGTGGAGTGTTGGGCTTTAAGGGCTGCGTGGTGGAATCCGGGAACCGTGACAGAGCGGAGCTGCGCCCGCCCCCTTCACGCGAGCATCAACCCACTCGCGTGAAGGGGCAGGCGCAGCTCCGCTCAGGTGAAGGGGGCAGGCCTTGACATGCAAGCTCTTCCTGGATAATGGCTTGTTGTTCTACCTCATACCTCGTGGATACAGAAAAGGAAACATGGGATCCTTACCAATGATAACAGGCTGGAGCTGGGGATAAATGCTTACCTAGCAAGAAGCAGATCAGGTGGAGACATTTGGTTTGTTTTCATTATGAATCAATTTATACATATGTCCGGCATTACATGTGTTTACACATCGCTGTTTGCATAATTTTTTTACCTAACATTCGGTGTCATGTGTGTCCCCCAAGTCTCAAAGCACAAAACACGAGCAATGCGTGATGTCAGTACAGCTTTATGCATTATTTAACGCGCATCATCGCATGTGGCTCCTCGTTTTGTGGCACAAGACAAAAGTGATTTGAGGTCAGTGCAACTTTACACATCGCTGTTCGTTTCATTGTTACATTTGTCTCAAGGATTACACAAAGGAGAGATCTTAGCTGATCAATCAGGATGTGGAGGGGTTTGTGTGCGCCCGGATGTGTGTGTGACGGTGCCTGGATGTGTGTGTGTGGATGTGGATCTGTGACTGTGCCTGGATGTGTGTGTGTGACTGCCTGTGACTGTGCCTGGATGTGGATCTGTGACTGTGCCTGGATGTGTGAGTGTGTGTGAGTTCGGCTAGATGTGGATGTGTGAGTGACATTGGGCCCGGGATATGTGGCGCTGTGATACGCTCATACACACCGCACATTACAGTGAGTTTCATTGCTGTGGAGCTCTGTGATTCGCTCACACACACTGCACATTACTGAGTTTTATTGCTGTGGAGCTCTGTGATACGCTCATACAGGTCACGTGTTTTTGATTTTTTTGGGGGGGTGGAGCAGCATTTCATCCTTCGCTCCAGGCAGCACAGTGGCTTGGGCCAGCCCTGGGCGTACCTGTACGCGTGCCGGCATTAACCACTGCCTGACAGCTGAAACCCGCCCATTGTGAAGGGGTTAATGTGCCTCTGCTATGCATGAAACAGGTTGGGTGTGACAGGGAATGCCACTCTTTATACAGTCATGGCCGAAATTGTTGGCACCCCAGACATTTTTCCAGAAAATCAAGTATTTCTCACAGAAAAGTATTGCAGTAACACATGTTTTGCTATACATATGTTTATTCCCTTTGTGTGTGTAGCGCTGTGTTAAAATCTTGCTGCCGGCAGTACCTATTTTTGGCCACAAGATGGAGACAATCGCGATTAGAGACACTGGACATTGGGACTACATTTCCCGGCGTGCTTTGCAAAAAGGACAGGAAGTGGGTGGGACCCAGCGGACTTACATCCCGAACCTCGTGGAGAACGCGCCAGAGCGCGCCAGGGAACGAGAGAGAGCAGACGCAGTGCCATACATCGCGAGAGGGCTTAGGCCAGAGCGCAAGTGAGACCTGTCAGTTCTTTTACCGGGTCATTCAGCCTAAGGAGAAGGAGCCCTCCAAGTTCCAGAGTTGCTGCAGATTGAACCAACCGAAGACCTCGAGTAAGGAGTCACCGCGAGTTGATCGGGTACAGAGAGCAGGCGGTGAGCTGGGAAAAGTCGTGGACAAGCTACGGGAAGTCAGACAACGGATCCGGCCGCTAGTATCCCCAGACAAAATCGAGCGGAGAGACGTCCTGGGTCAGCGGAGCCTACAGCAACCGGTGGATGGGTGAGAGGCCTCCAAGGCCGTATGTAATTAAGGAACGCACTGCTGTTTTCTCTTTAAAGTCCACAGGGCCCCAACTGACTAGTCGAAGACATTCCTTCAGTAAATTCACTGGCCAGTTGAACAGTACCCGGGTACCACACACACATACACACCTTTTATATTCCGGGACTTAAACCTGTGCAGGACTCATTTTGTTACGAATCGGAACGGGAGTTAAGGTTACGTTCCGAATACATATTTTTCTCTTTTCCGCTGCGCGTTTATCGTAATACGAAGAGATTGTATTTTGGGGTTCGCTACGTGTCTCTGTTTTTCCGAACTATTGGGCAATTGCATATATTTTCTGTTCGGTTGCGAATATTTTATTCTTCCGAAATACGAAGCCTCGTGTTTCGTTTCTTTTCCGCTACGCGTTTTACCGCAATACGAAAGTACTGTAATAATATCTGTGAATACCGTGTCTCAACATCTGCCTATTATTTTAGTAAACTATTTAAATGATAAAAACTCACAGCGGTGTTGGAGTATATTTATTCCCTAGTGCGGGGAGACTGACCCGTGGTTCATTTTCAGCGGCTCCTCCGGGAGTGAGCGGTACATGTGTATTGGAACAAAACAAAAAAAAGGAGGGGAAAAAAAAACACAAATTGGACATAATGTCACAAAACTCCAGAAATGGGCTGTACAAAATTCTTGGCACCCTTAACTTAATATTTGGTTGCACACCCTTTGGAAAAAATAACTGAAATCAGTCGCTTCCTATAACCATCAATAAGCTTCTTACACCTCTCACCCGGAATTTTGGACCACTCTTCCTTTGCAAACTGCTCCAGATCTCTTCTTGGAAGGGTGCCTTTTCCCAGCAGCAATTTTAAGATCTCTCCAAAGGTGTTCAATGGGATTTAGATCTGGACTCATTGCTGGCCACTTCAGAACTCTCCAGCGCTTTGTTGCCATCCATTTCTTGGTGCTTTTTGACGTATGTTTGGGGTCATTGTCCTGCTGGAAGACCCAAGATCTCATACGCAAACCCAGCTTTCTGACACTGGGCTCTACCGTGTGACCCAAAATCCTTTGGTAATCCTCAGATTTCATGATGCCTTGCACACATTCAAGACACCCAGTGCCAGAGGCAGCAAAACAACCCCAAAACATCATAGAACCTCAACCATATTTCACTGTAGGAACTGTGTTCTTTTCTTTTTAGGCCTCATTCCGTTTTAGGTAAACAGTAGAATGATGTGCTCTACCAAAAAGCTCTATCTTGGTCTCATCTGTCCACAAGATGTTTTCCCAGAAGGATTTTGGCTTACTCAAGTACATTTTGGCAAACTGTAGTCTTGCTTTTTTATGTCTCTGTGTCAGCAGTGGGGTCCTCCTGGGTCTCCTGCCATAGCGTTTCATTTCATTTAAATGTCAACGGATAGTTCGCGCTGACACCGATGCTCCCTGAGCCTGCAGGACAGCTTGAATTTCTTTGGAACTTGTTTGGGGCTGCTTATCCACCAGACTATCCTGCGTTGCAACCTTTCATCAATTTTTCTCTTCCGTCCACCCACAGAGAGATTAGCTACAGTGCCATGGGTTGCAAACTTCTTGATAATGTTGCGAACTGTAGACAAATCTAGATCTCTGGAGATGGACTTGTAACCTTGAGATTGTTGAAATTTTTCCTCAATTTTGGTTCTCAAGTCCTCAGACAGTTCTCTTCTCTTTCTGTTGTCCATGCCTAGTGTGGCACACACAGACACACAATGCAAAGACTAAGTGAACTTCTCTCCTTTTTATTGGATTTCAGGTGTGATTTTTATATTGCCCACACCTGTTACTTGCACCAGGTGAGTTTACAGGAGCATCACATGCTTGAAACAATCTTATTTATCCACAATTTTGAAAGTGTGCCAAGAATTTTGTCCAGCCCATTTTTGGAGTTTTGTGTGACATTATGTCCAATTTGCTTTTTTCCCTCCCTTTTTTGTTTCGTTCCAATACACACAAAGGGAATAAACTTGTGTATAGCAAAACATGTGTTACTGCAATACTTTTCTGTGAGAAATACTTGATTTTCTGGACAAATTTCTGGGGTGCAAACAATTTCGGCCATGACTGTATATGTCAGGGAGTTTTTCTCTTTCAAACTTTCCAGGTCCCTCAAAATGACTGTGGCATGCCATAGGGGGAGTGACCACGGTGAGCAGAGAGTCGTCCCACAGTGCAGCCCACCACTCAGTCAGTGTGTTTTGTCGGCTGTCAATCACGAGCAGACACCAACAAATGCTGCAACACAAAAAGGGAGTGACTCCCTTTCAAATGAGCAGAACCGGTTTTGATTACAACAGTGGCATTTTAATTATAAGGTGTGGTGTCAGTTATGACAGGCTGTAAGGAAAATAGATGCTCATAATATCAGTATGGGAATAAATGCTCTGAGATTAGCAAATGCACACCTTCAAATATGCTCTCACTAAGCACCATTCTCTAGATCAGTGTTTCCCAAACCGGTCCTCGGGACCCTCTGCCTCGCCACTTTTTCCAGATATCTGAAGCACAGCACAGGTGATATGATTTGCTGCTCAGTGATTGCAGGATTCAGTCTGCATTTCCCCAAGGTGATCCTTAAAATCTGGCCTGGTTGAGGGTCCTGAGGACAAGTTTGGGAAACACTGCTCTAGATGTACCTAAGGTTAATTAATAGGGTTGCACCGAAATTTCAGCCACAGAAAATTATCGGCCCGAAAATGGTGTTTTCGGATTCGTCCGAAACGGAAATTCGGCTGAAAAAAGCCGGCCGAAAATTTCCATTTCCCGGCCGAGCCTGGGGCTCGCCTGAGCTAGGAGGCTGGCCGAGTTGCCTGCTCGTCTGTCCTCCAGGCTCAGGCGAGTCCCTGGCTCGGCCTCTAGGCCCAGGCCAAACCGGGGGCTCGCCTGAGCCTGGATGACGGCCGAGCAAGCAGGGGTGGGTGTCATACTCACCTACATCGGCCTTGAGTCCTCCACTGGTTGCACACATACTCACCTACATCGGCCCAGAGCTCCTCCTGCGTTGGCAGTCCTGCATCCAGTGTCTGTTCTCCATTGGTCGCCGGTATGACGTCACGGACGCCTTTGACCCTGGGTCAAAGCGGGCACTGGATGCAGGACTGCCATCGCTGCAGGAGCTCAGGGCCGATGTAGGTGAGTATGTGTAGGCAACATCCTCCTACTTCAGCCCTGAGCTCCAGCGGTGACCGTCCAGCCTGGAGGACGGTCGAACAGCCTGCGACAGCCGGAGGACGGTCACCGCTGGAGCTCAGGGCCGAAGTAGGAGGATGTAGGGTACTATGTGTAGGCACCATACTCACCTACATCCTCCTACTTCGGTCCTGAGCTCCAGCGGTGACAGTCTTCCGGCTGTTGCAGGCTGCTCGGCAGTCCTCCAGACTCAGACGAGCCCCCGGCCTCCAGGCCCAGGTTCTCCTGTCCGATTTTTGGTTTCAGTATCGGTTTTCGGCCTAAACGATCCTGAATTTTCGGTTTCGGCCGGAAATTTTCGTTTCGGTGGATCCCTATAGAAATGTATTAAAAAAACCATATAATTGTTATTAATAAACTGACGAGGACTATCAGGTTATTGCTCATAGCCAGTGTAACGGATCTCCCAATACCCCAATGGGGTATCTCCACCAAACTGACGCTTCCCTTACAAAGGATTCCAGCTGACCTTCAGGCTAGCGTCAGACGAACACAGCCATCACGTCGTGTCGCCGCACAGTTTAACGTCCGTCGTAGCATTGATTTGTGATCAATAGAGACCAACACACAAAGTATGTGCGCACCGAAGTGCGCACTCAACACGCAGGTGGCAACGGACGCCATTTAGGCCTCAACATAAAAGTGCTACGACGGACACCCAGAGTGCGCCACGTCCACGTAGTGGCCTGTGTGCATGATGACGCAATGTCAGACGCGCCGCATTTGCGAAGTCCATTACGTTGAAGCTCAGAAGTTTTTTTGGTCTGGCTGTCATTTAATTTTAATTAAATTTTGTTTCCCATATTTCCCTTTTTTTTATACATCCGTCAAAAAAAACGGACCGTGTGGTTTCTACAGTATCTTCAGTCAGTACGTCTGTCCGTTATGCACGCACGCAGAGTGCGCTCAGACTGCGTTCGTTTAACATTAGCCGCAATAGTACCTACAAGAATCAGGCAAGACGGATTTTGGGTGTAAAGCTGAAAAGGGAATTTTGACAATTGCAAGTACGTTTATAGCTCCTCTGGGACAGATTAGGCAGGGCTTGAGAAATCCAGGAGCCTGGTAGCCACTGGCTCCTAGAATTTTACTCCTGGCTCTTAAATTTCCAGTTTATTTTACACCAATCTAAATAGATAATAGGTTATAGAGCAGTGATGTTACCTCTACTTCACCCAGCCGGTACAATTACTGTGATACCTAGGGCCAAAAATTGTCTGTTTGTGGAGTTATTGATTATTGTAGAAATCTCACAAACTTGAAGTCTTGTCTCTGTTTTGGGGCGATTAATAACTAATCCTAAATAATGCCCTGGACTCTGCTGCACCAAGAAACCTTTTGAATGTAATTATTTGCATACAAATTCATGGCTTTGGGTTGATTTACTTCTACTATTTAGTCGCCCTACCTCTTTTTGTTTCCTTGGATTCTTTGTGTATATATACTATGATGGCCCATTAATTGTTAATTAGGAAAAGTGGTTTAGGCAAGGTTTTACTTTGAACCTTGACTTCGATTAAAGGTTTTTAGACTCGTTTTGCAGTCAACATACTAACCTTAAAATACCTGGGAGGGACCCTATTCCAAGGTTGGTGTTAAATGTTGAAGCCGGAAAAATGTAACATAGGGATGTCCAAGGTACACTACCGTGGACATTGGATAGGTCGTGTGTGACAATGGCCTGAGCCAGTTACGGTTGAGGCAGTCACCAACGGGCCTACCCCCTAGACAAAGACCCAGGTCTTGGCTTACCTAGGTACGGCAGGGTACTACCGTAGCTTTTTTCCTGATTTATAGTTCTATTGCTAAGCCCCTGACTAAGAACTTACCCTGACAGGTCCGCTATTTCCAATGACACCAAACATGACCCTGTAGTTGCCACCGATCTCTCCATCCCTCTCTGGACCCCCCCCTCTCTCCACCATAGAGATTTCCATAGGGAAATCCCTTGGCAGCTAAGGGGTTAACTGCCAGCTAACATTATTGCATCCCTTGCGCGATAACATCTGTAGGCATCTTAAGATGTCGGCCACCTCCGGGACAAGTCCGCGATCCGGCACCGATTGGCGCCAGATCGTGGACCAGCACCTAAAGCAGGGCTTGACAAATCTAGGAGCCTGGTAGCCACTATCTCCTCGAATTTTACTCCTGGCTCCTTAATTTCCAGTTTATTTTACACCAATCTAAAAGCAGTATTTGGCATCTAAAAACATCTAGTTGGCTTCAATGTTTTCTTCCTGTCTCCTACATTTAATGTAAATATATCCAGCCCTGGTGTATGTATTTATATATGAGGTGTGTGTGTGCCTGCCGTGGGTAAATAGGGTGTCTAATGACACCAGAGCAAAGAAAATAAGTAAATAACATCTGTACCTTGTGACCTTGTTTTATTTAACAACACAAATATATATTAATATAATATATATATATATATATATTATCTCAGAGCGGCCAAACTGATATTTGAAGCAACGGTCTACACTTCTAGGCTCAAAAAAGTAGCCAAAAGACCACATGCACAAAAAATACCTAACAGCAAAAAGCACCAGATAACAAAGTGATAAATAGAAGCAGCTGAGCCTCGGGTCAGACGAGCGCAGTGTTCACATCCGTGTTCCCGTACATTTTAACGTCCGTGGTACCATACAATTATGATCAATAGAGACCCACACACGAACTACGTCCGCACAGAAGTACAGACGCGGCAAACGAATGCAAGCTTGTGTATGTCCTTCTGATTGACTACCTCAACACCCACTCTCTCCTTGACCCTCTGCAATCTGCCTTTCGCTCACTGCGCTCAACAGAAACAGCTCTTGCGAAACTGACCAATGACCTTGCAACTGCTAAATCCAATGGGTGCTACTCACTGCTGATCCTTCTTGACCTCTCTGCCGCCTTTGATACAGTTGACCCCTCAATCCTCCTTCAAACTCTTAGTGATATAGGCCTTCAAGGTTCTGTTCTTTCATGGTTCGCTTCCTACCTGTCCCAACGATCGTTTAGTGTCTCCTTTGCTGGAAGTACCTCCTCCTGGCAGCCTGTCTCTGTTGGGGTGCCCCAAGGTTCAGTACTGGGTCCTCTACTTTTTCAGTCTACACTGCCTCTCTAGGAAAACTGATCAGCTCCTTTGGATTCCAGTACCACCTATACGCTGATGACACTCAAATTTACCTCTCCTCCCCTAATCTCTCTTCAGCTCTCCTGGATCGAGTCACTGACTGTCTCTCCGCTGTCTCAATTGGATGGCTTCCTGCTTCCTTAAACTTAATCTTGCCAAAACTGAAATTCTCGTCATTCCTCCCTCCAAGAAGAACCCAATACCACCGATCTATCTATGAGTAAATGGAACACCCATTAGCCCAACACCCCAAGCTCGCTGCCTTGGTGTCACTTTTGACTCTGACCAAACATTCTCTTCCCACATCCAGACAGTGACCAAATCCTGTTATTTTCAACTCAAAAACATTGCCCGTTTCCGCCCCTTTGTGACACAAGATACCGCAAAAGTGCTGGTTCATGCTGTGGCAGATTAGACCTGTATTTCTATCTATATAAGGGTCTGCCTGTATATATGTGTCTATCTGCCGGTTCATACATATCTCCTCTCCTCCATATAGAGTTATGTTCATAGTTGTGTCTGACCATTTGGTAAGTGTATCCACAGCTGAAATGTAATCAAAATGTTTAGCTTTCTCCCTGGGGGGGGAGGATATAACACGTAGCTGTAAAAAGGGAATTTCTTTGTACACTAACATAGAAAATCACACCTTGGCAGCCAGGTCGGCCCCAAGAGAGTGGGACCTTATCTTCAAAGACAGGAAGCACATCCTTGATCTCTAAGGCGGGTCTGGAGGGAAGAGGGACACCTTTAGGCAATTAAAGATTAATTGACAAGCTTACTGAGCACGAGCGAGAATTGCACTCTGGGAAATGGAGTCCAGGACACTGGGCCATTGGTGGGTGGGGGCTGGAAAGATCAGGAAGGGTATATATATTCTGAATCAAGCATGGCTCAGGGCTGATCACTTGGGGCACCTTCTAAAGAGGACTGATCGGTCCATGTTCCTACCTTCTACCTCCAGGTCCCAGGAGGCACCGATGCTAGCTACGGATTATTCCGTCGTAAGTAAGGCTCTGTGATTAACACCTTTTTCTTTATATTTTGCTGTGTATTGTATAAGTAATTGATTTATTCTAGTTATAATTTTTTTATGTAACCAAGCACTGTGATTCTATCATAAATAAACAAAAAGTATTTAAGTTTTGACTCTGGCTGATGAAATCCACGCTAACTAAGAGATTGGGAGTATTGCTATCTGCCTCAAGCTCGGTTATATATAAGAAATTGCGTGTTGCGGTCGTCAGGAAACGGCAGGGAATTGTGGGATCCGTAGTCACTGTCAGAGTCTAGGATAGTGCGGTTGCTAAGCCCTGCGTCTCCTGTTGCGACGCGCGTAGTGTCCGTGAGGACTGGTGGCAGCGTTACTAATAGAATAAGAAAGTGAGTTCCAGGATTGTGAGAGACGTAGTGAGTACGCGCGTCAGGAGAAGACTTGTGCTGCGTTGCAATCCTGGGATCAGTATATCGCGCCCTACGTGCCTGCTGTGAGAGGTAGTGTGGCCGGGACGGGTAGAGAAGCGCGCGTAATTATCTGGGTCTAGGATAGACAGATAGTGCGCGGCTTAACCCGGCGTCTTTGCGCAGCAGCGCACGTAGTTGGGTCGTGACAACTGGTGGCAAGCGGTGGGATATCAGGTTAGTATTTGGATCTGTGAAGCAACATAGATCCAGATACTAAAGAAATTGGTTTTCCAATTTCCAGAGCAGAACTCAGTGCATTTATTAGAATTTACACAATACACAGCAGTTCCCTTCCCCTTCTTCATTTTTCTTTTCTATCTTTTATTTGGCTCGAGTGAGAATGTCGCAACAATCATCGAAAAAGACTTTGGAACAATTATGTCGAGACAAAAATATTTCGACGAAGGATAAAAAGAAAGATGAACTTTTGCAAGCCCTCGAGGATTATGAGGCGAGGCAAGCAGTCCAGGACGCAGCAGAGCAGGGTACCATGCTTGACCCAGCCGAAGGAAGCGCAAATCCAGTGGAAAGGACAGTGTCAAGTGCTTCGCCCAAGGGTGATACTGCCCTGGATGTTTACTTGCAGACTGTTTTAAAACATGTGGACTCTGCGGACTCGCAGACGCAGCTTCAGCTCATCCTGCAGTACCAAGAGCGAGAGGAGCGCAGAGCTGAGGCTGAACGCGAAACTGCGGAGCGCAGAGCTGAATGCGAAGCTACGGAGCGCAGGGCTGTGGGTGAGCGAGAAGCGGCGGAGCGCCAAGCCGAACGGGCACATCAGCTCGCTCTGGCACAGGCAAGCAGAACGCCATTATCTCCTGCCCCTGTGGGCGCTGCAGAGCTCTCTACGCCCAGACCTCGTGCCGAGAACTTTCCCACTCTGGACAAAGATGGGGACCTGGATGTGTTCCTGCGAAGTTTCAAAAAGACTTGTCGACAGTACCAGCTGCCCAAGGAGCAATGGGCCAGGTACCTCACTCCTGGACTAAAAGGTCCAGCGCTCAAAGCCTTTGCCGAATTACCAGCTGAGAGCGACCAGGACTATAAGGCGATTAAAGCCGCACTGCAGAGACGTTATAACCTCACGCCAGAGGTATATCGCAAAAAGTTCAGGTCCTTGCAGAAGCGGGCCGCGGAGAGCTACTCTGCAGTTGTGAGCCACCTGACCACCCTATTTCGACAATGGGTCAGGGGGCTGAAGATTGATACCTTGGAATCCCTGTAAGACCTGCTAATCAAAGAGCAGTTCGTGCAGCTGTGCCCACCTGAGATCCAGGAATGGCTTCTGGATCGCAAACCCGAGACGGCCCTCTAAGCTGGTGAGCTGGCCGATTTCCATGAAGCCAACAGAGCGTCTATGGACCAGAGCAGAGGTTCCCCCAAAGGATCATCAGGATGGAAGCCCAACTCAGCACGACCCCCCGACATCACGGCGGCAGCGCCCCCCTCTGTGCCAGTCTCTGCTGGGGAGGGGGGAGCGAATCCTTCTTCGCCTGGAAGAAGTGTGCGCCGTCGCTGTTTTATTTGCGACAGTACCAATCATCTCCTGGCAGCGTGCCCGCAGAGGAAGAAACCTGCATCCACAGCTGGGGGAGGATACCCCTCAACATCACCCTCTGTCCGGTTTGTGACCAGATCGGAGGGCAGTGCCAACGTGAACCAGCAAGCAGTCATTGTCGGGACTCAGGTATCTGTGGGTTTACGAGATACTGCGGCTGAAGTAACTTTGGTGCGTCCAGGGTTAGTCAGCCCTGCAGACTTTATTCCTGGCAGGACTCTAGCAGTAAAGGGTTTTGGTGGGGTATGTCCTGCGGTGCCAATGGCACGGGTTTATCTGGACTGGGGAGCTGGGAGAGGTCTGCGGGAGGTGGGAGTGTCTGAAAATATTCCTACAGATGTGTTGCGGAGCACGGATTTGGGTAAATTGGTGTCACAGTATGTGCTGGAAAGGGATGCTGGGGATTTACCCAGGCCCACTAGTGGCTCTACAGTGGGGAGGGCTGTGTGTGGGGATGCACAACAGGATTCCTGGACGGGAGGGCAGGGGATGGCAGTGAGTCAGTCTGCGCCTGCGCCAGGTGTGCCGGAGGTGTTGTGTGGTAGCATGAGGGGGCAGTGTGACTGGGAAGAAAGGCAGGGGGTGAGTGAATGCCCACCTGCACCCGAGTCAGCTGGTTCCCCGGACCCCATGCGTGGGGAGGCCGCGTTGCCCATGGTGGAAGTGGGTACCCGCTGGCGGTCGGCGGGGAGTAGGGCACAAGGCCCGTCTCTGCCGTTTGATGGTGTGGATCACAATGCCTGGGAAGGGTGGCAGGATACTGTGGTGTGCCTGCCTAGACCAGACGCAGGTTTGTCTGGGACGCCATATGGTTGGGAGCAAGGGATGACTGCGGGTCTGCTTGCGCCTAAACCAACCAGGACTCTAGTGCCCCGTGAGAATGGTGTGGATCAGAATGCCTGGGAGGGGTGGCAGGATACTGTGGTGTGCCTGCCTAGACCAGACCCAGGTGTGTCTGTGACGCCACGCGGTTGTGAGGGAGAACAAAGGACCAAGGCAGGTTCCTTTAGGGCTGAACCAACTGGGTCAGTGGTGCTGGAGGGAAGGTGTGTGCATCGGAAGGCCTGGGATGAGCAGGATACTGTGGTGTGCCAGCCTGTATCGCGGTTGTCTGAGACTGTGCGTTGCGCAGAGGGCATACTGGGTGGTCGGGAGGAGAGGCCTAGGGTGGCAGAGGGTTATCCAGGGCCTGAACCATCCAGGTTGGTGGTGCCAAGTGAAAGGAGTGGAGGGCAGAACATCCTGGATGGGCAGGATACGGTGGTATGCCAGTCTGTGTCACATGTGTATGAGGCTGCGGGTGGCACCGAGCGCAGGCTATGTGATCAGGAGGAAGGGCCTGGGGTGGACGCGTGTTGCCCTGGGGGAAAGCCAACCAGATTCCCAGTACCACAGGAAACTGGTACTGAGCAACCTCCCTTTAGAGGAGGGTGGCATACGGCTGTATGCTCATCGGTTACGAAGCAAGGCGTGCTTGATAAACTGTGTGATAAAGTGGGGAAACTGTGTGCAATGGGGGGCGAGGTGAGCGTGAAGAATCTTGTGCCCCATCTGTATGGTTCCCCAAATCCTGAATGTGCGGGGACAGTGAGAGACGGGGAGGCAGCGGGTCCTGGTGTGGCTCCTGTGACCTCCCAGCCATCTGCCCAGAGCCAGGTACGATACCTGACTCCGTTGGCAGATGCAGGGGGGAAGTTTACTGGGGAGCGGGGTGCTTCACCCTGTTTCTCCATAACCCCTGCTGTAAGAATGGCTCCAGAGCAAGCTATGGGTTACGAAGATTATGCTGGATGTAAGACTGAGGTGCGAGCTGAGAGTGAGCCACACGTGCTGCACCCGGAGGGGCTGCAGACGCACAGGGGCTTCCCCGAGTCTGTGCCATGTTGTGAGTGCAGTATGAGTGACCCCCTCCCCCCGGTTTGGGAGAGGTGGGGAAGAATGGTGGAGTCGCCAAAGGCCTGCATGGGGCAATGTGTGATGCGGTTGCGAGAGGGAATGCACGCTTTAGTGGGCAAAGTGCACAGACACCTGTGCGTCCCGCACTCCGTCATAGCGCCGGCGACTGGTGCAGGTGCCAGATGCCCGTTGGCGAACCCATGTTAAGACGCACGTGAGAGGCATGTTAGTTAGCCTCCCTTTCTGCGTCTTCCTTTGTATGGGAGATGTGGCAGATTAGACCTGTATTTCTATCTTTATAAGGGTCTGCCTGTATATATGTGTCTATCTGCCGGTTCATACATATCTCCTCTCCTCCATATAGAGTTATGTTCATAGTTGTGTCTGACCATTTGGTAAGTGTATCCACAGCTGAAATGTAATCAAAATGTTTAGCTTTCTCCCTGGGGGGGAGGATATAACACGTAGCTGTAAAAAGGGAATTTCTTTGTACACTAACATAGAAAATCACACCTTGGCAGCCAGGTCGGCCCCAAGAGAGTGGGACCTTATCTTCAAAGACAGGAAGCACATCCTTGATCTCTAAGGGGGGTCTGGAGGGAAGAGGGACACCTTTAGGCAATTAAAGATTAATTGACAAGCTTACTGAGCACGAGCGAGAATTGCACTCTGGGAAATGGAGTCCAGGACACTGGGCCATTGGTGAGTGGGGGCTGGAAAGATCAGGAAGGGTATATATATTCTGAATCAAGCATGGCTCAGGGCTGATCACTTGGGGCACCTTCTAAAGAGGACTGATCGGTCCATGTTCCTACCTTCTACCTCCAGGTCCCAGGAGGCACCGATGCTAGCTACGGATTATTCCATCATAAGTAAGGCTCTGTGATTAACACCTTTTTCTTTATATTTTGCTGTGTATTGTATAAGTAATTGATTTATTCTAGTTATGATTTTTTTATGTAACCAAGCACTGTGATTCTATCATAAATAAACAAAAAGTATTTAAGTTTTGACTCTGGCTGATGAAATCCACGCTAACTAAGAGATTGGGAGTATTGCTATTTGCCTTAAGCTCGGTTATATATAAGAAATTGCGTGTTGCGGTCGTCAGGAAACGGCAGGGAATTGTGGGATCCGAAGTCACTGTCAGAGTCTAGGATAGTGCGGTTGCTAAGCCCTGCGTCTCCTGTTGCGACGCGCGTAGTGTCCGTGAGGACTGGTGGCAGCGTTACTAATAGAATAAGAAAGTGAGTTCCAGGATTGTGAGAGACGTAGTGAGTACGCGCGTCAGGAGAAGACTTGTGCTGCGTTGCAATCCTGGGATCAGTATATCGCGCCCTACGTGCCTGCTGTGAGAGGTAGCGTGGCCGGGACGGGTAGAGAAGCGTGCGTAATTATCTGGGTCTAGGATAGACAGATAGTGCGCGGCTTAACCCGGCGTCTTTGCGCAGCAGCGCGCGTAGTTGGGTCGTGACACATGCTCTTGTCATTTCACGACTTAACTACTGCAACTCGCTCCTTATTGGCCTCCCCAACTCCCGTATTGCCCCTTTACAATCTGTAATGAATGCAGCGGCCAGGCTTATTTTTCTCACTAAACGCACCTCGTGTACTTCCCACTCTGCCAGTCCCTCCATTGGCTTCCTGTACGTTTCAGGATACAGTTTAAAATACGGATGCTCACGTTCAAAACACTCAATAACTCAACCCCCCCTACATGTCTTCGTTACTCCGCAAGCACGTCCCATCTAGACAACTCCGTTCAGCAGGTGATCTCCACCTGTCATCGGTCTACACGTGCACAGCCAAATCTCGCCTCCAAGACTTCTCAAGGGCAGCACCAGTCTTGTGGAATGACTTCGCCCCATCAAACTCTACCCTGACCTTCAGGCCTTCAAGAAATCCCTCAAAACCCATCTCTTCAGATTAGCGTACCACATCACTGATGCAACTCCTCCCTCTGCTCACCTACTTACACTTGATTGAAGCCCCTTCTATGGCCCCACCGTTCCCAAACCACTGGCAATAATGATCCTGCTATCTAGTGAAATTCCTCTCGTCTTCCTCAACCCCAATCCCTCTAGACTGTAAGCTCCTATGAGCAGGGCCCTCTACACCTCTTGTTTCCATCCTATGTCCGTTTATATGTATTTCATTCCCTTTGGTTATTGTAATCCACTGCGGAAACTGTTGGCGCTATATAAATGATGACGATAATAATAAGTTAGGCAAGAACGTAAAACCGATAGAACGGACGTGGAGTGCGCCACGTCCGCAACATCCGCATAGCTTTGTGTGTGAGTGAATGTAGCCAGACGGACTGCATTTGTGACGGACAAAATGGTTTTTCATATTAATTTTATTTCCCATCTACATCAGTCAAAAAAACGTCAGTCACAAAAACAGATCGTGTGGCCACTACCTTGTCGTCAGTCAAAAAGTACGCCCGCTGTGCACTGACGCACAGTCCGCACAGAATGCGTTCATCTGACCCTAACCTCAAATCATAATTTGGGTCAGCACAAACCAACTCCACGATGCAGAGTCAAGGTTCCCAACGTTTCGGCAAGGATTCGCCTCTATCAAAGTATACCTTGATAAAGGCGAATCCTCACCGAAACGTTGGCGCCTAACTTTTGTAGCTGGCTCCTAGATTCAAAGCAAATTTGTCAAGCCCGGTTTAGGAATATGTCTATATGGCACTACTACCTCCAAAATATATGGACAATCCCATATATAGGGAAGAAACCATATAGATATATCTCTATTAATGATGAAAATAAAATGGCCTTCAATTCATTGATTACAAGTGTAATCCAGAAATTAACCACAAGATGTACACAAACATTATTCAGTATAAAAAAATCTAAAGTGAATTTATTATTATTTGCTAAAAATAAAAACTGAAGGCTGATCCCAATTTAAATAAATTTCAGTGTTCGAAAGAAAGAAATCCTGTTTATTGCTGCACATTTATTTTTTATTTTATTATTTTTTTGTTTTTCGCACATTAAGCAAAATGTTGGGTGCATTGCAGACTTTAAAGGGTTAAGGCAGGCACCTTTGGTGTGTAGCAGGAAGAAAAAAAAATCTGCATTCCACCCTCAACCAGAGCTTTTATGGACAGTTTGTTTGACCGCCCGGAAGAGCTCAATTAGCCAGCAGCAGCAGATCCGGTTTTGAAAGACTCCCATCGAGCTCTTATCAGATTTATGGACAGAGACAAATAATCACATAATCTTTCTTTATTACTCTGGCTGGCAACTGTTGAGACAATGATTAAAGGGACATAACACATTTTATCAAATCAGGCACATGTTTACTTACATAAAACCCCCAAAAATTATATATAGTTTAACCCCATAGCGACCAATAACGTACCAGGTACGTCCTACGTAAATGGCTGCTTATCGACCAAGGACGTACTTGGTACATCATGTCTTTAGACCACCCTCCATCCCGATACTCATCTCTCTGGCCAGGGTCCTGTGGTGGTCTGACTTCTCACTTTCAAACCCCGGCTGCTGCTCGGATTTCATCGCACCAGGTGCGATGACGTCAGTTTCAGGAGCTCTCCCGCCCAGCAGAGCCGGGACAATTTCTGAAAGGGACAGGGTTCTTTGGACCCCTCTCCTTCCCGATCGGTAGTGACTTAAAATGAAAAAAACGCATCGCTGGAAAGGTGACAGTGCAACCTTTGCAGCAATGCCTCTCTTTAACCCTTTAGGGCAGGGCTTGAAAAATTTGCTTTGACTCTAGGAGCCAGCTACAAAAGATAGGAGCCAACATTTCAGCGAGGATTCGCCTTTAGCAAGGTATACCTTAATAAAGGTGAATCCTCGCCGAAACGTTGGGTACCTTGCCTCTGCATCATGGACTTGGTTTGTGCTGTTCCAAATTATGATTTTAGCTGCTTCTATTTATCACTTTGTTACCTGGTGCTTTTTGCTGGTAGGTATTTTTTTGCATGTGGTCTTTTGGCTACTGTGACCTTCTGGACATTCTGGGCCCGTGGTGCCCCCTTGGATTACTACAAAACCTTGACATTATGAACATTTCCATGTTGTGCATTGAAGATGCTGTTTCCTGGACTTTCACCGATTCTGGATCTCTAGCCCTGGAACCACACCTGAACTCTTCATGTCTAATTGAACGGTGTTTAAAAGGAGGCAACACCATAGGAAGGGTGCTGCCTCATTCACTTCACTTCAGTCCTGGTTGTGTGCAGTTCTGATTTCTGGATCTCCCGTCTGTACACCTGGTATACTGTAGCACTTCTGTTTTCAGGTTTATTTCGTAGTAATTCCCCCTGCATAGTTCTGTTTATTCTCTGCCTGTTCTTGGTATATTGTTTCCTGGATATATTCATGCTTATTGTGTTTTCAGATTTTGGCATTCTTGTTTCCTTGTGTCCTGATTTAAGATCCCTGCTTGTAGCCCTGTATTGCTATTGTATCTCTGTATTTTGTTAGTTCTTCGGTTTATTCCTTGTGTCTATTGTGCTTTTGTTCTGGATACATGATGTTGGTTTACATTCTGTTATTGTCTGTCCTTACATTTAGCCTTGCTTAGAATAAATATCTTGTTTTTTTATATATCCTGGTGCGTGTTTTCACTGCACAGTAGGCTCACACCCTTCTGCATTCATGCCAGGCCTGGCCCACCGTGACAGCTACTTTTTGAGCCTAGAAGTGTAGACCATTGCTTCAAATATCAGTTTGGTCGCTCTAAAATATATATATAATTATATTATTTGTGTTGTTAACATCTGTACCTCGTGACGTTGTGACCTTGTTTTATTTACTTATTTTCTTTGCTCTGTTGTCATTGGACACCCTACTTCCCCACTGCAGACGCAGACGCAGACACACACACACACACACAACATACCTCATACAGTTGTGTTCAAAATTATTCAACCCCCACTGAAATTGAGTGTTTTGGCCAGTTTGACATTGATTTTGATCATTCAGTCATCTTGCTTACAATTAAATCAAAGAGGCACGTGTAGGTCAGACAAATATAACATAACATTTATAATGAAATAACCACAAATGTCTTTTCTGTGCTCACATCATTATCAGTTTTATTCAACCCCCAAGTGACATTCAATCTTAGTACTTAGTACAACATCCTTTTACAGTTAGAACAGTTTTTAAACGTGAAGCATAGCTTGACACAAGTGTCTTGCAGCGATCTACGGGTATCTTCGCCCATTCGTCATGGGCAAAAGCCTCCAGTTCAGTCACATTCTTAGGCTTGCGCACTGCAACTGCTTTCTTTAAGTCCCACCAGAGGTTCTCAATCGGATTTAAGTCAGGTGACTGCGATGGCCACTCCAAAATGTTCCAGCCTTTAATCTGCAACCATGCTCTAGTGGACTTGGAGGTATGCTTGGGATCATTGTCCTGTTGAAAGGTCCAACGTCTCCCAAGCCTCAGGTTTGTGACAGACTGCATCACATTGTTATCCAATATCTCCTGGTACTGAAGAGAATTCATGGTACCTTGCACACGCTGAAGCTTCCCGGTACCTGCAGAAGCAAAACAGCCCCAAAGCATGATTGATCCCCCACCATGCTTCACAGAAGGCAAGGTGTTCTTTTCTTCATAGGCCTTGTTCTTCCTCCTCCAAACATAGCATTGATCCATGGGCCCAAACAGTTCTAATTTTGTTTCATCAGTCCACAGAACACTATCCCAAAACTTCTGTGGTTTGTCCACATGACTTTTGGCATACTGCAGTCGACTCTTCTTATTCTTTGGAGACAGCAAGGGGGTGCGCCTGGGAGTTCTGGCATGGAGGCCTTCATTACGCAGTGTGCGCCGTATTGTCTGAGCTGAAACTTCAGTACCCACATCTGACAAATCTTTTCTCAGTTCCTCAGCAGTCACACGGGGACTTTTCTCCACTCTACGCTTCAGGTAGCGCACAGCAGTCGAAGTCAGCATCTTCTTTCTGCCACGACCAGGTAGCGTTTCAACAGTGCCCTTTGCCTTGAATTTGCGACTGATGCTTCCTATGGTCTCTCTTGGTATGTTTAACATCTTTGCAATCTTCTTATAGCCATTGCCCTTCTGTGAAGAGTAATCACCTCTTCTCTTGTCTTCCTGGACCATTCTCTTGACTTCACCATGTTTGTAACCACACCAGTAAATGTCTAGAAGGAGCTGAGTATCACAGTCATTTTAAAGCTGCCTAATTGGTGCTTATTATGCTTTATTGCTGCTCCGTGACATCCACAGGTGTTTTCAATACCTGATTGAAAACACTTGAATGAACCTCTGTTCTTCAGAGTGGTAGTCTTTAAGGGGTTGAATAATTGTGTCAATGAAGAATTCACAAAAGAAACATTTACTACTGTATTACAAAACCAATTGATGTCATTTTAGTTGCATATGGCTCTTTAAAAAGTCCTTGTAGGATTTCATTCTGAATACAATTACAAATGTACACTAAATTCCCTAAAACCCTTTACAGCATTGGGGGTTGAATAATTTTGAACACAACTGTATATAAATACATACACCAGGGCTGGATATATTTACATTAAATGTAGGAGACAGGAAGAAAACATTGAAGCCAACTAGATGTTTTTAGATGCCAAAGACTGCTTTTAGATTGGTGTAAAATAAACTGGAAATTTAGGAGCCAGGAGTAAAATTCGAGGAGATAGTGGCTACCAGGCTCCTGGATTTGTCAAGCCCTGCTTTAGGTGCTGGTCCACGATCTGGCGCCAATCGGTGCCGGATCACGGACTTGTCCCGGAGGTGGCCGACATCTTAAGATGCCTACTGATGTTATCGTGCAAGGGATGCAATAATGTTAGCTGGCAGTTAACCCCTTAGCTGCCAAGGGATTTCCCCATGGAAATCACTATGGTGGAGAGAGGGGGGGGGGGGTCCAGAGAGGGATGGAGAGATCGGTGGCAACTACAGGGTCATTTTTGGTGTCATTGGAAATAGCGGACCTGTCAGGGTAAGTTCTTAGTCAGGGGCTTAGCAATAGAACTATAAATCAGGAAAAAAGCTACGGTAGTACCCTGCCGTACCTAGGTAAGCCAAGACCTGGGTCTTTGTCTAGGGGGTAGGCCCGTTGGTGACTCAACCGTAACTGGCTCAGGCCATTGTCACACACGACCTATCCAATGTCCACGGTAGTGTACCTTGGACATCCCTATGTTACATTTTTCCGGCTTCAACATTTAACACCAACCTTGGAATAGGGTCCCTCCCAGGTATTTTAAGGTTAGTATGTTGACTGCAAAACGAGTCTAAAAACCTTTAATCGAAGTCAAGGTTCAAAGTAAAACCTTGCCTAAACCACTTTTCCTAATTAACAATTAATGGACCATCATAGTATATATTAGGGGTCGACCGATTATCGGATCTACCGATATTTTGGGCCGATTTTGGGGTTTTTTGAATTTATCGTATCGGTGTTCAAGTTCCCGATATTACCGATTTCTACTTGCCGCTCCCCAGCGCGCTCGGTCACTGCGAAGAGCATGCGATGTTCTTGTTCCGTTGCAGGAGAAGCCGACCAATGAGGAGCTACGCCGCCCACCACATGGTCCTCGCGTCAGCATATCCGGAAACCCTGCCCCTGCATGCAGATCTCGGAGAGAGCAGGGTAAGACCCGGTCACCGGCCTGAAAAAAAAAAGGTTTACTGTATGTTTAACTGTATATCGCTAGCTGGCTGTCTGTTCCTTTAAGTAATTACAACCAGGGTGTGCTGCCGAGTGCTCTGCTCCCTTCACTAGCCCCACGCAGTCACTGTCTGTCACGCACTAACCAACCCCACTAGCTGCAGCAGCTCCCCCTCCTTCCTCGGCTCCATCCATCTTTAAAGCCCTGTTGCTCCGTCCACTGACTCCATCCATCATGAGCAGTTACGGCCCGGGACACAGCACTGCAACCCAGAGCTCAGCCTGACCTGAAGCCCCCTTAAACACAGCCCTGCCTGAAGTTCAACCTGCAGCAGGTGAAAAAAAAATGGCCCACAGCTGTGTGTGTGCACTGCAGTCTGCAGTGCACACACACAGCTGTGGGCCATTTTTTTTTCACCTCTTTCACCTCTCCAGTAAGTGTCCTTGGGCAAGACACCTAACGGTACATACTCGCACCCAGGACATACTTGAAAACGAGAGAAATCTCAATGTATCCTTCCTGGTAAAATCCTTTCTAAAAAAAAAACAAAAAACTGAGTTGCTCAATTTAGATTTCTACATTGGTCCCTCTAAGTGCACCCGACTAACGCGTGGTTCGCCATCTACGGCTCATAAAGAGTGTTTGTTCAATGTTGTTATTTGATGCAATAAAGCATTTTCTAGATTTAAATACAGCCAAGTCTCCATGTGCATCTGAATCTTCCCTATATATAATAATGTTTACAATGCTTTTGTTTTATAGAGCTTTGCCCACCACAGCAGGCACCTTTCTCTGCAAAAAATAATTATCTTACAAATAAAATTAAAAAAAAAAAAGAGAAGCTTTAACATAACTTTAACACTGTAACGTGGTGTCCCGTACCCACGTGCAGAATGCGCCCCTCGCTTTCACTATCCCGAAGGTGTACTGTTCGGGCCCAAAACCCAGTCAATAACTGGAGATCCTTGCAAAGTGAAAACCAAACTGGGAACCTTTTTATTTTGAATTTACAGTTACAAACATACTACAGTAAAACACGCCCAAGCGTTTCCTTGCTGACGATCCTCTCAGTAGAGAGAGACACACACACACCCTGGTATACTAAAAAATGGCTGGGAAGGTGGCAGGGATATTCAGTCCAAGCTAGTTTCTGGGGGTTGGGTGGAGGGAGAGCAAATGTTTACATATAGATTACATATAGGGAAAATAGCACAGAATATCCTACACAAAACACTTTACACTAAATACGTAGGAGAATAATATTACAAACATCAGGGAATAGGGCACAGAAAACACAAACACCTCATACCTACAAGTCTAGATACAGGGTGACTTTAACATAGGAAAAAGCAGGGAAACAATATAAAACATCAGGCCCACACCTCCCAAAAACACATCTCTAGGTCCATGTACCTCAAGTCCAAAGTGACTACCGACACAAACACCAGAGGGAAATAGGCATTCCATGCAACCGGAGCATGTTAAAAAGCTAAAGTGGTCACATTATGTAGTGTGACCATTTGGAAATGTGATAAAACTTAACCAAAAACGCATTCTAACATGCCATAAAAGGTATTTTTTCTTTTAATATCATAACTCTGGACCTCTACGAGAAAAAATAAAACCTACTTTATTGGACTGTGTTTCTGAGGCAGCTGCTCATAGGGGGGCACGCCACTCAGCTTGACTATCCATTGCGGGGTGTGCAGTGGCGTCACAAGGGGGGGTGTGGCCCACAACCGGGTGACACCCAGTGCTGTATGTCGTCACTTTCATTGAATTGAGTAGCGTAGGGTGGAGCCGATCGGGAAACATCTCACGCAGCCTGCTGTGGGTGTGCAAGCACTCCAGCAGGCTGCATGAGCGGCAGAACTCCCATATAACACTGAATACTCATACATGGCGCACATTACTGAGTTTTATTGCTGTGGAGCTCAGCGATATGCTCATGCACACATTTCTGGGTTTATTGCTCTGGATTCTGTGATACGCGTATACACAACGCACATTACTGTGTGAGGCTTATTGATGTGGAGCTCTGTGATACAGTAATGTGTCGTGTGCATAAGTGCATCACAGAGCTGCACAGCAACAAAACTCACAGTAATGTGCACTGTGAGCATTCCCGGCGTGCAGCGGCTGCCTCAGACAGCCTCATATCACTCTCAGACAGCCTTTACGTGCGGAGATCAGTGAGCTCTCAGCTTGTACAGTCTACCTCAGAGTGTCTGGCCTTCCACCCACGCAGTGGTTGAGGTGTAGGTGGGTGACAGAGCCTGGTAGTGGCACGGTGACTGGGTGATGCAGTAGTAGTACTGTAGAAGAGACACATTAACTTTGTGGCGTAGTAAAGGCAGTGACTGGGTAGTGTAGAGTAGACTACACTACCCAGTCACTGCCTTTATGTCACGGTGGGTCAGGGGATGGGGCGCCTGGCAGCAGCTTCCTCGCTGCTCGCTGGCCAGGCGCCGAATGTAAACGCTTCCGGGTGCGCTCACGTGGGACGCCGAGGGGCGGGGCCTGGCGTTGTGACGCGGACCCGCCGGGTTTAAAACCCAGTCTCACCATTACACCGGTGCCCTGACGTGGTATTCACCTCCCGCAGAGCTCTTGTGATATTTGGCTAACGAATCCTCCTGTGTATGACCCTTGGCATTGGCAAACGAACCCTCCTGTGTATAACCCTTGGCATTGGCAAACGAACCCTCCTGTGTATAACCCTTGGCATTGGCAAACGAACCCTCCTGTGTATGACCCTTGGCATTGGCAAACGAACCCTCCTGTGTATGACTCCTGGCATTGGCAAACGAACCCTCCTGTGTATGACCCCTGGTATTGGCATTTACTCTGCTCTAGGTTCTGCCCTTAACGTTGGTACCGAGGTCAGTCTATGTGGCACCCTAAGCACGCATCAGATTACCTCTGCTATTACTAAAGTCCTAGGGAGGACTTGTGATCTGGTCTGTACCCCTGTCTGGTGTTTCCCTTTCTTTATCTGTTACCTGCTTCATTGTCTATATAGCTTTGCCGACCATTCAAGGATCGGAAGAGTAGAAAGGGAGCTACATAAAGAGATCAATATCTTGGTAGTCAGAAGGATTCGTGACAATACTCTATTCAATACCTCTGTCTGGTGTTACCCCTTGTTTATATATTGTCTGGTTAATTGTCTTTCTAGTTTTGCCGACCATTCAAGGATCGGAAGGGTAGAGAGCGGTCTGCGTAAAGGGACCACACTTTTGGTAATCAGAGGGATCCGTGACATTACGTCAGGGCCAATGGATCCCGCAGACCTCTCTAACCAGCTGGCACGTATCGCAGCCAGACAAGAGGAACAGGACCATAGGATGGACCAGATTTCTCTCGCTCTGCAAACCCTGTTAAATCGGTCCAATACAGGTACCACAAACCCTCCAGATCCAGTGTTACCTAGGGTCAGTTCCGTCCCCCTGAAGGACATAGGCTTAGTATGAAGGCACCCCTACGCTATGATGGTACACCAAGCCTATGTCGGGGGTTTTTGACTCAACTCGAGATCGTGTTTGAGAACAATCCAGGTTCTTGTATGTCTGATAAAGCCAAAGTAGGATATCTGATTAATCATTTAACAGAAAAAGCTTTATTGTGGGCTACGCCGTTGTGGGAAAATAAGAAACCCATCATTTATGACTATGAGGGTTTTACCTCTGAGTTAAGACGTACCTTTGATCCCTCTAGAAGGGCTACCAATGCGGGTAGGTCCTTGTTTCACATCAAACAAGGTAATAAGAGGGTCGCCGATTATGCCATAGAGTTTAAAACTTTGACTTCTGAGGTACTTTGGCCGAACGACGTTTTAACCTTGGCCTTTACCGAAGGCTTGAACGAGGCTTTTATGTTTGAGCTGGCTCCCTTAAAATTACCAGAAAGTCTGGACCACCTGATAGATTTCTGTATAGCCATGGACGATCAAATCAGGGAAAGGAGACACCCCAGAGATAGACCCAGAAGGGTCTTGCCTCCTTTACCCTCGTTACCCAGACACACCAGTACGTCAGGTGGTTCGGAGAATGTGAAAACAGATTTACCAGTCGTTGAACCCATGCAAATAGGGAAGACAGGTATTTCAGAAGCAGAAAGAGCACACAGAAGAGAAAAGGGGCTCTGCTTCTATTGTGCAGGGGCAGATCACTTTCGCCTTCGATGTCCTCAGAGACCCAGGGTTGGCAGGGTTGAACATAGCAGAATGGGATTCAGAACAGGAGACACCCAGGTTGTCGGTTCCTGTGTGCCTCCTTTGTGGATAATGAGAAAAAAAAATCCAGGATTCTGTTACCGATCTCCCTAACCTGGGAGGGGGTTCACCTCAAGACTGAGGCGTTCTTAGATTCTGGGGCCTCAGGCAATTTTATGGATAAGAATTTTGCTGCCAAAAACCTCATACCTCTGGTTCTCAGGGAAAGACCTCTAAGGGTGGAGGCCATAGATGGTAACCCCCTGTCATGTCCACATATCACTCACGACACAGTCGATGTATGTATGAAAACAGGAGTTTTGCACCAGGAAACAATAAGATTTCAAATTATTGAATCACCCTCATGTCCTGTCGTTCTTGGGTTTCCATGGCTAACAGAGCACAACCCAGTTGTCGATTGGGTCCAGAGAGACATAAAATGTTGGGGTCAGAGTTGTCAGTCTAAGTGCCTAGGCACAGTTAATGTGATTGGTAGCCTCAATATTGCCACTGCCCCTCCTTTGTCCACAGAGGTTCCTGAATGTTACCTGGCATTAAAGGAGGTGTTCTCTAAAGCCAGGACTGAGGTCCTACCACCACATCGTCCATATGACTGTGCCATTGATTTACTCCCCGGTACGATGCCTCCTAGGGGTCACGTATACCCTTTATCACAAAGAGAGAACGACATTATGGAGGAATACATAAGGGAGAATCTGGAACGAGGATTCATTAGACGGTCCTCCTCTCCAGCAGGAGCAGGTTTCTTTTTTGTTTCCAAGAAAGAGGGAGATCTGCGACCTTGCATCGATTATAGGGGTTTGAATAGGATCACTATAAGAAATGCATATCCCATACCTCTCATAACAGAATTGTTCGACCGATTAAAAGGGGCTCGTGTCTATACGAAGCTTGATTTACGCGGAGCGTACAACCTGGTCAGGGTTAAAAAGGGAGACGAATGGAAAACGGCTTTTAATACACGTAGCGGGCATTATGAATACCTGGTGATGCCTTTTGGGTTGTGTAATGCGCCAGCCGTCTTCCAGGACCTTATAAACGACACTCTAAGGGAATTTCTGCAAGAATTCGTCATAGTATATCTGGATGATATCCTGATATACTCTCCTGATGCGGACACTCATCATGTCCACGTGAAACAAGTGTTGAAAAAACTATTGAAGGCTGGATTGTACTGTAAGCTAGAAAAATGTCTATTCGACATAGTAACTGTGCAATTCCTTGGTTATATAATAACTCCGGGGGTTTTTCAAATGGATCCTAAGAAGCTCTCAGCTATTCTTGACTGGCCCCTACCCCAAGGACTTAAAGCCATTCAGAGGTTTCTGGGGTTTACGAACTATTACCGAAGGTTCATTAAAGATTTTTCGGCCTTGGTGGCCCCCCTCACGGCTATGACAAAGAAAGGGGTGGGTAATCAGAAATGGACACCTCAAGCCACTCAAGCCTTTGAGGCACTAAAGCAAGCTTTTACTACTGCCCCTGTTCTCCGACATCCAGATCCGGCTCTGCCTTTCCAAGTAGAAGTTGACGCCTCCGAACTAGGTCTTGGTGCAGTCTTGTCCAAAGGGAGGCTCCTGACAAACCCTTGCATCCATGCGGCTTCTATTCTCGGAAGTTGTCCCCGGCAGAGAAGAACTATGACATTGGAAATAGAGAATTGTTAGCAGTCATCGCGGCCTTGGCCGAATGGAGATACTTATTAGAGGGGTCTAAGGACCCCATCGTTATCATAACCGACCATAAGAATCTCACGTACATTGGAGATGCCAAACGTTTAAATTCCAGACAAGCGAGATGGTCATTGTTTCTTTCAAGTTTTAATTTCGTGCTTACCTATAGACCTGGGTCCAGAAACATTAAAGCAGACGCATTATCGAGACAGTATGAGTCTTATGAACATAATATCCAAGATCAGCATCCCATTGTACCCCAGGAAAGGATTATAGCCGCTACCACGATCAGTGTCTCGTCTCCTCTAATGAAAAGGTTGCAGAACGTCCAGGGCGCGGCTCCTGGGGGAAAACCTCCTGCGAGACTCTTTGTACCTGAGAACGAAAGAGAGGAAGTACTTAACATCTATCATGATAATAAAACTTCCGGGCATACGGGTATCACCAAGACTGTGTCTAGTATCAGTAAACTCCTCTGGTGGCCCACGTTGCGCCGAGATGTCAAAGATTACATTGCCGTGTGCGAAGTGTGCACAAGGCAGAAAAGTCCCAAAACAGCACCCATTGGCTTACTCCAGCCTTTGCCGATCCCCGAACGACCCTGGTCACATGTAGCCATGGATTTTATAGTAGAGTTACCTGAGTCAAGAGGGAATACAGTGATACTTACGATCATAGACCGATTTTCCAAGATGGGCCACTATGTTCCTCTTCGGAAACTACCTTCGGCAGCTGAACTGGTGCCCATATTCATTGCCAACGTGGTCCGCATACACGGTGTCCCTCTGGAGATTGTCTCTGATAGGGGGACCCAATTCATCTCCGGATTCTGGAGAGGGTTTTGTAAGAACGTAGGGATAGACCTCTCTTTCTCTTCGGCTTATCACCCCCAGACCAACGGAGCAGCAGAACGAGCAAACCAAAATATAGAGAAATATCTCAGGTGCTTTATCTCAGAACAACAAGATAACTGGTCAGACCTGCTACCATGGGCAGAATATGCTTTGAACAGCGCAGTGAGTGAATCCACAGGGCATTCTCCTTTCTTCGCTGTTTATGGTTTTGATCCTCCCGTGCTCCCCGCCACGTTTCCTGATACCACGATTCCTGCTTTAGATGAGCAACTGGCATCATTGAAAGAGACTTGGGGGAGAGTGAGACGGGCACTGGAGGAGAGTAGTGCCATCCAGAAAACGAAGGCCGACAGACACAGGAGGCAGGCACCCGTGTATCAAGTTGGGGACAGGGTTTGGCTGTCTTCACGTAACATCAAGCTCTTAGTGCCTTCCATGAAGTTGGCTCCTAGGTATATCGGCCCCTATAAGATTCTACGGCGACTCAACCCTGTCTCCTATGCTTTGGCGTTACCCCCCCATTTTAAGATACACAATGTATTCCATGTAAGCCTTTTGAAGCCGTTGTTATGTAACCGGTACACCAAAGTCCATGCTCCACCGCCTCCTGTCTCTGTGGAGGGCGAGGAGGAGTTCGAAGTTAAGGCCATTCTGGGTGCCAGGATGTCTAGGGGGTCTTTGCAGTACTTGGTCGATTGGGTGGGTTACGGTCCGGAGGATCGTTCTTGGCTACCGGCTGCGGAAGTCCATGCTCCTAGGCTAGTGAAGGCCTTCTATTCGGCGCACCCCCGTGCCCCTGGGGGTCGTCCAGTGGCCGCCCCTGGAGGGGGGGTTCTGTCACGGTGGGTCAGGGGATGGGGCGCCTGGCAGCAGCTTCCTCGCTGCTCGCTGGCCAGGCGCCGAATGTAAACGCTTCCGGGTGCGCTCACGTGGGACGCCGAGGGGCGGGGCCTGGCATTGTGACGCGGACCCGCCGGGTTTAAAACCCAGTCTCACCATTACACCGGTGCCCTGACGTGGTATTCACCTCCCGCAGAGCTCTTGTGATATTTGGCTAACGAATCCTCCTGTGTGTGTATGACCCTTGGCATTGGCAAACGAACCCTCCTGTGTATAACCCTTGGCATTGGCAAACGAACCCTCCTGTGTATAACCCTTGGCATTGGCAAACGAACCCTCCTGTGTATGACCCTTGGCATTGGCAAACGAACCCTCCTGTGTATGACTCCTGGCATTGGCAAACGAACCCTCCTGTGTATGACCCCTGGTATTGGCATTTACTCTGCTCTAGGTTCTGCCCTTAACGTTGGTACCGAGGTCAGTCTATGTGGCACCCTAAGCACGCATCAGATTACCTCTGCTATTACTAAAGTCCTAGGGAGGACTTGTGATCTGGTCTGTACCCCTGTCTGGTGTTTCCCTTTCTTTATCTGTTACCTAATTCATTGTCTATATAGCTTTGCCGACCATTCAAGGATCGGAAGAGTAGAAAGGGAGCTACATAAAGAGATCAATATCTTGGTAGTCAGAAGGATTCGTGACAATACTCTATTCAATACCTCTGTCTGGTGTTACCCCTTGTTTATATATTGTCTGGTTAATTGTCTTTCTAGTTTTGCCGACCATTCAAGGATCGGAAGGGTAGAGAGCGGTCTGCGTAAAGGGACCACACTTTTGGTAATCAGAGGGATCCGTGACACTTTACCAAGCCACAATGTCTCTTCTACACCACTACTACTGCACCACCCAATAACCGTGCCACTACCAGGCACTGTCACCCTCCTACACCTCAACCACAGTGTGGGTGGAAGGCCAGACACTCCTATCACTCTGAGGCAGCCGCTGCACTCCAGGAATGCTCATACACATTCCCTACATCAGGGATGTCCAAAAGAACCTGTCCACCGGTTAATCACGAGGATGTATTTCAAAAGGCTTTCAACTGGACTATAAAATTACATTCTATGTGGCCTGGCACGCCTAGTTTCCAAATCATGTAGTCATTTTACAATCTGACCACATGGTGGCAGCAGTAGGTTTTAGGCCAAGTGAATGACCTTTACTGGTTGTTGGCAGACCCTGGGTCTTAAAAGAGAGCATGAGAACTTAGCTTTTTAAAATTTAAAAGAACATCAATAACAAAACAAAATAAAAATCCCCAGTTTTTCCCCATAAATAATTGTGCAGATGGTGCTGACAAAATCTGTACCATTTTTTACTAGTTCTTTTTGTTAAATACTCCATTTCGGCTGTGGTGCTATCCGGCCTCTCCTCTTCAGCTCCAAGACTTCAAAAAACGCTGACGTCCTGGAGCCTTTTATGCAATTTGCCTAACAAGAATTGAGCATACTCACACAGACTGACCTGCTTCTCTCTCCCTCTGCACCCTGCGACAAGCATTGAGCATACTCACAGACTGACCTGCATCTCTCTACCTCTGCACCCTGCAACAAGAATTGAGCATACTCACACAGACTGACCTGCATCTCTCTCCCTCTGCACCCTGCGACAAGCATTGAGCATACTCACAGACTGACCTGCATCTCTCTCCCTCTGCACCCTGCAACAAACATTGAGGTATCCACCATTCAACATGATGTCCATCACTATATTCCGCTGCACGCCGGGAATACTCATACACATTCCCTACATTTTTACGAGGGCTCCATATGGAGATCGTCCTTGACATTCTGCAGTATTGTATGAATTTATTTTCTGTATTTATACTAAAATATTTATTTACAAATGACTAAACAAATTAGCACAACATATATTTACAGCAATTACAATGGAAACTTAAACCCATCTAACCTAATGGTCATTGCACATGCTATACAGTATGAACAACCAATTATTTATTTATTTGCAAAGTATTTTACCAGGAAGGATACATTGAGATTTCTCTCGTTTTCAAGTATGTCCTGGGTTCAAGAGCATTGAAATTTTTACAGTTGTTACAGAAATACAAAGTAATAAAATGCAAGACAGTAAAAAAAAAACCACAACACAAATATACAGATTATCACAGAAATAAATACAGTATGTAGGAAATAAAGCCATTATGTTGCATGTTTACAGGTGCATTCTGTATCCAGTTATGTTAATAGGGAGCTCTTGAGGGACTTCAGACTGGGGGAAGATTTGATGGTGTCTGGGAGATTATTCCATAATTGTGGTGCTCTGTAGGAAAAGGAGGATCTTGCCACTTTCTTTTTGTATTGTGGTACTGCAAGTTTGGTGCTGGTCCTGGATTGGAGGTTATAGGACGAGGGAACTGTTGGGGGAAACAGTCTATGCAGGTAGGGTGGTAGCTTCCCAGAAGACCTCTTAAACACTAGGGGCTATATTACAAAGTTGGTGCTAACTTAACCAGAACTGTTGTAAACTTACCAGAGCCATTATAGCCTATGGAGCTGTTAAGTTAACAACAGCTCTGGTTAAGTTAGCACCAACTTTGTAATCTAGCCCCAGGTTGGAAAGGTGAAGAGTGCGTCTGGATTCCAGTGATGGCCATTTTATTTTTTTTGAGAAAGGATTTTGCTAGGAAGGATACATTGAGATTTCTCTCGTTTTCAAGTATGTCCTGGGTGGCGAGTTTAGCGCTTTAACATGTCACAATGGTGGGTCATATATTTATATTGTAGCACAAAGCAGCAGAATGAGTAATACAATGTAGTAAGTTTCTGAAGGTGTTTGCGGGGCAGCTGCATACACTACATCTCCATATTCAATAGCCGGCATAAGCAATCTGCTTTCTTACCGCGGGGCTCAGGCAGGATTTGTTTCTGTACAGGGCACCTAGTTTGGGGTAAAGTTTAGAGGAGTTTTTCGATATGGGGCCAAAGGATAAATTTAGGTCTAACCACATACCTAGATATTTGAGAGAAGTGACTGTGGTCAGCGTGCCATTTGATTTTGTCCTGACACATAGATGGGGAGCTTGCAATTTATGTAGTTTAGGGACTGTTCCAAAGAGCATCGTGTTTCCAATCATTTCATGTTGGTGTCCAGCTAGCAGGAGTAGAGAGAAGGATCGCTGCTTAAATGGACCCTTAGGCCCGTGTCAGATGAGCGCACTGATCACGGCCGCACATTTGTACGTTCGTTACAGCATATAATTATGACCAATGGAGCCACACACACACAAAGTACGTCCGCACCAAACTGCGGACGCGGCAAACGGACGCAGGTTAGGCAAGAACGTAAATCCGCTAGAATGGATGCACAGAGTGTGCTGCGTCCGCAACGTCCGCATAGCTTTGTGTGTGAGTGATGGAACGAGGTCAGACGGACTGCATTTATGCGTCCAGCATTTTTGACGGACAAAATGTTTTTCATATTTAATTTATTTTCCCTGCTAAATCCGTCAAAAATAACGCCAGATAAGAAAAAACAGACTGTGTGACCACTACTGCGTCTTCCGTCAGAAAGTGCATCCGTACTGCACGGACGCACAGTCCGTACAAAATGCGCTCGTCTGACACCAGCCTTAGTCCATCCCAAGTCATTTGGTTTTCTGTAGATCACTTTCCTTCCTTCGTATGAAAAAGACACATGCCTTTCAGGAGGTTAGAGAGGGGGCAGGAGGTTTCCCAGGTGGGCTTGACCATAACCAGGCTGATCGGTTTCTCTCTCATTGGAGCCTTAGATCAGCCCTCAGGGGAATCTACCAATTTTAGTTCTTATGTCATAGTAAATTAATAATTTTCAGGTCTATTCGAAGAAAGGTGAAACCTGGAGAAGTGAAAACTCTAGGTGAAAATAGCTAAACCAGTAAATTTTTTCCATTTGTCTCACTTTCCAAATCGGCTATTTGGTCTAGATTGTTCTCTTCTCCTGATTTTCACCTTTCTTCGAATAGACCTGTATGTATAAGGATATTCTGGGCTTAATTTCCTTTCGCATTATGTGAGGTACTAATTAACCGATCTGAACATTGGCCCTATTTGCTCTGGTTTTTACATCCCCCAATTAGTAATTTAGAGAATGTGGCCTATGGACTCTGAGTATATCACAGTGTTTTATATGCTATTCTACGTGTGTGCGCCATTCCATTTTCATACTGTAAAATATATGTTGTACTAGTTTGTTTAGCCTCTGTAAATAAATATTTTTGGATTGTTTGAAGCAAGGAGTGGAAATTCTGATTTTATACTCCATGTTTCACTGAGCATACTATCCCACCCTGTGGCGGGTGGGCCTTGAAGCCACACGGTATACTAGTGCACCTTGTTGATTTCAATGGGCCTCCTCTGGCCCGCTCACTAGCCGGTGCACACCACACGCCATTCACTGCTGCAGGACAGCCTGGTTCAGGCCACCCCCAGCAAGTAATGACGTGGGTTCGGCAGGTGAGCTTACTGTTTTAATGGCCATTAACGGAAACCAAAGCCTCTAGTTGTGTTTTGTTTCACACGTTATAATGGGAATAAGCGCAGATGACATTTTTTCTCCTTGTTATGTTTTATACATGTTGCTGGGCTGGATACATTTGGTGGTTGCAGCCGCCCCATCAGGGAATAGGCGCGACCCCACCCCATCTGTACTAATGACGTGGGTCCGCTGCATGGGCAGGCCGAGTGAGGGCCCTCTGTAGCAGCCAGCTAGCGGGGCATTAAAGCCCTCCCGCCAGGCACCACCTGCCCTGCTTAAAAGGATTAAGATTAATAGTTTAATTAGGTTATTGCAAGATCGTTGCTACATTGAGCGGGATTTTATATAACAATTACACAACAGAATAATCTTTGAAACATTAAAATTTTTAGAACAGGACTTTCCACTGCAACACATTCACACATTAAACAATCAGGAAAATAATATTTTAATCGAAACATTTGAGATGGATTGCTCTCCTGAACCATGAACGTACGATCCAAGTTGAGGTTTGATACAGGAAATGTACAGTAATTCCTTGGTCTTATTGACACATTTCCAGGTTAGGCTGCAATCTCAGATTTAACCCCTTAGTGACCGGGCGGTTTTACACAAATCCGTCCTTTAGGCTAGGGACAGATGAGCGCATTTTCTGCGGCCACCGTCAAAATGTACGTCGATGCGTGCGCACGCATTTTTTCACGGAATACGCTTAAGTGGTCAGACGATGCGCAATTCTGGACGTATTTCATGACGGTGGGGTAAAAAGAAGTCTAGGGAAATCCGGCTGTTTGAACGTTATGTAGGCCGCACACTAGCAGCGTCTGACGTCTCCTAATCACGCACACACGCTGCCATGCGGCCGCAGCGCACTCTGTACGTCAGTAGCAGCGGTTTCACGTTCTGAGAAAAATGCGTTCATTTGCTGGTTGCGTGGTGTCGGCGCACTTTCGTACGCACGTACTGCGTATATTGGCCGTCATTGGCCGTTATGTGCTGCTACTGCCGCCGTGATTTAGTGCGTCTGCACGCGCGTTCCGACTGCCCCACTCTGACCCTAGCCTTAGTGACCTCTGCTGTTTTTACGTTTCTGCGCTGTTAGTGTTTACGTCAAATTTTCCTCTTACTCGTTTATGTAACGCACACATATTTTACACTGTTTTTCTCGTCATTAAATGGACTTTATAAAGATACCATTTTTTTCATCATTTCATAAAATTTACTATAAAAAAATATTGTGAAATATGACAAAAAAATTGAAAAAACACCACTTTTTCGAACTTTGACCCCCAAAATTTCTTATGTATCAACAACCGTCAAAAAAAATTAATTCCTTAGTAGTTTCTAAATTTAGTACTGAGTTTAGCAATACCCAATGTTTACATATTCCTCGCTTTTTTCCTTATTTTATGCAACAATATGTGCAAGTAGCACTTTGCCATTTCCAAAGAGTTTATTTTCAAAACTAGTGATAGTGACATTGTAACACTGATATCTGTCACTAATTCCTGAATAACCCTCCACATATACATATTTTTTTAAAGTACACAAATCAAGGTATTAAACTTGGGGTATTTTGACGCTTTCCATGCAAACCATTTTACCACAATCTATGCCAAAGTTTGAGAAAAAAAATTTTTTTGTTGATTTTTTTTTTTTGAACGCAATTTAAGAATACATGTACTGTGAACTTTAAGGTTTACTGCCAAAGAGCACCCCAAAATATGTTCAGCAACATCTTCTGAGTAAATTGATACCACCCATGTATAGGTATGTCGGGTCATTTGGGGGCTAATAGGCCTTATTTGGGGGGTGCGCATTTCAGTTTTCCAACTTGGAATTTTCACATTTCGTCATCATGCACCCATGTCCTATTTGGGACATTTTTGAAGCGGCCAAAGTAATTTACCCCCATCAAATCATATATTTTTAGAAAGGGCACACCCTAGGGTGCTTCAAAGAGTTGTATTTTAACACTTTCCATGCACTAGCTCTATGTCAAACTTTCAGGTAGTCACTTTTTGGGTTATTTTTTCACACACATTGTACTTTAGGCATGAATTGTCAAATCCAGTTATGGGTTACTGCCAAAAAACACCCCAAAATATGTTCAGCAACATCTTCTGAGTAAATTGATACCACCCATGTATAGGTATGTCGGGTCATTTGGGGGCTAATAGGCCTTATTTGGGGGGTGCGCATTTCAGTTTTCCAACTTGGAATTTTCACATTTCGTCATCATGCACCCATGTCCTATTTGGGACATTTTTGAAGCCGGCCAAAGTAATTTACCCCCATCAAACCATATATTTTTAGAAAGGGCACACCCTAGGGTGCTTCAAATAGTTGTATTTTAACACTTTCCATGCACTAGCTCTATGTCAAACTTTCAGGTAGTCACTTTTTGGGTTATTTTTTCACACACATTGTACTTTAGGCATGAATTGTCAAATCCAGTTATGGGTTACTGCCAAAAAACACCCCAAAATATGTTCAGCAACATCTTCTGAGTAAAGTGATACCACCCATATATAGATTTGTTCTGTTGTTTTGGGGTGCTACGCCAATCTTTGACATGTGCTTGTCAATTTTCTAATTTGACATACAGTATCTTCTTTGCTTATCTTCTTTTTAGGGGCCTTTTTACATACCCCAGTTTTATGAACGTGCATATATTTGGTAAGCTAACACCCCAAAGTATTGTAAATGGAGTGTTTTATGCTATGGATGCAACCGTTTGCTCCAAACAAATTGGATACTGTTTGGTGTCATTTTTCATTTTCACACCCACATCAGTTTTGGACTGTGATTTAGGAGACACGGTTGTTTGTTACTGCATGAAAACTCTCCAGGTTGTTTTCTGCAAGGTCTCCTGAGTACACCCATGCCCCCCATGCATAGGTTTGCCAGGATTTTGGAAGGTTCAAATACAATTTTTATGACTTTGTCATTGGAGTTGAAATTGAGATTATTTCTTCATCTAGGCCTAGCTTTGGTTTTGGGTCTACCGCATACCCCAGTTTGAATTATTGCCAGAAAATTGTTTATATTTGTTATGTTGACACCCCAAGGTATTGCATATGGAGTGCTTTGATGCCATGGATGCAACGGTTTTAGCCCAAAACATTTGAGAAGGTGTGTGGTGTAATTTTTCAATTTTCAGATTTTTACGCCCACATTAGATTTGGACTGTGATTTAGGAGACACTGTGTTTGTTACTGCATGAAAACTCTCCAGGTTGTTTTCTGCAAGGTTTCCTGAGTACACCCATGCCCCCCATGCATAGGTTTGCCAGGATTTTGGGAAGGTTCAAATACAATTTTTATGACTTTGTCATTGGAGTTGAAATTGAGATTATTTCTTCAGCTAGGCCTAGCTTTGGTTTTGGGTCTACCGCATACCCCAGTTTGAATTATTGCCAGAAAATTGTTTATATTTGTTATGTTGACACCCCAAGGTATTGCATATGGAGTGCTTTGATGCCATGGATGCAACGGTTTTAGCCCAAAACATTTGAGAAGGTGTGTGGTGTAATTTTTCAATTTTCAGATTTTTACGCCCACATTAGATTTGGACTGTGATTTAGGAGACACTGTTGTTTGTTACTGCATGAAAACTCTCCAGGTTGTTTTCTGCAAGGTCTCCTGAGTACACCCATGCCCCCCATGCATAGGTTTGCCAGGATTTTGGGAAGGTTCAAATACAATTTTTATGACTTTGTCATTGGAGTTGAAATTGAGATTATTTCTTCAGCTAGGCCTAGCTTTGTTTTGGGTCTACCGCATACCCCAGTTTGAATTATTGCCAGAAAATTGTTTATATTTGTTATGTTGACACCCCAAGGTATTGCATATGGAGTGCTTTGATGCCATGGATGCAACGGTTTTAGCCCAAAACATTTGAGAAGGTGTGTGGTGTAATTTTTCAATTTTCAGATTTTTACGCCCACATTAGATTTGGACTGTGATTTAGGAGACACTGTTGTTTGTTACTGCATGAAAACTCTCCAGGTTGTTTTCTGCAAGGTCTCCTGAGTACACCCATGCCCCCCATGCATAGGTTTGCCAGGATTTTGGGAAGGTTCAAATACAATTTTTATGACTTTGTCATTGGAGTTGAAATGAGATTATTTCTTCAGCTAGGCCTAGCTTTGGTTTTGGGTCTACCGCATACCCCAGTTTGAATTATTGCCAGAAAATTGTTTATATTTGTTATGTTGACACCCCAAGGTATTGCATATGGAGTGCTTTGATGCCATGGATGCAACGGTTTTAGCCCAAAACATTTGAGAAGGTGTGTGGCGGTAATTTTTCAATTTATTTTTACGCCCACATTAGATTTGGACTGTGATTTAGGAGACACTGTTGTTTGTTACTGCATGAAAACTCTCCAGGTTGTTTTCTGCAAGGTCTCCTGAGTACACCCATGCCCCCCATGCATAGGTGTGCAAAGATTTTGGCAAAATACAGCACCAATTGTAGAACATAAAAATGTACGAATAAAATGTAAAAGTCTGGTGCAGTAAAAGAAAAAAAAAAACTAAACTGAACTAACTAACTGGAGTGTGAGAAAAAATAGAAAGGAAAAAAAAATCACAGATCACGCACAGTGTGATATATCTTGAAACAGTCCCCAAGACACAGACCGGGTTGTTCAGGGCATTCTGGGCAGTAAAAGATTGTGTCTCTCCTCTGCCCCCTCTTGAAACACACCCTGCACCTTTTTTGGGGTTTCTGTTTGCCCTCAGTAGGGGGATTTTATAAATAAAATGCGTAGCCCCAACTCTGTCCCCCATCACCGCCCGGGGAGCAGGTGCATCCTGGTACAAAAGCCCCGAAATGACCTGGAGCTGAAACTGTAAAAAGGACAGCGTCACTCCGGGGTTTGCCTTTTTGCAGAGCAAAAAGGCATTGTGGGTTGCAATTTGCATCAGGTAAATTGCAACCTTTTGTACCAGGCCCTTGACTTCCGCATAATCTGGTAGGGCTGGAGCAGCTGATCTGCCAGATCAACCCCACCCATATGCCGGTTATAGGCTTTGATGCACACTGGCTTCCTGATGCGCTCAGCTCTGCCACGTACAGAGACCTCCACAGACCTCTCAGTGTGGATGGTGGATAGAAGGTATACATCCTTCTTGTCTCTGTACTTGACCGCCAACAGCTCCTCTTGGCGCAGAGCTGAGGTCTCCCCCCTTTTTAACCGGGTGCGGACAAGCTGTGCTGGGAAACCTACGCGGTTCTTGCGAACAGTACCGCATGCTGCTGTATCAAAACAATACAGCAGCTTGAACAAAGGGACACTTGTATAAAAATTATCAACATACAAGTGGTACCCTTTGTTCATGAGGGGAAAAAGTAGGTCCCACACAATCTTGCCACTGGTTCCCATGTGTTCTGGGCAACCTGGAGGGTCAAGGCTACTATCCTTTCCCTCGTACACCCGGAAGGCCTGAGTATACCCACTCTCGTGGTCACAGAGCTTATACACCTTCACTCCATACCTGGAGCGTTTGGAAGGAATATACTGCTTGAATCCCAGCCTTCCCTTGTATTTCATTAGGGATTCATCCACGCAGATATTCCTTCCAGGTGTATAAGCCTCTGCAAACCTGGCGGCGAAGTGGGTAATCAGGGGGCGGATTTTATACAGCCTGTCAAACTGGGGATGCTCTCTAGGAGGGCACAGGCTGTTGTCACTGAAGTGCATGAAACGCAAATTATTAAAAGAGCTCAGTGATGTAATAGCAAAACCATTAACAGATTTATTTAACCAATCCTTGTTAATGGGAGTCGTCCCAGAAGACTGGAAATTAGCAAATGTTGTGCCCATTTACAAGAAGGGTAGTAGGGAGGAATCGGGGAACTATAGGCCAGTTAGTCTTACGTCAGTAGTGGGGAAATTAATGGAAACCATGTTAAAGGAAAGGATTGTTGAACATCTAAAAACACATAGATTACAGGATCAGAAACAACATGGGTTTACCTCAGGGAGATCATTCCAAACTAATCTTATTGATTTTTTTTTGATTGGGTAACAAAAATAATAGACACAGGTGGTGCAGTAGACATTGCTTATTTAGATTTCAGTAAGGCTTTTGATACTGTTCCGCATAGAAGGCTTATCAATAAATTGCAATCTTTGAGTTTAGATTCCAATATAGTTGACTGGATTAGGCAGTGGCTGAGTGACAGACAACAGAGGGTTGTGGTAAATTGAGTTTATTCGGCACAAGGTCTTGTTACCAGTGGGGTACCTCAGGGGTCAGTACTTGGACCCATTCTCTTTAATATTTTTATTAGTGATATTGCAGAAGGTATTAATGGAAAAGTATGTCTTTTTGCTGATGACACAAAGATTTGCAACAGGGTTGACGTTCCTGGAGGGATCAGCCAAATGACAAATGATTTAGGTAAACTAAAAAAATGGTCGGAGTTGTGGCAATTGAGTTTTAATGTGGATAAGTGCAAGATAATGCACCTGGGACGTAAAAACCAAGGGCTGAATATAGAATATTTGATACAGTCCTAACCTCAACATCTGAGGAAAGGGATTTAGGGGTCATTATTTCAGAGGATCTAAGGGTAAGTAGTCAATGTAATAGAGCAGCAGGAAATGCTAGCAGAATGCTTGGTTGTGTAGGGAGAGGTATTAGCAGTAGGAAAAGGGAAGTGCTCATGCCACTGTACAGAGCACTGGTGAGACCTCACTTGGAGTACTGTGTGCAGTACTGGAGACCGTATCTCCAGAAGGATATAGACATCTTAGAGAGAGTTCAGAGAAGGGCTACTAAAATGGTGTACGGCTTGAAGGAGAAAAGTTACCAGGAAAGGCTTAATGATCTTAACATGTACAGCTTGGAAAAAAGACGAGACAGAGGAGATATGATAGAAACATTTAAATACGTAAAGGGAATCCACAAGGTAGAGGAAGGGAGTATATTTAAAAGGAAACAAAATAGCAAAACAAGAGGACATAGTCTTAGATTAGAGGGGCAAAGGTTTAAAAGTAACATCAGGAAGCATTATTTTACTGAGAGGGTGGTGGATACATGGAACAGTCTTCCAGTAGAAGTGGTAGAGGCCAAAACAGTAATTGAATTTAAGCAAGCATGGGATAGGCATAAGGCTATCCTAAACAAAAGATAAATCCAGGTTAAGTATCCATGTAATTGAGCAGACTAGATGGGCCGAAAGGTTCTTATCTGCCGACATTTTTTCTATGTTTCTATGTTTCTACGTGACATTGATTGGGGGTAAATGGGGGTAGAGCAGATGGGGCTACTGCTCCAGTAGGAGCGAATTGAGGGCTTCTTTATGATGCCCATCAGCATAGTAAGTGCCCAGAATTTCAGAAATTCTGGCACATCTAGCGGGGTCCATTGCTGCCTTGCCAAGTAGGAGTCTGGCTTCGCAGCACAATGCTGATGGGCATACAGATTTGATTGGGCCACGATGTGGCCCAACAAATCATCCCCCATAAACACCTGCAAAAACTGTGTGGCGGTAAATCCTGCAACATCAATATTGATGCCAGGATTTGCCGTGAAAGGAGGGATATCTGGCCTCTGGCGATGAGGCACTACCCACTCCTCAGCTGGAGCTGTGCGTCTCCTGCTGGCAGGTGGTGACCCAGGATCTGCATCAGAAACATCACTAGATACATCAGCCAGCGTAGATGATGTATCTAGCGACGTCTCTGAGCAGTTGGCGGGGTCGAAATCAGGGTCAGAGTCTGACGCAGATGCCTCAGATTCTGACGCCAGGATGGCATATGCCTCCTCGGCGCTGTACACCCTCTCAGACATTATATATAATAGATTATAAAATTTTATAATTATTATATATAATAAGCGGATAGTTGGTTCTTAGAAGAACCGTTGGGTTTCACAAGAAAATACAAATAAACACCTAAATCTCTCTAAATCACTCTAAACCTGCCTCAATTCTTCTAAATCTCCCTAAAATCTCTCTAAATCTGCCTAAATTTTTCTAATCTCACTAAAATCTCTCTAAATCTGCCTCAATTTTTCTAATCTCACTAAAATCTCTAACCTGTCAAATCTGATCTCTCTCTCTCGCTCACCAAAACACAAGTGAGGAGAGGGAGGGAGAATCACAGAGGTCAGAGCCAATATTTACAAAATATTGACCTGACCTGACAAATTAGAAATTTTATTTTGATTTTTTTTTACTTCTGATTGGATGTTGCTAGCCTGCCTCTCTGATGAGGCAGGCTAGGAACATCCCACTCAGCCCCAAGATGACCCTGCCCTTAGAAGGGCAGCGCCATCTTGGCTGTCAGTTTATTTTATTTTATACCTTTTTATTGATTTTTATTTTTTTACACTTTTTTTTACTCTGCTGGGTGCCTTGATCCCTCGAGGCACCCAGCAGAGCACCTGATCACTCATGTGATCGTTTTGTACTGAGTGCCACGATACCTCGTGGCACTCAGTACTTCCTGCCGCTACCGGAAGTGATCGCTCGGGGGAGCGATCACTTAGCGGACCGGCGGCAGGTAAGCATATTGCAAGGATGCCTCGATGTCGAGGCATCCCTGCAATATACACAGAGCAGCTGGAAGCGATACCGATCGCTTCCAGCGCTCTCTAGAAGTGCCGGCACCTCTCCGGTGAAACCGGATGTTGATCGCTCCCGGGGAGCGATCACAAGGTGCCCCGGCACTTCTCACCGCCATTGCACGGATGCCTGGACTCCCAGGCATCCTGCAATGGCGTTTGAGCTGCTGGAAGCGATCCAATCGCTTCCAGCGCTCAAAAAAACCGCAGGACGTACCATGTACGTCAGCGGGTCTAAAAGAGACCCGCTGCAATGACGTACATGGTACGTCCTGGGTCCTTAAGGGGTTAAAGACCCTTTTTACTAAAACTACATTTTTAAAAACTGCTCTAGGCCCGAGTCAGAATTTCTGACAGAATACCGGCCCCCAAAACTTTTACAAAATCACTCAACACTGAAATAGAAGTGAATTTTATAAAAATAAAAATTCTACACTTACCTCAGATCCAGCAATGCAGATGGTGACACAGCCCACAAGGTCTCCCCCCCGTGCAGCAGAACACCGTGAACAAACAGTTCCTAGTGTCTCACTCAAGCAAACTCGAGTAGAGCTCGCATGGGGAGACGCTTGGCAGCATGGACTTCAGGAGATGATACCAGCAGTAGTGCCACTGACGGTATCTGCGTGTGGCTCCAAACTATCCCAACTTGAGCCACTAACACAGGCAGGGGCGGACTGACCCATCGGGCGCCGCCCGAGGGTTGCAGGTAGAGGGGGGCCCCCCGGATCCTGGGGTTACATCCTGCTGGTGTCTCGCGTTCAAGCAGAAGAGAGCACCAGGGGGCCCCACAATCTCATATTCCCCGGGGGCCCCATTAGTTGTCAGTCCACCCCTAAACACAGGAGCTAAATCAAAATAAAGTCGGTAATAAGGAGCTGGTAAAGGTTAATCAGCTCGCAATGATATTTTCCCTTAGGACTCTTTTAGGCCCTAAAAAGGGAAAGAGTACCTCATTACAATAACTCTAATAATATAACATTGTTATGGCGGGTCAAGATTCATTGTGTGGGGGTCGCAGGTTCGAGCCTAATGTGCGATGTAAACAAAGTGGAGTGAGGCAGATATGCAGGGGTTCAAGAAATAAAGGTTTATTACATGAGAACAACAATAGGAGTAAACCAAAAGGAACACTGAATGATAAGGAAGTGGTGGAAGGAGGTGGCTGGGCAAGACAGGAATTGGACTTGTTAGGACACAATACACAGGACAGGAAAGGGGTTAACAAACAGGTGGACAGGACAGGAACTGGGCTGAACGGAAGATACACAGAATTCTGAAACAAAGACAAAGAGGGCAGGACAGGAAGAGGGCTGACTATAACAGAAATGAGAAGACAGAAACCAAAGAACACAAGGAGACTTCCTGAAATAGATAGACAGGACAAGGAGGGGGGCTGAGGACCAGGAGACACAGTAGGTAGGAATTCATGCACAACATGGACATCCAGGCGAGGCCTCCAGAAAGGGGTAATCCGATAGCAAGGGTCAGAGCTGGCTGCTTCCAGAACAGTAGTTCCCACAAATAGAGGATAGCAAGCAATAGACGGTCACAGTGGGAATCCAGGAACTTGATGGTAGGTAGCAATAGAATATCACGGTGGGAGTCCAGGAACACAAATGGAGGGTCATGGTGGGATATCCAGACAGAGTAGATGTGCACTGCGCACAGGTCACATACAATGAAGGACTTCAATGCAGAAGCAATCTCCTGAGGGTAGAGTGTACCTATAAAGGAAGTCCAGGCCTAGCCCACACCTGAGGCTGGAGATGAGAGAGGAAACCTGGCGTGGACTCCTGGGCACCTGGACTCCAGACGAGTGACAGGGGTAAAATCCAATTTGGAAACATATGGTGAAGGGTTGCTGGAGTTTTATTATGAAGCAGCTCCAGATTTAGCCTTTATACGGCGCAGTGGTGAGGGCCGTGACATTGTACCTACAGTTTTCCCTTTAGTTCAACATATGCTGATGTGTAATAAACATTGAAATGATTGGCTCACTCAGCTGCCCTCAATATCCGACCATATTATAACTTCAAAGTACTAACCCGTGTTTGATATTTTAGGATTGAGAGAATCATACTGTATGTTGAAGTGAACCACAACATTACTGCTTTGCAATGAGTTTCAGATCCTGCCCTGAACGGTGTTCCAAAAATGGCTTATTATGGCAGATTACATATTACATTATTTTTTTCCATTCACGCAATCACACACCTGCAATCTCAATTCCTTTTCTGGAACTAAAATTACAAAGGCATTCAAAACGTAACACACATAATGAAACAGAAACACCCAAGCAGTTTTCATGTAGAAAGGCAAGCAGGTCTGTAAAAAGAGTACAGAAATATACAAATAGATGGTCACACAGAATACTTAACTTTGACGAAAGATGACCATGAGACACTATTATCCCTCAAAAAACGTAATGATATTATTATCAAGGAAGCGGATAAGGGGGGAGGAATTGTCCTCATGTCTAGGGAATTTTATAATAAGGAAGCGATGAGAATCCTGTCAGACGTTATTACTTATAAAAAACTCTCAAAAGACCCCACTATCACCTTTCAGGGGGAATTAAACACTATTCTGAATGAGGCAGTGGATAAAGGTAGAATTTCGAAAAACAATAAATCTTTTTTTTTCTTGCAACATCCCCTCATACCTATTTTCTATTTTTTGCCCAAAGTCCACAAGGACCCTTTTCAACCACCAGGCAGACCAATCAGTGGAATTAATTCAATAACTGCAAATTTATCAGAGTATATAGATTTCCATCTTCAACCATTGGTAAAAAATACTACTTCATACACTATATTGCCAAAAGTATTCGCTCACCTGCCTTGACTCGCATATGGATGGGTGAGCGAATACTTTTGGCAATATAGTGTATATTAAAAGGACTCAACCCATATCCTGCAGGAAATGGAAAACATTGAATAGGGCCCAAATTACTGTTGGGCCACATTGGATGTTACCTCCCTATATACAGTTATTAGACATGATTTAGGTATTGAAGCAGTGAAAACATTTTTGGAGAAGGCTCTAGAACTGACTGTGGAAAAGAGAACCTTTTTATGTGAAGCTATTAAGTTCATACTTGAACACAATTACTTTTTATATGACTGTCAATTTTATCTTCAGTTAAATGGAACGGCGATGGTCACCAAGTTTGCCCCGTTATGTAAATTTATATATGGCTTTTTGGGAAAATGACTCCATTTGGGGGTCTCCACAATGGGGGGGAAAACTTGGTGCTCTGGAGAAGGTACATAGACGATGTAATCGCCATCTGGAGAGGTCCTCAGAATGAATTTGAAGAGTTCGTTGCAGGTTTAAATCAAAATGACTATGGGTTGAAGTTTACTGCACAATTTAACAAAAGACAGAGAGCAAAAAAAAAAGTAATGTCTAAAAAATCTAACGATCGAGTTAAGAGCAAGTGTTTTTTTAAACCCACAGATGGGAACGGCTATATCCACTCTTCAAGTAGTCATTATAAGCCCTGGCTCAAAGGAATCCCCCGCAGCCAAGCGTTACGTATGCGTAGAAATTGTACGGACTTGAAAGTTTACCAAGAACAGGTCACGGTGATAAAGAACAAATTATTGGCAAAAAATTATAACAAAACAGAATTAGAGAAAACATTTGAAGATGTGGGTACTATCAATAGACATCAATTGTTGGGACAAAATAGTCCAAAGAAATCTATGGAAAAGAAAGATTTCCAATTTTCCTTTTGTACCAAGTACAATATGCATCATCGACAAATTAAAAAGATTTTACAGAATAATTAGTTCATCCTACAGAGGGACCCATATTTGAGAAGTATTATTCCGGATAGAGCGGAGGTTGTGTTAAGGAGAGCAAGGAATTGAAAATCTATGATTGCCCCAAGCGCTACCAATACCTGTAATCAGGTTAAACTAGATGAAAACATATTTTTTTTTAGATGTTCTAGATGTAAGGCATGTAGACACCTGAGAAATAATAAAATTACAAATTTTGTGAGCACTGTAACAAATGAGAGGTTTAAAATCAAACAAAAAATGACTTGCGATACGACGCATGTGATATATTTGTTAACATGTGGCTGTGGCAAACAGTATATAGGCAAACAGTATATAGGCAAAACCATACGCCAACTGAAAGAGAGAGTCCTTGAACATCAGAATAACTGTAGCGCTGTGTTAAAATCTTGCTGCCGGCAGTACCTATTTTTGGCCACAAGATGGAGACAATCGCGATTAGAGACGCTGGACATTGGGACTACATTTCCCGGCGTGCTTTGCAAAAAGGACAGGAAGTGGGTGGGACCTAGCGGACTTACATCCCGAACCTCGTGGAGAACGCGCCAGAGCACGCCAGGGAACGAGAGAGAGCAGACGCAGTGCCATACATCGCGAGAGGGCTTAGGCCAGAGCGCAAGTGAGACCTGTCAGTTCTTTTACCGGGTCATTCAGCCTAAGGAGAAGGGCCCTCCAAGTTCCAGAGTTGCTGCAGATTGAACCAACCGAAGACCTCGAGTAAGGAGTCACCGCGAGTTGATCGGGTACAGAGAGCAGGCGGTGAGCTGGGAAAAGTCGTGGACAAGCTACGGGAAGTCAGACAACGGATCCGGCCGCTAGTATCCCCAGTCAAAATCGAGCGGAGAGACGTCCTGGGTCAGCGGAGCCTACAGCAACCGGTGGATGGGTGAGAGGCCTCCAAGGCCGTATGTAATTAAGGAACACACTGCTGTTTTCTCTTTAAAGTCCACAGGGCCCCAACTGACTAGTCGAAGACATTCCTTCAGTAAATTCACTGGCCAGTTGAACAGTACCCGGGTACCACACACACATACACACCTTTTATATTCCGGGACTTAAACCTGTGCAGGACTCATTTTGTTACGAATCGGAACGGGAGTTAAGGTTACGTTCCGAATACATATTTTTCTCTTTTCCGCTGCGCGTTTATCGTAATACGTAGAGATTGTATTTTGGGGTTCGCTACGTGTCTCTGTTTTTCCGAACTATTGAGCAATTGCATATATTTTTCTGTTCGGTTGTGAATATTTTATTCTTCCGAAATACGAAGCCTCGTGTTTCGTTTCTTTTCTGCTACGCATTTTACCGCAATACGAAAGTACTGTAATAATATCTGTGAATACCGTGTCTCAACATCTGCCTATTATTTTAGTAAACTATTTAAATGATAAAAACTCACAGCGGTGTTGGAGTATATTTATTCCCTAGTGCGGGGAGACTGACCCGTGGTTCATTTTCAGCGGCTCCTCCGGGAGTGAGCGCTACACGTGGGGGCTCGTTTCCGGGATCCAGTCTCTGGAAAAACCGCATCTAAAGGGTTAAATATGGATCCAGACACTGTTGCCGAGTGGTGTGAGGAGCATAGTGGTCAGTTAGAAGGTTGTATAGTCATGGATATTCCCGCAGACACTTGGGCCGAAGATCAGATTCGCCAGGCTGTGGCCGTGCTGACACCTGACCATCGGGGGTTAATACTGGACATTGTAAAGAACACAGATACCTCTCACACGTATGTTCTTCTTGAATGGAGAAAGGGTGTTCCACCATGTTTTCAGGGCGCGAGCGTGAAACTGGCGATGATGAGGTGGAAGTCCAACTAATTCAGCCAAGTGCGCCACGTGGCGAATCCGCAAGTGTTCCCGCGCCTAGTCCGTTGGCCATGATCGGGCCTGAATTTATCGTGGCTATTGGAGATCTACTGGCTAAATGTCAGAAAACAAGCCCTCCTCACACTAACTTCGGTTATCGACGGTTAAGAAATTTTACAGGAAACGTGCCAACTCCGGCGGGAGAAGAAACCTTTGAAGAATGGGTGGAACAGGCGATGCAGGCTCTGGATGAGTGGGATGTCCCTGAGGCCCAGAAAAAGCAAAGGATCACCGAGAGTTTAAAGGGACCTGCGTCAGAAGCGGTGAGAAACCTGAAACTGAGCAGAAAAGATTGTACTGCTTTAGATTACCTAAACATTCTTGAGGAAGTTTTTGGGCGAACCGAAAAGGCGGCCGAACTGGTATATCAGTACGAACACACCTATCAGAGAAGAGGTGAAAGGATGACCGAGTACATGAGGCGCCTAGATAAGATTCTACACCAGATACTCCTGAAGAAAGGGGCTGAACCGGCCGAAGTAGATAAGATCCGAATAAAACAGATCCTGAGGGGCTCTCAACCTTTAGATCCAGTAATGATGCAACTGAGAAGCAGAGCAGGTAACCAAGAGTTAAAGTACCTGGAACTGATCCGAGTTGTACGAGAGGAAGAGGCTTTACTGGAAGAGAAATCCTTCAGGCGGGGGAAAGGGCTTATGCACAACCTGTGAGACATAACGACGGTCTGCGGCCTGAAAGCGACTCCCTAGATACTTGTGGGTCTGACGAGGACGAACAAGAGCACCTAGTCATTTTTAAATCTACAGAGAGGGCTGCCAAGAATCGAACCTCCCTGAACGTGGTGAATTGTCCAAAACCGTCAAGAAAGTACAGGAAGCTCAAGTTGAATTGCAACAAGCGCACGCGGAACTGTGCCGAGTGTTGATGAAGGTGACCGAAATGCAGGCAGAAATGCAGAAATTCCTCACAGGTATGCAGACGACAGGAGTTGCTGTGGCATCTAGTCCAAGTCCTTTAACCAAATCTCAACAAGCAACTATGTCTCCGCTCTCTAAGAAGAGATGTTTCGGTTGTGGAGAAATGGGCCATTTCCGCGCACAGTGCAAAGGCCGGAAGCCTGAGAAGGATAGAGTCGAGGGACTGTTGGAAGCCTTAGAAGGACTGTTATCTACCTCACCGGCGGGAAACGCCAGAGGGCACAAGTGAAGGAGCAACTTAGGTGCCCGAAGGTTGAACCCCGCTCCAAAAACCAAGCCAAGACTAAAAGGACGAGAGGGCCTAAAACCGAGCCAAATGCTGAACCTGCCAGAACCGAAAGAGTCACTCCCTTAGCATCCGGGTCTACGTCATGGGGAAGCAATGCACACCCAAAGCCTACACGGGCCAAGAAAAAGGCGAGGGTACAGCAAACCGGGTCTAAGCGTCCGGATACCGCCACCAAGTTTCCTGACCAACTGATAGGTCCTTCTCCTATTGTGCCAATCCAAGTGGAAGGAGTCTACACTAAAGCCCTGTTAGATTCAGGGGCTCAAGTGACATTGATCTACAAAGACTTCTATGAGAAACACTTAAAGCACATTCCTCTGCAAGAATTGAAGGATTTGGAAATATGGGGTATCGGCACTGAGAAGCTCCCTTATGACGGGTACCTGCAAGTGAAGTTGGAGATCGGATCTGAAGTCATCGGGCAGTCTGGGGGTTGCGATGCATTGGCCATTGTGTGTCCTCGACCCTCAGGTGCGAACAGAAGCTCCCTGATAGTGGGGACGAATACTGACCTAGTGCGGCGTCTCCTGACACCTGTTGTATTGGAAGAAGGTTCGACTCAAGGAGTACACCCAATGTTACGTCCGGTCTATCAGAGGATGGTCGAAGAACGAAAGGCACCTGCCGAGGTGGGAAGACTGTGGAGACTGGGTGGAACAGAGAAGGTTCTGCAAGCAGGAGAAGTAGCGAGTTTCCGGCTTCAGTCAAGTTGAACGGATCGCAACCAGGTCCCTATGTGGTGCTGGGAACCGATTTTAATCATGGGAGTGAAACCGGAGTCGAGGTAATTCCTGAAATAATTTCCACAAAAGCTCTGAAGAGAACACGAGGAAGAGTCTCGGTCAGCATATGCAATGTGACGGATTCTCCAGTAGTCCTTAAAGCGCGAATGCCTATCGGGCAAGTAGAGTCTGCTACACCCCTCTCTACCGATTCAGGAGGGGGAGTGGATAAAGAGATTCCAGATGAAAGATTCTACCCCAAGGACGCTCCCATTTCACCTGAGTGGAAGAAACGTCTTCAGTCTCAAGTCCTAAAGTGGAAGGAATTGTTCTCGAAAGATGAGTTCGATGTGGGCCTAGCTAAGAGTACTGAGCACCGCATTCGGTTACAAGAAGACAAGCCGTTTCGGGAAAGATCAAGGCGAGTTCCGCTAGGAGACTTAGATGATCTGCGAGAGCAGCTGAGCGAATTGCAAAGAACCAAGGTGATTCAAGAGTCCAGGAGTCCATACGCATCTCCCATAGTGTTGGTCCGGAAGAAAAACGGTTCTGTCCGCTTATGCATAGACTACCGCACATTGAACCGGAGAACCATCCCCGATCAATATGCCACTCCTCGGATAGAAGATGCCCTGCAGTGTTTGTCTGGAGCAAAGTGGTTTAGTGTACTAGACCTGCGAAGCGGGTATCACCAGATACCAATGCATCCTGAAGACAAGGAGAAAACTGCGTTCATCTGTCCACTGGGGTTCTTTGAATTCAACAGAATGCCTCAAGGCCTTACGGGGGCTCCAGCCACGTTCCAACGGTTGATGGAGAAGACAGTGGGGGATATGAATCTAATCGAAGTATTAGTGTACCTGGATGACATAATTGTGTTTGGGAAGACTCTGGAAGAACATGAGCAACGTTTGGAGAAGGTCTTGAAGAGGCTCCATGAAGAGGGGCTGAAGCTGTCTCTGGAGAAATGCCAATTCTGTCTACCATCTGTTACGTATCTAGGACATGTGGTCTCAGCAGAAGGTGTTTCGACAGACCCTCGGAAGTTGGAGGCCGTAGCTTCTTGGCCTAGACCCCGAAACGTCACTGAACTTAGATCTTTCTTGGGATTCTGTTCATACTATCGAAGGTTTGTGGGAGGATTCGCGAAAATAGCTCAACCACTGAACAAACTCCTGCAGAAGGAAACTACAGAAGAAGGCTGCAAGGTCTCTGTCAGGTACCAGTTTTCCAGAGGAACCAATTGTGCAGAAGTAGCGGCCCTTTCAGTAAAGCTGCTGGCAAAAAGAGCTGAATGGCATACACAGACCTCTCTTGCTCAGTAGGAGTGATGTTCAGACAGAGAACTCTTGGAACATTTCTTAGCACAACCACGATTTAATATATATATATAGCAATAAACAGTCTCTCAGCAAGGTTAGTTCAGAAGTAAAGGATCATAAAGGCAGGCGGCAATCAGGCGTAATCAATAACAGGCAAAGGTCGGCAACAGGTATCAATATCAGAATATACTTGCTAGTAGATTTTCCAGGAGACAAGGATCAACAGCTTGGTGTAGGTAGTACTTCAGCAAGATAGAAATTTGGCAAGTATTCAATGGAACAGGTAACAGGTGGGGCTTCAGGCAAGGATTCCACAGGTAAGAGGCTTCAGGCAAGGATTCCACAGGTAAGAGGCTTCAGGCAAGGATTCCACAGGTAGGAGGTTTCAGGTAAGGATTTCACAGGTAGGCTCAGGTTGTGAACCGCAATAAACGAGCAATGACTTACTCAGCTTGTAGTTTTTTTATAGGCAGGTATAACGAGTTGATTGGATCCAGCTGGCGTGCATCAGCGTGTCCAGACTTCCAGGTGAGTTGCAGCTGTAATGGCTATATGGGAGGATGCCTGCTCGCGCGCGTGTGCTTTTCATTCAGACCTTAGTTATTGAAGGAGAAGGACCAGAATTATAATGTCTCCTCAGCATGGACAGATCTTGGGGCCCAGGAATTACCAGGAGTCCAGTCAGCCACAGGAAGAGCTGCTGAGGCCAGGAGAGGTACGTGACAGAACCCCCAACAAGGCGACCCCTCTGGGGCGAGATGGGTGTAATTGATGGAATCTCCGAATCAAGCGAGGAGCACTAACCTCTACAGCGGGAATCCATGAGTCATCCTGCGAACCATAACCCTTCCACCTGATAAGATACTCTAAATGACCTCTCCGAAGGCGAGAATCCAAGATCTCCTTGATTTCGTAGGTTTCTTCGTCACTCATAGATATAGGACCTGGTTTGCATGGGAGGCGTCCCGGAAAAGGATCATCATAGGCTGGTTTCAGTAACGACACATGGAACACAGGATGAATTTTATATGAAACAGGTAATAATAATTTGATTGCTGAAGAAGAGACGACTTGAATAATAGGAAAAGGTCCTATGTATCGTAACCCAAGCTTCTTAGATGGATATTCAACCTTTAAATGTCTTGTTGACAACCATGCCTTGTCTCCTACCTTGTATACCGGAGCAGGACATCGTCTTCTATCTGCAAATGTTTTGTACCTATATTGAGCACGTAACAATGCAGCATGCACGGTCTTGTACACATCTAGAATATTTCTTATTCTTTCATTGGTTGAAGGTACATCACCTAGAATTGGAGAACCAGGAAGCATGATGGGATGTCTGCCGTGATTAACAAAAAAAGGCGACATACCGGTAGAAGAATGTTTCTGGTTGTTGTAGGTAAACTCAGCTATAGGAATGTACTGTATCCAATCATTTTGTAGATGCGTAATAAAGCAACGGAGATATTGTTCTAATACGCCGTTTACTCTTTCCGTTTGACCGTTGGTCTGTGGATGAAATGCAGTAGATAGATTATTTTGTATATGTAAACATTTACAAAATGCTGACCAGAAACGGGATGTAAATTGTGTCCCTCTGTCCGTGATTATGGTCTCTGGGAGACCATGTAATGAAAATATATTTTTGATGAATAGATGAGCAGTTTCTGTAGCGGAAGGTATACTTTTCACTGGGATGAAGTGAGCCATTTTAGAGAATCTGTCTACTATGACCATTATGGTATTACAATCCGAAGACATAGGTAGCTCAGTTATAAAATCCATGGATATATCAGTCCATGGACTTTTCGGTATGGGTAATGGCTGTAACAGGCCTTGGGGAGAGTATGGAGTGGTTTAGTCTGAAGACATGTAGGGCAGTGGTGGACGTATGCTCTTATTTCCTTTTTCATATATGGCCACCAGAAGGAACGCTTTATTACCTCAAGGGTCTTGTGGAATCCGGTATGCCCTCCGATAGTAGTGTCATGGAAGTATTGAAGAACGTGTAGACGGGCTTCTTGAGGAACGACTATACGATTGTTTCGAAATACGTAACCGTTCTTTTTCTGTAAAGGAATATGAGATATAGTATCTTTAATATCATTTGAATATAATTTTATGGTATCCCAGATGGAGGAGGTTCTGGTAACAAAACAGGATTTAGGAAGGATGTATTCATCTTCGTCTGGCAGCTGTACAAAATTCATACGTGATAAGGCATCTGCCTTTCCATTTTTGTTTCCTGGTCTATGGGTGATATGAAGATTGAACCGACAAAAAAATAATGCCCATCTAGCTTGTCTGGGTTTGAGGCGTTTTGCTTTCTGCAGATATTCTAGATTCTTATGATCTGTGAAGATTGTAATAGGAAATTCAGAACCTTCCAATAGATGTCGCCATTCTTCCAATGACATTTTTATAGCTAGAAGTTCACGATCACCAACATCGTAGTTTCTTTCTGGTGCTGTCAATGTTCTGGAGAAGTAGGCGACGGGATGTAAAATTTGTTTATCGCCTACCTTCTGTGATAGTACTGCTCCTATCGCATAGTTGGAGGCATCGACTTCGATGGAATACGGGGTTGATGGATCTGGTAAAGACAATATGGGTGCTGTAACAAAGTGTTCTTTTAGTTTTTCAAAAGCTTTCTGTGCTTGACTGTTCCAGGAAAAAGGGATAGTGATACGTGTTAGTTCGTTTAGGGGTTTGACAATAGAAGAAAAATTGCGGATGAATTTACGGTAAAAGTTGCAGAATCCAAGAAAACATTGTACCCCTTTTCTATTAGCAGGGATAGGCCATTCTTCTATGGCTTTTGTTTTGGTCTTGTCCATCTGGATGTTACCTGGTGTTATGATGAACCCTAGGAATTCAATGGCTTGACTGTTGAATATACATTTTTCAAGTTTACCGTACAATTTGTTCTCTCTTAGTTTCTTAAGTACTGATGTCACATGGTCTTGATGTTCTGATAATGAAGATGAGAATATTAGTATATCGTCTAGATAAATAATTACGTAAACGTCTAGTATTTCACGGAAAATATCATTTAAGAACCTTTGAAACGTTGCAGGGGCATTACAGAGGCCATAAGGCATCACAAGGTACTCGTAATGCCCGTAGCGGGAACGAAAAGCTGTTTTCCACTCATGTCCGCTTTTAATTCTTACAAGGTTATAGGCTCCTTTGAGGTCAAGTTTGGTGAAATATTTGGCATCCTTTAGTCTGTCCATTAACTCCGTGATTAGAGGGAGAGGATATTTATTCTTAATGGTTATATTATTTAATGCCCGGTAATCTATGCATGGTCTCAGGCCTCCATCCTTCTTACCCACAAAAAAAATAGGAGCTCCTGCGGGAGAAGTAGAGGGTCGTATGAACCCTTTGGTCAAATTTTCATCGATGTATTCTTTGAGCACCTTGAGCTCGGGTTCTGATAAAGGATACACTCGTCCAAACGGAATAGGGGAGCCAGGGTATAAGTCTATAGGGCAGTCGTAGACCCTATGAGGTGGTAAGGTGTCTGTTCCTGTAGATTGGAACACATCAGAATATTCTTCATAAATTTCAGGTAAGGTGGTAGCTGCTGTAGCAGTTAAAGAAGTGTTGTATGGAATATCAGTTGAGGTTTTCTGTTTTGGTAGATTTAACGTTAGCGTACCTCTTTCCCAATCGATGTACGGATTATTTTTTCTTAACCAAGGAAGTCCAAAAATCAACGGAAAAGCTGGAGAACTCACGATATCAAAAGAAAATGATTCTTTATGCTGGGTACCTATGGATACAGACAAAGAAATTGTTTCTTTTGTAATAGGACCAGTTTTTAAAGGGCTACCGTCTAGTAATTGCAATGCCACAGAATGTTGTTTAGTTATAAAGGGTATTCGTAGAATGCTTACAAGAGTTTGATCAATGAAACAACCGCTTGCGCCAGAATCAATCATCGCATTGAGGTTGGCGTGATCGTCCTTCCACTGGAGAGACACAGGGATGGTTAGGTGTGTAGATATATAACCATTAATATTTTTTATAGACATGGCATAAAACAGAGGTGAGGTCTTACCTCTGCGGTGTTCTGGTTTCTCTCGACACTCTCTTAATTGATGACCCGAGCGTCCACAGTACATACAGAGCCCCAGTGATCTTCTTCGTGCTCTCTCGTTGTCAGTTAAAGGACCTCTTATTACATTTATTTGCATAGGTTCTTCTGGTGTATGCAAGGCGGGCAAAGGTGTCGGCTGCATTACAGCTAGTTGAGGTGGGCGCTTGTGTATTGGAGGATGAAAAGTAGCAGCTCTTTCTGCTCTCCTTTCTCGGAATCTTCTATCAACTTGTGTACATACGGTCATCATCGATTCTATTGATGTAGGTTTTTCAGCTCTAGCCAGTTCATCCTTTATGTGTTCAGCAAGGCCGGACTTGAACTGTGCTAATAGTGCAGGCTCATTCCATTCTGAATCCAAGGCTAGATGTTTAAATTCAGTAATGTAGTCTTCTACGTCTCTTCTTCCTTGTTTTAGGTTAGATAATGCTTGAGCTGCGCTTTCAAGTCTGTGGGGGTCATCATACATTTCTTCTAAAGCTTGTAGAAAGGAATTCCAGTTAGATAGGATAGGAATGTTAACATGTATAAGGTGATGAGCCCAGCACTGTGGTTTTTCTGTAAGCAAGGATATAACTGTGTTAATGCGTGCAAAATCGGTAGAGTAGGTAAGAGGCTGGAGAGAGAACATGATTGTACATGAAGTGATAAAACAACGAAACTTGGAACGGTCCCCGTTAAACTTCTCAGGTGGAGAAACGTATGGTTCTGCTGATCCAGCTATTGGGTGGAAAGAAGGAGTATTAATCATAGCTGTAGTTCCTGGTAAAGGGGTAGCGGCAGCTAGTCTTGTGGTTAACTGGGCTTGTGTGGTTTGTATGGCGACTTGGTTCCTTTGCAGATCCTGGACTGTCTGTGCAAGACTTGCTAGTTGATCTGTGATGGTGCTCAAGGCCTCTGCTATATCTGCTGGTTCCATGAGATGGCTCGTTTATTCTGTCAGGTACCAGTTTTCCAGAGGAACCAATTGTGCAGAAGTAGCGGCCCTTTCAGTATAGCTGCTGGCAAAAAGAGCTGAATGGCATACACAGACCTCTCTTGCTCAGTAGGAGTGATGTTCAGACAGAGAACTCTTGGAACATTTCTTAGCACAACCACGATTTAATATATATATATAGCAATAAACAGTCTCTCAGCAAGGTTAGTTCAGAAGTAAAGGATCATAAAGGCAGGCGGCAATCAGGCGTAATCAATAACAGGCAAAGGTCGGCAACAGGTATCAATATCAGAATATACTTGCTAGTAGATTTTCCAGGAGACAAGGATCAACAGCTTGGTGTAGGTAGTACTTCAGCAAGATAGAAATTTGGCAAGTATTCAATGGAACAGGAAACAGGTGGGGCTTCAGGCAAGGATTCCACAGGTAAGAGGCTTCAGGCAAGGATTCCACAGGTAAGAGGCTTCAGGCAAGGATTCCACAGGTAGGAGGTTTCAGGTAAGGATTTCACAGGTAGGCTCAGGTTGTGAACCGCAATAAACGAGCAATGACTTACTCAGCTTGTAGTTTTTTTATAGGCAGGTATAACGAGTTGATTGGATCCAGCTGGCGTGCATCAGCGTGTCCAGACTTCCAGGTGAGTTGCAGCTGTAATGGCTATATGGGAGGATGCCTGCTCGCGCGCGTGTGCTTTTCATTCAGACCTTAGTTATTGAAGGAGAAGGACCAGAATTATAATGTCTCCTCAGCATGGACAGATCTTGGGGCCCAGGAATTACCAGGAGTCCAGTCAGCCACAGGAAGAGCTGCTGAGGCCAGGAGAGGTACGTGACAGTCTCTGACCAAAACCCGTCGGCTCCAGGGCCAAGGAAAGCTCGAGAGTCTATACAAGGTGAATGGACCAGTCAATGTGAAGGAGCTTTCGTGAAGTTGAAAGAGAGTCTAACCCGAGCTCCTGTTTTGGCCTATGCGGTCCCTCACAAGCCGCATGAGTTACATGTGGATGCCAGCCGAGAAGGTCTGGGAGGAGTCCTGTATCAGGAGTATGGTGGATTGCTGAGGCCTGTAGCGTACGTGAGCCGGAGCCTTACATCTTCAGAGAAGAATTACCCTACCCACAATTTGGAGTTCCTAGCCTTAAAGTGGGCAGTGGTAGACAAGTTAAAAGACTATCTGTATGGAGCCGAGTTTGTGATCAAAACGGATAATAATCCTCTTACCTACATCCTTACTACCGCAAAACTGGACGCAACGGGACATCGGTGGTTGGCCGCTCTGTCAGGGTTTCGGTTCAGCCTGAAGTACCGCCCTGGGGTGAATAATCGAGATGCTGACGCGTTATCGAGAAGACCCTACACTACAGAATGGACTCAGTTGACTCCAGACAGGGTGCAAGCTTTGTGTCAAGGAACAGAGCGCCGGGTCAAAGGAGGGATTGAAGCGGAGGCCATAGGAGTCATGGCTGCGGCTGTTCCTGAGTTTTATTGTAACCCTACGCAGTTAAGGGATGAAAGTTTACCTACCTTTTCGAGACAGGACCTGAAAGCGGATCAGGCCAGAGACCCTTTAATTGCCTTGACTATAAAGGCCCTGACTGCAAACCAGCGTGAGATTTTGCTAACCAACTCCCCGAGTGGAGCCAGATTGGTCTACAAAAAGTGGGAACGGTTGAAGATGTTGAATGGGGTGGTCTACCGAAGGGGCCCCTCAGCTAACGCTGAAGAGATTCAACAGTTATTCCTCCCCACTAAACATAGGGAGAGCGTGCTGCGATCACTACATGATGAGCATGGACATTTGGGTGCAGAGAGAACTTTTAAGCTGGTGCGAGATAGGTTCTATTGGCCTTGCATGAGGGCTGAAGTAGAAAGTTATTGTCATTCCTGTCTGAGGTGTATTCAGAGAAAGACTCTACCGACCCGAACTGCTCCAATGAGCCATCTGCAGAGCCAGGGACCCATGGATTTGGTGTGCATTGACTTCTTGTGCTTAGAGCCGGATGCTAGTGGGCAAGGGAACATTCTAATAGTGACTGATCATTTCACTCGTTACGCCCAAGCATTTTCCACAAAAGATCAACGCGCTCCGACAGTGGCCAAGGTGTTGATGGAAAAGTTCTTTGTTCATTACGGACTGCCAAGAAGGATACACTAGGGTAGAGACTTTGAAAGCAGACTGGTGGGGCAATTGTTAGAGCTGTTGGGAATCCAAAAGACCCGAACTACACCATATCACCCTCAAGGGGATGCTCAGCCAGAAAGGTTTAATCGCACACTGCTAAACATGTTGGGGACCTTGTCGAATGTGGAGAAGCAGAGTTGGAGTCGTCACATAGCTACTCTGGTGCATGCATATAACAGTACGGAGAGCGATGCAACTGGATACTCACCGTACCGTCTTATGTTCGGAAGGGAGGCTCGACTGCCGGTTGATTTGGCATTTGGGTTATCCCTAGACCAGACGTCAGTAGCTTCCCATAGAAACTACGTGGATAGACTCCGAAAGAATTTGGCTTCTGCGTTTGAACAGGCCCGGTTGACCTCAGGAAACAGGGAACAAAGAAACAAAAGGAACTATGACTTGAAAGTTCGAATACAAGATCTACAACCCGGTGATAGGGTTCTATTGAAGAACTTGGGTGCTGCTGCGAGACACAAGTTGGCGGATAGGTGGGGTTCCCAGGTTTACATTGTCTGCAAACAACTGCCGGGTCTACCAGTGTATCAGATTCGCCCGGATGGAAAGGCTGGGCCTCTCAAGAACTGGCACCGGAATCATTTGTTGCCTTTGAGAGAGGCTGTGAGGATGCCAGTTGGGGATGAACTGCCTCTGCCAAATCCGCCTGTTCCATGTTTGCCTCCTGTTACTCGGTCTCAACAGACCCGGGTTGTCGAAGAGAGCGAAAGAGACAGTGAAGAAAAGAGTTATTGTCTAGACTGGATGCGCTCACCGGAACCTGAGGAGGTTGTCATTGTTCCTGAGCGGTGGGAGAGTAACTTGAGGCCTGAAGCTCCTGAATTTCTGCTAGAAGTCCCTGAGACTGCTGAAATCCTTGAAGCTCCTGAATTTCAGCTGGAAGTCCCTGAGGCTGTTGGGATCCCGGTAGCTCCGGAAGTTGAAGCTTATTCAGGCGATTATAGTTCTATGCCTTCACTGGAGGGATCATACTCTGAAGAAACGTCTGCTCCAGTGATAGAGAGAAGAATTGAGCCAACGCCTATAGTACTTCCACCTGAAGAGGAACTGATTGAGCCAGAACCAAAACGCTCTGTTCGACCGCCCCAACGACTCACCTACGACTCACCAGGACATAGCACTGAAGAGGCCATCACCACAGTGCAGAGGTTGCCCGAAGTGTCTGCTATGCTAGCTGAGGTAGCTCAAAATATGAGTCAACTTGAGGAAGTGTTCCTAACCCACTATATGTATGCTGCTGAACCTGTAAATGTAATGTAAGTGTTGTACCTTCTTGGATAGACCCAAGAGTTCTAGGAGGGGGAGAGTGTAGCGCTGTGTTAAAATCTTGCTGCCGGCAGTACCTATTTTTGGTACAATCGCGATTAGAGACGCTGGACATTGGGACTACATTTCCCGGCGTGCTTTGCAAAAAGGACAGGAAGTGGGTGGGACCCAGCGGACTTACATCCCGAACCTCGTGGAGAACGCGCCAGAGCGCGCCAGGGAACGAGAGAGAGCAGACGCAGTGCCATACATCGCGAGAGGGCTTAGGCCAGAGCGCAAGTGAGACCTGTCAGTTCTTTTACCGGGTCATTCAGCCTAAGGAGAAGGAGCCTTCCAAGTTCCAGAGTTGCTGCAGATTGAACCAACCGAAGACCTCGAGTAAGGAGTCACCGCGAGTTGATCGGGTACAGAGAGCAGGCGGTGAGCTGGGAAAAGTCGTGGACAAGCTACGGGAAGTCAGACAACGGATCCGGCCGCTAGTATCCCCAGTCAAAATCGAGCGGAGAGACGTCCTGGGTCAGCGGAGCCTACAGCAACCGGTGGATGGGTGAGAGGCCTCCAAGGCCGTATGTAATTAAGGAACACACTGCTGTTTTCTCTTTAAAGTCCACAGGGCCCCAACTGACTAGTCGAAGACATTCCTTCAGTAAATTCACTGGCCAGTTGAACAGTACCCGGGTACCACACACACATACACACCTTTTATATTCCGGGACTTAAACCTGTGCAGGACTCATTTTGTTACGAATCGGAACGGGAGTTAAGGTTACGTTCCGAATACATATTTTTCTCTTTTCCGCTGCGCGTTTATCGTAATACGTAGAGATTGTATTTTGGGGTTCGCTACGTGTCTCTGTTTTTCCGAACTATTGAGCAATTGCATATATTTTTCTGTTCGGTTGCGAATATTTTATTCTTCCGAAATACGAAGCCTCGTGTTTCGTTTCTTTTCCGCTACGCGTTTTACCGCAATACGAAAGTACTGTAATAATATCTGTGAATACCGTGTCTCAACATCTGCCTATTATTTTAGTAAACTATTTAAATGATAAAAACTCACAGCGGTGTTGGAGTATATTTATTCCCTAGTGCGGGGAGACTGACCCGTGGTTCATTTTCAGCGGCTCCTCCGGGAGTGAGCGCTACATAACATTAGAAAAAAATATGAAAAACATTCAGTTCCCATTCATTGCAATAGGTGTATGATGTATAATCCGATGTCTTTTGATTATGTTGGTATAGAACATGTGAGTCCTCACTGGAGAGGAGGAGATAGAAATAAAAAGTTACTGCAAAGAGAATCCTACTGGATATATAAACTAAAAACATTATCTCCAGGAGGATTAAATGAGGAGTTGGACCTAGCCTGCTTTGAATAGTTTTTGCTGAGCAATGTCTATTTTGGTCGTGTTCAATTTGTGTGTTTGGTCGGATACAAGGAGTGTTGATCATGATGGTGATCATTGTTTTTTTTTCGTAGCTTTGCTGGATGGGATTGGTGGTGGACTGGAGTTTGAGGGTGTATTGTGGTGCTGTTTCTGTCGGAAACATCGGAATTTGTGGTTGGTGCAGTGTATCGTCTTTTTTCTCCTGTGTTCGATCTGGAGAGGGTTATGGTGCCGTGGTTTTGTTTGTCCACTCTGTCAAGGAGTGTGGTGGGTCCTGTTCTGGAGTCTCTGACCGTTGAGAGGGTGTGGGAGTGGAGTTTTTTGAGATGCGGGACGTGGAGCAAGAGAAATTGCTTAAGTGAAACTGAAACGAATTGCGCTTATGATAAACACGGAACCTTGGAAACTACTGGATGTGATGTATCAGGACTTACCGGATGTGATGTATCGGGAGTGACAGACAGATGACAATACAGGAACAAGGAAAGAGAAAGGAACGGCTCAATTGGATGAAGAGATCTGGAGGATAGGAAGTTACCTTATATGGAAGACGCCAAGGAGTAGAGTCCATCAAGGACCAATCAGAAACGTTGTGGGGAAATATAATAATGGGGGGGGGGATTATATTTTATTCATTTTTTATTGATGCACTGCCCCTGAGGAAGTCTGATATTGCAGACGAAACGCGTTGGGCATCTATTATCTTATAAGCTGATTTCAAATAGCTGATTTTATTCATTTACTTTATATATAATAAATTTATTTTATACTACATCCTGTGGCGTGCTCCTGTGAATAACTGAATGGGAGAATTTTGGACCAATTGGTGTTCCAAGGATTTCGTGAGTTTCTGAAACTGATAAGAACTTTTGCTCTACTTATTCTCATCAATCTGTAGGACATTACAATTTCCGTGTTTTCTTTATACAATCTGTAAAAAGAGTACATGGGGAAAAAAGTAACTAGCACTACGCAATGTCACAGATTCCTAACAAATGTTTTACACTTTGCCTTCCCGTCTTAAAACCCTTAAACTCCAAATGGGGGGGGGGGAACAAACACAAAAACTTGCTTTTATGTTCTTCCACTGCCACGATCCCCTTCCTCTCCGACATCAGATTCTCCCGGATTTTGAAATCCAGAAGAAAGCAAGAGCTGGAATGCTTAGGATTCAGGTGTCTCAGAGGCCATGTCAGAAAACTTGATACTGTTGCTGCTCCAATTCAGTTTCAAATCTGGCTACTTACCTACCCATAGATTGTTTCCCAGTATGCTGCCTGCCCAGACCTAAGGGTACAAGACCGCTCTCATCACGGGCTTGACAAACTCTTTTTCCTCCCAGTTCCTGTTACTTGAACTCCCGTGCTGCACCCTGTTCCCCAACTCAGGTTTTTGGATTTGGTGGTTAGAGGGGATACTCTTAAGTGTTTCTCAACTCCAGTCCTCTCAGGACCCAATACAGGCCAGGTTTGCCAGATTTCTGAAGCACAGCACAGGTGATATGATTTGCTGCTCAGTGATTGCAGGATTCAGTCTGCATTTCCCCAAAGTAATCTGCAAAATCTGACCTGTTGGCGGCCCTGCTCAGGACCCACTATCAGGGAATTTTGCCCCATGCTGCTGTAAGGGACCCGGGCCCCCGTCGGCAGCAGAGGCGCCCTTTTAGCTGTTTGTGTCTCTGCTGCAGGAGCCGGAGGAGACCCTGTGTCTCCTCCGGCTCCTGGCAGCTTCGCTGGCTGGCTGGGTCAAGCAGCGTGCGGGGGCCTCCCAAGCTTTGCTAGTGTGCTTTTAAAAAGTGCAATGCCTTGACCCAGAGCCCAGACCCCAAGGCCCGGCCCAGACCCAGACCCCAAGGCCCAGACCTAGACCCCAAGGCCCAGACCCAGGGACCGGGCCCAGAACCCAAGGCCCAGCCTAGATACAGAGCCCAGACCCCAAGGCCCAGCCCCAGGGACCAGGCCCCAAGGCCCAGCCCCCAAGGCCCAGACCCAGACACAAGGGACCAGGCCCAGCCCTCAAGGCCCAGAGCACAGTCCCCAAGGACCAAACCAGACCCAGGGCCCAGCCCAGGGACCAGGCCCAGACCCAGACCCAAAGGCCATCATATACAGCCCGTTACTGTGAGATTTATTGCTGTTGATTCTGTGATACGTTCATACACACCGCACATTACTGTGAGTTTTATTGCTGTGGATTCTGTGATACACTCATACACACTGCACATTACTGGGAGTTTTATTGCGGTGGTTCTATGCTATGTCCCTTTTTTTTTTTGGAAGGGAGAAAAGCTGTTAGAGGTTGAGGTAGTGCCGGGGAGGGCCCTATCGTGAGGTTCAGTAAGGGCCCCCATCATTTCTGATGGCTGCCCTGGTCCTGAGGACAGGAGTTGAGAAACATATTTTAAATGATCATGGTTTACGGATATCCCCACCCAGATGGGTGCTCAATTAAGCTGGCGCAGCATTCTGAGAACAGGACTTCCAAGCCTAGATAGATGTCAGTCAGCCTGAGCTGGTCAGCCTTCTGGGGTGAAACGAGCTGTCAACAGAAACGGAAGCTGTCCAAGTGGAAGAAAAGAGGGGAGATACTGGTGCTGGAGAATAAAGAATTAAAAGGGGCATATTAGAGTGAAACCTGGGATTTGGGTCAGGCCAGGTTAATACTAAACCCCTATTCTTACCATATAGTGTTCCTTTAATAACTGAACCTTATTTGTTCCATTGGATTTCAGCGTATTAAAAGGGATATGCAAGTCTAGAAGAAGAAAAAAAACTTTAAATTGACATTTAAACACTTTTATACCTATAGGCAACCTAGAATAAATCAATAAAAGTCTTAAAAATGTGTAAAAAATGTTTATTTTCTTGCTTTAAACTCTGTCATTTCATCTTCTCGGGCGGCGCCCCTCAGCTAGGGGTGTTTCTTCAGCTCATACTTTCTGAATATTCCCCGCCTCCTCCCCGCCCACTACTCCACCCATCAAAGCTTCACATGAACTACATTTCTTACTCCATCTTGCCCACAGCCCCCATGTACCCCACTAATTCACATACTCAGCTATTACCCCTCACCTAGTGTGTCACCCCTCTCCTCTTAGATTGTAAGCTTTTGGGCAGGGTCCTCTCTCCTACTGTTCTGTGTGGTTAACTTGTATGGACATTTGTTATTCTGCCTCTCCCATTGTACAGCGCTACAGACCTTGCTAGCACTCTTTAAATACCTGTAACTGTATGAACACAAGCTGTGCACATGAAACCCTGTGAGTGAAACCCTGTGCACACTCAGGAACTCAAACTGGGGAAACCGAGGAACTGAATATTAACATCCCTACAACTGTGAAAGCAAAACACACTCACACACACACCCACACACACACACAGACTCACTCACCCACTGATACACTCAATTGCACTCTTTCAAGATTTACATACTGTCTCACTCAAACTCCCTCACACAGTCACTCCCTCTCACTCTTTCTTGCGCTGTCTGCCTCTTGTATGAGCGCTCTCTCTCTCTGTATCTTTTCTTGTGCTTTCTCTTGCTGTGTCTGTGCTTTCATGTCCCTCTGTCTCTTTTTCTCCCTGGGTGTATGGATTTCTTTCCTTCCCTGTCTCTGCAGTAGCTGGGGGTGAAAGTTCAGCCCCGCCCTCTCCTCAGGTCACAGTGCAGGAGGAAGGAGGAGCAACCCAGACGCACATGCTCAGTGCATTTTTTTAGCTCTACGTAGGTGTAGGCACTGATTGGTTAGCTTAAAATGCCTTCTGTGGTGGGCGTGGAAAACACCAAGAAAGAAGATCAGGTAAATATGAAAAATATCATATTTACTTGCATTTTATAAGAAGAAGAAAAATATGGAGGCTTCAGTATCCAATAGATGCACGGAGTTGATATTCAAGGGAACCAATCAAGATCTTTCTTTCAGGGATATGATAAATTAAATGGATAAAATAATCCAAATAATTTAAGATCTTCTATTGAATTAAAATAATATAAATATAATCATAAAAAGCCTGACGCATTTCGTCTATAAATAGACTTTTTCAAGGGCAATAACATACATATAGTAAAAAGGTAATAATGCATTTCATGTCTGCTGAATGACACTACTGGCCCATTCAAAAGGCATTGCACTTTTTTAAAAGCACACTAGCAAAGCATGCATGTCCCTTTAAGGAAGCCTTGGCCGTTACAGTGCCCAGGTCACCCTTATCTACAGGGTACCACTATCTTGGTTATATTATTGGTACAACAATCTAAAATTCCACAATAATTGCCAATGCATCCAAAAAAGCTAAAATAAAAATCACTGCAGTCAATCTAGTGAAGGCATGCAATGGCAGTAGGGCTGTCAAATATAATCGTTTCCCTGATGCATCGCGATGCTTCCTTCCACGATGCCGCATCGATCTTCTCAGGCTACTAATCGATTCATTGGCCACGCCCCCTCCAGCTCCTCCGTTATTCCTCCCAGGTTGAATTCCCCTCTCTGGTGTCTGTCTGTGCTGGGAGACTCCCAGCATCAAGCTATGTCTGCTGCCCCACCTCCTCTCTGTAGCCGACCCCTCCCCCCCTGTTGTGGAGCTGAAAGCCCATCCGTGCAGAGAAGCAGCTCCTCCCATTGTTTAAAGTGACAGCTGCTCTATGTGTTAAGTCCAGCGGGAGCATGAGAGTGTGACCAAAGCAGAACACTAATTAACCCTCTCATCCACAGACCCAACTATTTTTTTTTATTTTTTTTATATTTAAAGTTTTTTATTTTGCACTCAAAAATGTCACATATTGACCAGCATAATAGGCCTCGCAGGGCCCAATAGGCATCAAAAGCACATAATGCATGGGGGGGGGGTTCATAGGGAATCAGCAAAATCTCAAATAGTGAAAGGAGAGATGGGGAAAGGAAAACAAAGAGAGAAAATAAAAAATAAAGTAAAAGAACGCAAAACAAAAAGCATCATAGATCACTGCATGTTGCGAAGTGAAATCATGAACAAACAAAAAAGAGAAAAAAAAACAGAAGAAAGTCTCAGTATCCCCAGCCGGGGAGTGTCATCAGAGGTGGGTATGAGAGGACCAAAAAACATCAAGAGAAAATAAAAAAACAGTCTCAGGTGTCCCATCAACCCGTGTCTCTAAAAGGGGGTACTTGCTTGGCAGGGTAGCTCGATCCACGGAAGGCCGATTCGTGCTGCCCAGGCCACTGCATCATCGGGGGATCGAGGTGCCTCAGGGATCTCCGCTTCAACCTCCTTCGCTATAGGTACCACCGTGTCTTCAGCAAGGCAGACCTCATTTAGAGTGGGGGAATCCACCGCGCACGGGTCACTGGGTGGTGCAAGAGCGGTCGGGGCCCCCCCGTAGAACGTCGCTGCCTCTTCCACTCCATTCGCAGGCTCACCAGAAGGCGTGATTTCGCCACCGCTCGGCCTCGGTTCCGCTCCCGGACATGGATGGTCAAGCAGCGGCACAGCCAACGGATCCGGTACGTCAGGCTCCTGAAAAGCTGCACCGTCGTCGTTTGGAACAAGTATGTCCTCTTCCGGCATGCGCGGGCGGGAAGCCGATGGCGTCCCGCAGCCTCCCAGTATGGCCATCATCCGGCGCCATGTCCCCTTCGTGAGCGGGCTCAGGTCGTCCCCCTCCAGCAACTCCAAACAGGCCTCTAAGGCCTCAATCGCGGCCATTTTCACTACAGTGGGGGGAGGGGAAGCGGCCCGGCGCCCAAACTCACCGGTCCTCAGCCATCCGTCCCGATCAGTCGGCGGGAGACAGGGGCCCTCTGTCTCCGTAGCTCCCCTCACATGGTAGGCATCTACAGTTGGACACAGCAAGCGTGTAACCAGCGCCGGAGGGTAGGCCCCAAGATGGCCGCCAGCAACGTCCTCCATCAAGCAAATCGCCCGGCACGCGGCTGTCTCAGGTCCGGTGGAGGGGACAGAACAGGCCCCGGACAATACACCCCGATGGCCAGCCACTCAGGGCTAGTAGTATAAATTCTTGGCGTCTATAAAGCGTCTTAAAGATCTCTTCAGAGAGAGGACGGGTCGGAGCTCCACAGACACGCGTCCTCTCTCCTCAGCAGCCAGCCACGCCCCCCCACAGCCCCAACTATTTAACCCTTACTGACTGCAGCCCCTATACAAAACACCTCTAAGACCCTGCAGCCCCTATTCACTCATCACAATGCAACCTGCACCCCTGACTTAAACATTAACCCCTTACTGACTGCAGCCCTCAAGTAACCCTGCACAAAACACCTCTAAAACCCTGCAGTCCCATATTAACCCTTCATTCCAAAAACCTATGTCAATCTTTTTTCAGTAAAACCAGTCCCATTAACCCCTTAATTTATTTTAATTATACACACACACACACACTTCTTCAAGGTAAAACTATTTCATCAATTGCATAAATATTTTTTTATTGCATGTGTATATACATTTCTAACATTTTCCTATATATAAAATAAATATTATTAAATGCAGTTTGTATAATTAAATTAAAATAAATGTGTCTTTTTAAAGCCATGCTTGTGCTTCCGAATATGACTAAATTTCACGTGCATACGCTTACCAGAATATATTTTATTCCATAAAATATACACCATATGTTCACAGCAGGTGCCACACACTGGAAACACTCAGTTACACCTATCACCCCCCCTCTCTAACCACCTTTTTTTGACCTATGTGCCCACACTTATCTCTCTCCTACGTGTCAATCAGACCACATTCCACTGTGTAACCAGGTCTCAGAACCCCTAGGGAGACTCCATTACACCTATCACCATTCTAAAATAGCCGCAAAAATGTGTTACCTCTCAATATGCACCCTCCCTCTCTAACCACCATTCTTTGACCTGTGTGCTCACAATTACTTCTGTCCGACTAAAGACCATTACTGTGAGTTTTTTTGCTGTGGAGCTCTGTGATACGCTCATACACACTGCACATTACTGTGAGTTTTATTGCTGTGGAGCCCTGTGATACGCTCATACACATTGCACATTACTGTGAGTGTGTGAATATGTGAGGCTAAAACCTTGGGCAAATCGGGCAGTAATCGAGATGCATTATTATTATTATTATTAATAATAAAGCGCCAGCATATTCCGCAGCGCTGTACAATAGGCACAGTATAGACAGGGTTACAATACAATACATTGAACAACATTTGACAAACAGTACAGGAGGAGATGAGGGCCCTATTCCCGTAGGAATTCACAATCTAGGAGGGTTGGGGTTGGAAACAGGAGGAGAGGACTGCAAGGTGAGAGTGATTGATGGTTGCGTCAGTGAGTTGGGTGGTAGGCTTCCCTAAATAGGAACGTTTTAAGGGAGCGTTTGAAGGAAGAGAAGTTAGGGGAAAGTCTGACAGTACGAGGGAGAGCGTTCCAGAGAGTGGGGGCTGCGCGTGAGAAATCCTGCAGTCTATCATGGGAAGAGGTGATGCAGGGAGACGCTAGGCGCACGTCGCTGTTTGACCTTAGGGAGCGGGCTGGGGAGTATTTGGTGATTAGTGAGGACAGGTAGTGGGGAGCTGAGTTAGTGAGGGTTTTGTAGGTAAGGATAAGGATTTTGAACTTAATTCTGCAGTGGATGGGGAGCCAGTGAAGGGACTCGCAGAGGGGAGCGGTAGAGACAGAGCGGCGGGTGAGGTGAATTAGCCTGGCGGAGGCGTTCAGGCTGGATTGTAGGGGGGAGAGGCGGGACAGAGGGAGGCCAGATAAGAGATTATTGCAATAGTCGAGTCGGGAGATTACCAGGGCGTGTATGAGTTGTTTTGTGCTGACAGCGGTAAGAAATGGCCGATGCATCGCGGAATCGCATTGAATCGAATCGTTGACCTGATAATCGTAATCGAATCATGAGAATAGTGAAGATGCGCAGCCCTAAATGGCAGTGACCAGCAGATAGGACAGGTGCACTTTAACAACTAGTCAAACTAAATACAGTTACAAGTCTTTATAAAGTGCGAACAAGTTCTGTAGCACCAAGGTAGTAAACTTGAAACTGTCACTTTTACACTGAACAATCACCACAATTTTCAGTCTAATTTACATGGTAGTGTGGCACTCTGTGTATTAAATCGGTATTAAACTCATTGCACCCCAAAAGAGTACTGTAAACAGGACTAAGTAGAAAGCATTTGTTTTGTTATTATTGAAATTTACCAGAACATAGTTCTGTTGCTGCTGTTCTGACCTCCTACCAGCGGGTGTCACTGCTGTGTCCTCAGCCACAGAAACTGTACTTAATACCATGTGGTTGTCTCAGTGATTCAGTAATCCTGAAGTTACCACTGGATGCAGTTAAGAGAGTGTGCACAGTGCATCCAGAGTAAAAACAGAATCTTTTATCTGTTTCAGGTAGGCAGAAAAGTATCTAAAGTCTAACAGTTAATGAGAAAGGTTATTAGAGATTTTATGTAAATAGGAGTTTGGTCAGACAGACCCCTGCAGACTGATTGCTGTGACAGGCCTGGTGTAATATGCATTGTAAACTGCAGTAGCTGTATTAATGTCTGTATAGTTGTTCTCTCCTTTAACATGGAGAATGTCATTTAACAGAATGAAGGAAGCATCAGTGTTTTATGCTGTTAAATCGGTCTGGTTACACAGGTTGCTAAATGGATTCACTGCAGCCACGTGTTGTAATCAACATGGCTGAATTAGGAAAGCATGCTAGTATAGTAACAGAAGCCTTATGTACGAGTAACTCCAGTTCCCAGAATCAGTTTTAAGTAGGTTTTATTTCTGAGAAAATGTGCAGAATGTTATTACTTGTGTATGATATTTGTTCTGTGCAATCTCCAACAGAGATTGAAAGTGAAACCAGATTATATTTTGTTGCTAGGTAGATTTGTTTAATTCTAGATATGTTTGTACCAATTGTTATTTAAGATAGACTGTATAATAGATTAGGATTTTATGTTATATAGATTCAGTAATCCTGAAGTTACCACTGGATGCAGTTAAGAGAGAATGTGCACAGTGCATCCAGAGTAAAAACAGAATCTTTTATCTGTTTCAGGTGAACTCATAAAATAAATGTGTTGTACCAGAACAAGCTCCGTCTCTTATTCTAAAGAGTGCAACAGTAGCATGAAACCCACGTGGATTAAAATGAAACTCTGGCTGTATGCAAAGATCTTTTACAGTAAAGTGACAGGATCACATTCACCTAACTGAAGTCAGATTTCTTAATTTGGCCATGACTCACATGCTGTTGTTCAGCATCCAGACGCTCACAAATGTAGGAGTGCAATTGTAAATATGTATCACCCGTGAAAGGTTTCTGAACTGGATGATTGAGTAAAATGTTGAATTTATTGGTTTTTGAACCTCACATAAATTAATTTAACGTTGTAAAAAAACAAAAAAAAAAAACATGCCTGTGTCCAAGATGACACCAACTGCTCACATTGTACTGCACTGTCAATGTAGGGGGTTGGCCAAGGGTCATAGGGACCTATTTCAGTAGAAGAGGGAGCTGCTAAGGGCAAAAAACAGAAAAATACCTAACAAATTCTAAAAATTCAATTAATAAAAAGGCTTTTTGCTGTGGATTAAAAAAATAAACGATTGAATAAAAACGACAATATTTTTTACATTAAATCCTATGGACTTCGCGCACGGCGGTTTTACTATACAATGCATCTTTTTCATATTTCCCTGCTGCGGCACGGCAGTTTAACTACGCGTTTCAGATCGTCCGATTTCATCTGACCAAATTCAATTTAATATAAAACAAGCAGGTCAGCGCCACAAATCACGTCCACCACCAATCTCCCAAAAGCTTGATCAAACACAGTGGTCTTCCCTTTACCAGGTGAATGAAAAAAACATATACGTATCTTGATCAGCGCAATAAAAATTGCTATCAGGAACTTGGTGTCTCTCATAGATCAGCAGACCATATTTTGGTACATAAAACAAAATATAAAAATAAACAATGGTGAAGTATATCAAATATATATTATAAATAAAATGCAATGAATGATGTTTCACTCACAAACATAGAGCCTAGCACTTTCTCTAAGTGGAACTGCAAGTTCACAGGTATATTGTTCACAGGTGACCCACACCTTACACGGCTGTTTCCTTCACAGATCAAGGAACCATATAAGACAAGAAAAGACAGCGCAACTCTCCTTGTGCAAAATGAAAAATATAAGTGTATATATGCTTTTCAGCCAATTTTTCACTTACACTTGTTGGAGCTTCAATAGCTCTAAGGTTTGCGCATATGGATTTTTTCAGGCTCGGGCAAATCCACAAACCACCAAAAAGACACAGGCTGGATCTTCTTTTCGAAAGAAAATTTTATAAAATAAAAACATGTAAAACAAATGGATAAAACAGGTACCCAGGACGCGTTTCGTCGCACTAGGCGACTTCCTCAGCTGATGTGGCCTAACAGAACTATAAATTTTAACATTTTTAATTTCATACAGAAAAAATAAAGCAGTTATATGCCAAAATTAATTAATGGGATGCAATTCTTTGAATTGCTATGATATGCAAGTGGCTTCTGCAATAATAAACACACCAAAATTAATAAAAATATATATATTAGGTATTGGTAAATGATGGCAGTCACTAGATATTTTGTTATGCGGTTTCTTTGTATTATTATTTTTTTAATTCTTTATTTATGGGTTTTGCATAGACAGATATAGATCAAACAAGAAGCGAAGGCCTCGCTGCTGGGCCTCCGTATGACGTCGAAAACGTTGCAGAAAAGCTAAAACTCGGCTAGTATACAGCAGTAGGCATGGAATAAACCAAAAAGAAAGTCATCAGAGAGCAAAATATGCAATGCTAAAAATCAAAAAGCAATATTCAAAGTCGGCTAAAGGCATCTAGTTAAACGAGGAGGGGGGAAGGGGGGGGGAAGAGACCAGAAAAATAAGTAATTTTAACTGAAAAGTCAAATAATACGTTTGAAATGAGAAATTCTCAGCAGGAAAAAAGTGTGGGGGGGGGGAGGAGAAAAGGGCACTTCAAAAAGGAGCATGGGTGGCGAAATCAGGTCATGAGGGAGGAAAAAGCGCCTGAGCATGTCAAGCCCGCTTCAGCCCGTGTCTCTCCATGGTACGGGAACAGTGGCCCCTCCAGTTCCAAATCGGCCACGCAGGGCATAAACGGGGGCGGGGGGTCCACATCCTGGACAGTCGGTCACCCTCCTCGTTCGCATTGTTGGGCCAAGACACCCGCATCTTCACCGCTACCACCTATCTTGGGTACTCCGACCCACGCAGGCCCCCGGTATAGATTTATCACTTCCAGATCAGCCAAAGCCCCAGTCTCCTGGGGTAATGTACCGGTGGGCCCCCTATAGGGTGCTGGGGAGCCCCCAGGCTGTGAGGATCGGATAGCAGACTTTATCATATACTTGCAGTACTTGAAAAACAAAAATGACAGTGCAGGAATACAGACACACTGCAAGGTATACTTTGGTACACGATGAATTCCGCACACTGCAGGACAGGACTTGAAAAACATAAATGCAATACAATGCAAGACAGAACTTAATACGTGAATGCACAATGAATGCAGCACACTGCAAATCCACACACTCCCAGCCAGGGAGTTCAGACAAAGCCCTGAGAATCACTCACACCATATGGCTTCGTGGCCACATGCCTGTGGAGTGAAAACAACTGAACTAGACATGTACAGACAAATCTAAACAGAGAAGATACATACAGACGAAGTTCCAGAAGCCAAGCCAGGTCATACACGAGTTATCAGATAGCAGAAAATACTTAGGGAGCAGACTAGAGAAAAAACAGAAATCAGAGCCAGAGAGCCATACACAGATTATCAGAACTAGAACAACCACAAGGAACAGGCACTAGAGGATCTCAGACCAAGTCTATCCTGATCCAAGGATCAAATGCCTGGTTGGCCCTATATATTAGGGATGCACCGATACCACTTTTTTAAGACCGAGTACGAGTACCGATACTTTTTAAAAGTACTCACCGATACTGAGTACCAATACTTTTATTTTATGTCATGTGACCGCTTTCCAATAAGAACAGACCTCATATAAAAGCCCCCAGCTCATGGATATGCCCCCCAGCTCATGGATACTGCCCCCCCAGCTCATGGATATGCCCCAGCTCATGGATTTGCCCCCCAACTCATGGATAATGCCCCCAGCTCATGGATACTGCCCCCCAGATCATGGATTTGCCCCCCAACTCATGGATACTGCCCCCCAGCTCATGGATACTGCTCCCCAGCTCATGGATATGCCCCCCAGCTCATGGATATATGCCCCCTAGCTCATGGATATTGCCCCAGCTCATGGATATGCCCCAGCTCATGGATATGCCCCAGCTCATGGATACTGCCCCCCAGCTCATGGATAATGCCCCCAGCTCATGGATAATGCCCCCAGCTCGTGGATATTGCCCCAGCTCATGGATACTGCCCCCCAGCTCATGGATAATGCCCCCAGCTCATGGATTTGCCCCCCCTCCGCTCATGGATATTGCCCCCCCAGCTGAGACTCTCCGCTCATACTTACCTTCCTTTAGCGACACCGGGAAAGTCTTTGCGCGCACGCGCTCCTTGGAAGGACCCCAGCTGCGATCACGTGGGACCATGTGATCGCAGCTGGGGTCCTTCCAACGAGCGCACGCGCGGAAACTTTCCCGGCGTCGCTCAGGAAGGTAAGTATGAGCGGAGAGCAGCTGCAGGGCCTGTCCGAATGCTCTATCGGCATTCGGACAGGCACTGCAGCTGCTCTCCTCACTTTGTTTATACTTACCTTCCTGAGCGACGCCGGGAAAGTTTCTGCGCGTGCGCTCGTTGGAAGGACCCCAGCCGCGATCACATGGTCCCACGTGGTCGCGGCTGGGGTCCTTCCAAGGCGCGCGCAAAGACTTTCCCGGCGTCGCTAAAGGAAGGTAAGTATAAACAAAGTGAGAAGAGCAGCTGCAGGGCCTGTCCGAATGCCGATAGAGCATTCGGACAGCCGCCCCAGCCCCTAGGATGCCGGCAAGCCGGCTCAATGCCGGCTTCCGGTATCGGGAAAAAATATCGGGGGTACTGCAGGAGTACCAAGTACTCCTGCAGTACCCGGTATCGGCACCGATAGATACCGATACTAGTATCGGTATCGGTGCAACCCTCCTATATATAGTGCTAAGCAGATCATGTGACTGCAGACCATCAGCCCAGTGGGAATGGTATGCAAAGCCTGAACAAGAAAACCAGACGAACTGGAAAATCCCTGCTCCCACCACCAGGGTCGAGACGTAACAGGTCTGCAGGGCACCAGCGCACCTCCATCCGGCGACAGCCTCTCAGCTGGAACGCCGACCTCAACGCAGCTCCCCGCGGCAACAGCGCGACAGCCCTCAGTGGGGCGTGGACCAATACAGCCTCTTCTGCCTCCAATCTTGCGTCTGTCTCCTCCCGGTGGCGTCGCAATGTGCACATCACCTGGCCCCAAATGCCTCTGGTAAGCAGGGCGTCCATGTCCTCCCCCTCCAACAGCTGCAGACAGGCCTCCAGGCCTGCAAGGATGGTATTGATACCTCTTGTGGGGGGAGGGGGTCCGTCCCGCCGGTCATCCACTGTTTTGTCCATCGCTGTCATCAGGGAGCCACCCAGGGCAGTCGGGAGACGTGGACCCTCCGTCTCCCCAGCCCGTAGCAGAGGCACAGACCGGACAGAGGCAGCAGGACAGCCGGCCAGAGATATCGCAGGAGCTGGGACGAAGGCCGCAAGATGGCCGCCGGCAACTCGCTCCAGCCACATGTCAGCAGCTGCAACGGTGTCTCAGGTCCGGAGGGGGGGACAAAACGGCCTCCGGACATCTCGGTTCCGGTGGCCAGCTAGGTCAACTCCTTTAGGTCAAAATTGCACTGCAGAAAACATAAAAATCAGACCCCAAGTGCTACAGATATGTGGAGCTCCTCCAGGACACATCTGCTCCCGTTGGCAGCCGGCCACGCCCCCTTCTTTGTATTATTGTCGGAATAACCATTATAGAAGTGCTCCGTGTTATGGGATATTTCTTGCACTTTGTGATATGTTATTAAAATAAAAAAAAAACACCATATTTATTTTTATAGAAACATAGAAAAATGTCGGCAGATAAGAACCTTTCGGCCCATCTAGTCTGCCCAATTACATGGATACTTTACCTGGATTTATCTTTTGTTTAGGATAGCCTTATGCCTATCACATGCTTGCATAAATTCAATTACTGTTTTGGCCTATACCACTTCAACTGGAAGACTGTTCCATGTATCCACCACCCTCTCAGTAAAATAATGCTTTCTGATGTTACTTTTAAACCTTTGCCCCTCTAATCTGAGACTATGTCCTCTTGTTTTGCTACTTTGTTTCCTTTTAAATATACTCCCTTCCTCTACCTTGTGGATTCCCTTTACGTATTTAAATGTTTCTATCATATCTCCTCTGTCTCGTCTTTTTTCCAAGCTGTACATGTTAAGATCATTAAGCCTTTCCTGGTAACTTTTCTCCTTCAAGCCGTACACCATATTCTTCTAATAATAGAAGAATATATGTGTGACGAGAGTCACTTTGAACTTGGGGTACATGGACCAAGAGATGCATTTGGGAGGTGCAGGCCTGAAGTTTTGGATTGTTCCCCTGCCCTCTCCTACGTTGAAGTCACTCCGGTATCTACAATTCTAGGTGCAGGGTGTTTGTGTATGTCTGTTTTATGTATAAATCCAGTGGCAAGAAAAAGTATGTGAACCCTTTGGGATTACGTGGAGTTTTGCATGAATTGGTCATAAAATGTGCTTTGATTTTCATCTAAGTCACAACAATTTGAAAAACACAGTCTGCTTAAAATAATACAACACAAACATTATATGTTTTCATGTGTTTATTGAATAGAACATGTAAACATTCACAGTACAGGGTGGAAAAAGTATGTGAACCTTTGGACTTAATAACTGGTTGACCCTCCTTTGGCAGCAATAACCTCAACCAAACGTTTCCTGTAGTTGCAGATCAGACCTGCACAACGATCTGGAGTAAATTTGGACCACTCCTCTTCACAAAACTGTTTCAGTGTAGCAATATTCTTGGGATGTCTGGTGTGAATCACTCTCTTAAGGTCATGCCACAGCATTTCAATCGGGTTGAAGTCAGGACTCTGACTGGGCCACTCCAGAAGGTGTATTTTGTTTTGTTGAAGCCATTCTTTTGTTGAATTACTTGTATGCTTAGGGTCATTGTCCTGTTGTATCACCCATCCTCTGCGGAGCTTCAGTTGGCAGACAGATGGTCCTACGTTTTCCTGCAAAATGGATTGATAAACTCTGGAATTCATTTTTCCATCAATGACAACAATCCGTCCAGGCCCTGAGGCAGCAAAGCAGCCCCAAACCATGATGCTCCCTCCGCCATGTTTTACAGTGGGGATGAGGTTTTGATGTTGGTGTGCTGTGCCTTTTTTTCTCCACACATAGTGTTGCGTGTTTTTTACAAACAACTCAATTTTGGTTTCATTCATCCACAGAATATTTTGCCAGTAGTGCTGTGGAACATCCAGGTGCTCTTTTGCAAACTTCAAACGTGCTGCAATATTGTTTTTGGACAGCAATGGTTTCCTCCGTGGTGTTCTCCCATGTACTCCATTCTTGTTTAATGTTTTCCTTATTGTAGATGTGTCAACAAAAATGTTAGCATGTGCCAGAGATTTCTGTAAGTCTTTAGCTGACACTCTAGGATTCTTCTTTACCTCATTAAGCATTCTGCGCTGTGCTCTTGCAGTCATCTTTACAGGACGTCCACGCCTAGGGAGAGTAGCAACAGTGCTGAACTTTCTCCATTTGTAGACAGTTTGTCTTACCGTGGACACATGAACATCAAGGCTTTTGGAGATACTTTTGTAACCCTTTCCAGCTTCATGCAAGTCAACAATTCTTGATCTTAGGTCTTCTGAGAGCTCTTTTCTGCGAGGCATGGTTCACATCAGGCAGTGCTTCTTGAAACCAGTAAACCCAAAACTGGTGTATGTTTTTAAAGGGCAGGACAGCTTTCAGCAACACATCCAATAATATCACACTGATTGGACTCAAGGTTGGCTCACTCCTGGCTCCAATTAGCTCTTGGAGAAGTCATTAGGCTAGGGGTTCACATACTTTTTCCACCCTGCACTGTGAATGTTTACATGTTATGTTCAATAAACACATGAAAACATATGTTTGTGTTGTATTATTTTAAGCAGACTGTGTTTTTCAAATTGTTGTGAATTAGATAAAGATCAGAGCACATTTTATGACCAATTCATGCAAAACTCCACATAATCCCAAAGGGTTCACATACTTTTTCTTGCCACTGTATGGTTAGTGTTAATTTTGTTATTGTCTAGGATTATATGTTACTATAGCTAATAAGATTACTGTGTGAGTCACTGTAGCCTTTTCCAACTCCCACTATATAGAATGTGTTCACATATGTGAAATGTTTGAATTGTTTTTGATTGTCCATCTTGTCTGGCAATCATTGCCACTTTAGCAGACACTGAATCCCCTGTTTATCCCCACAATCTACTATTGTTCTGTTTTGCTGGAATTGTTAAGAATGTATCTTTGTGTCCAGAGTTAATTCAATTATCAGTCCATATCGAATTATTCCCAGACACCAAGATACCAGGGAGTAATTCCTGATGTAGCGCAACAATATGCCACGGAAGGGATTCCTGATGTAGCGCAGCAAGACACCAAAGTGTCATTTTCTATTGGCCGCTAGGCCCCTGATTTCACTGTAAATATTTAGCACATTAAAGACTCAGTTCTGTCTGACTGTTCTAACTCCAAGAACTGCGTGCTGCTTCATTTTTTGGGGAAAGCGATCACCATGCTTTCAGTGTACCCGTCCTTAAGCTTCGGTTAAAGGCTGGAGAAAGGCATGAAAGACTGCCGGTGGGAGAACAAGGAAGCAGCATTAAGAGATGTAACCCAATCAAGGTATGGAGATCTGTTACAATATGCACACACATTTATGGCTTTTTTTTAATACTTTCAATGTGGTTAAAAGAAAGAACAATTATGTGAATGATGGAGCAGATCACATTTTGCTCTTGCCTGATGTAAAGTGTTAAGGAAACAAATGAACCTGAGCACTCTCTCTGACCTCATTCCCAACAGCTACTCTAATATTTATTATGGTATAGCATATATCTCAACATCTAGCTGACTAGGCAGTACCACAGCACTTTTTCCATTAGAGGAAAAGCAATAATTTCTGGAGCTTGCATAGTATTTCTGCTCGCAATACCTTGGCCCCTTTTCCGTCTTAGTTGGTAACACAGAGCCGCAAATGCTAAGGCTGGGCGTCCACTGGATCCGTATTTGTGCGATGGTGCGATCATCCGATATCGCGTCTTGTCACCCGACCGATCCTACAACGTGCAGGTGAATGGACAATCGTCCATTGCGTCGGACTTCCAGCGACGGAGAAATATGCCATCAGATGTGCGATGCCTTCCATTTGAGGGGAAAATCGCAGACATCTGACAGATCCCTGGAGAGAAGATGGATGTGGACAAGCTGATCAGGGGAGTGATTTGGATTGATTTTGATCTGGAAAGGTCAAAGGAAGTGGCTGATGGAGGTTGCAGGTTATTTTAACATGTTCTGCCTTCCCACCTGCTTACTGACTTAACAAAATATATATATGCAGACACTAGGGTTACCAAGTGGGCCATGCTTCACTTATTCAAGCTGATGGGCATTGCATGAAAAGTGTCACCCTGCAACATGTATAATCCATACACTGCAGCTAAATAAAAAAGGAATACCAGGTGACCAATCACTACTATGAAACTGCATATTCCATAGGTTTTAAATGTAATTTTTATTTAAAACCATATTTTTTTTCTTATGAACAATTTTATAATTTAATTATTTTTTTTAAAAGGACTGAGTGTTTCAAAAAGCAGGATGTGCTTGTTTTATATACAAAAACAGTTCATTCTGGTTTTGGCAGCCTCTGCACTCCACCTCTGTCTGATTTTGTTCTGGATCGTCTGTGGTCGCACGACCTATCGCACGCAGTGGACGACCCTAATCGGACCTGGTCGCACAACCGACGTCATCCATGGTCTGACGAAAAAGTCATTCGACTACGGATCCAGAGGTCGGCCAGCCTAAAAGGTCTGCACGTACCCTTAAGCATTAACGGTTCCTCAATATGATTGAGCTGCTATGATAGCAGCATGGCTCATGGTGTAAGGGAGCGGCTATGTGATAACGGCAATAGTGCCATGCACTGCTACTGGTTCCTCTCCAAGCATCCAGAAGACTCCATGGAAATGAGTACATGGAAAGAGGAACGACACCGGAGAACAATCTGTTCTTCATATCAAGCAGTTTGCAGAGAGAACAGACAGGAGGAGGCTCACTCCATCCTCTTCACTGCGGCAAGAAAGAATATCCACGTTTATAAGGCTATCTTTTTCCTTTTTGTGGTGTTAAGTTTGCATCAGCAAAATCACTAAACACCAATTTCTTTGGGGACTAATTTCTTTTTTTGTATTCAAAATTTTATTAGAAGAACATAGGATATACATACCATGCTGCAATACAGTTCACATGTAGTGACAATATACTATATTAAAAGAAATAATATAACAATGTATGGAGCGATATATTCAAAGACCCGTAAACGGGTACTCGATGCGAGCTCAAAAGGAGCAACTCAATCCAGCAGTCTCTCAATCTGAAGAAAACAATCTGATTCCAAGGTGGGGTAAATGATCAGGACAAGCCAAATTGACATGAAAGATGCAGGCATCCGTCTATCTGAGCCAATGTAGAGAAAAGATGATAGAAAGATACAGAAGCATTGAAGATTAGAAAAGAGGAGAAGGTAAGAGAGAGAGAAAAAGAGGAGGGGAGAAAGAAGAAGCGAAAGAGAGAGAAAAAAAAGGGGAGGAGGGGAAGTAGGTTAGGAAAGGTGGGGGGCGTGGGGAAACAAGACATACCAACAGTAAAAGGACAAACGTATCACACACTGCGCCACAACCGTTCCAGTCTGCCACAGCGCGAGAAAGACAGAAGTTGCAGAAAGGGGGTTCGCCATTACCCTTTCCAAAGAGACGTAGGTATGCACGCCCATAGTCGCTGCAGCTGCAGGAGACCCATCTCCAACATCAGAGGTGTGAAGCGTCACGGTTCAAGCAGACCACCTCAGACCCAACTAGTACCATATAAAATGCCCTCCCTCTACCATCTAGGCCACCGGCTGCACAAGGTCACGTTCAAGGCGTTGGCGTAGAGAGGCCGAAGAAGTAAACTGTAGCCAATAAAACCAGGTGTTGTAGAACGCCGGAAGGGATTCCTCACGGGAGGCAACTCGTTCCTCAACCCGGTACATCTCATCTACCTGTGTTACCCATTCACGTATTGAGGGAACTGAATTACATCGCCAATGCCTCGGAACCAGTTGGCGCGCCGCCAAAAGAAGGCGTAACGCCACCGACTTTTTAAAGGAAGCCGTCGGCTGGTCCGTAAGGAGCAGTAGAAAGGTCTGAGGAGAAAGATCCAGTAACAGGTCCGTCACCTCTCGGATCACGTCCCTCACCCAAGTCCAGTAGGTTTGAAGAAGGGGGCACGACCACCAAATGTGTAGATAGGAACCAAGCTCCCTTCCACATCTCCAGCAGTTAGGGTCTGCCGATCCCGTACATTGGAACAGACGTAGAAGTGTACAGGACCAGTGAGTCAATATCTTGTAGGACGTCTCATGATATCTGACTGCCTGCGTGCCGTGGTGCGTCAGGAATAGAATCTTTTTCCACTCGGGAGTCTGCGATAGTGAGATTCAGTTCCGTTTCCCACCTTCCCATAAAAGAGAGGCAGTTCTGTGTTTCTGGACTGGAGGAGCGAGTAGAGAGTGGAAATTCCATGCGACAAAGGGAGTCCGAGGGAGCAGAAGCGTTCGAACGGCAATAACGCACGGGTCAAGTTGTGACCGCCTAGGATGGATACCAAGAAATGCCGTATTTGGCCAAAGTTGAACCTGTCCAGGAAGGACAGCTGTGGAGGATCTGGCCGAGAAGCCAGGGCCTGTATCGAGGGAATATGCGCTACATGAAGAGCGAGGAGCCAATGCCCCTCCACTAAAAGGCGTTGCGACGTCTTCCTAACCCCAGGTGTAAAAAGTGGATTAGATGTCAGAGGCAAAAGGGGCGAAGGGCTAGAAGACAACATGTGAGAACTTCAAGCGTTCCCATAGCCGCAAGGTATTCCCCAGCAGAATGTGAGTACATGCCTCCCTCGGCATCGCTCGTGGTGGTAACCACAGCAACACCCATAGTGGGACCTCCGTGGCAGCTCCCTCCAGATCCAGTCAGCCACCCCCAGCACCCGCCGACGACCAATCCACCAACCGGTTAAGTTGGGCTGCCCTATAGTAATTGGACATGTCTGGCAGTGCTAAACCGCCCTCTGCTTTAGAGCGGCATAGTACCGAAAGACGCAATCGTGGTTTACGCCCCGCCCACACAAATTTAATCATGTCCGATCTGAATGATGCAAAAAAGGATACCGGCAGTGCCACCGGCACAGCCTGAAAAAGATAAAAGAAGTCGCGGAAGTTCATTTTGAACACTGCCACTCATCCTAGCCAAGATATAAATTTAGTATTCCAGGTCGCCAAGTGAGTGCGATGTGTTCCCAAGAGGGATTGATAATTCACTGCGTAGAGGTCTTGCAGCGTCGGGGGAAAGCCAAATTCCAAGATATTTCATCTTGGAGTCACACCAATGGAACGGAAACTTACTTTTCAGCCTCGTAGCCTCCTGAGGTGGTAAGGAGACGTTCAAAATCTCAGACTTTTGACATATTCATTTCTAGGCCAGCCAATTTGCCATAAGCTTCAAATGCAGTCACCACTGCCGGTAGGGATCGGTGTGCGTCTGTCAGAAAAAACAAGTCGTCTGCATATGCAGTGACTTTATGTGAATAGCACACCCCCTTCAGTCCCGGGATCACAACGCACCGCCTCCAGAAAGGGTTCCAACGACATGGCAAATAGCAATGGGGAGAGGGGGCAACCTTGGCGCGTGCCATTGGAAATCCGCAAGCTTGTAGAAAGGGCGCCATTGACCTTTATCCTAGCCATGGGTAAGGTGTACAAAGCCTGGACCCAAGTCAAAAAGCCCGGTCCCAATCCTATCCTCCGTAGGGTCTGAAAAAGGAAAGGCCAGAGCACCCGGTCAAACGCCTTCTCCGCGTCCGAGGACAGCAGAAGGCGCTGACCTGAGCGTCTGCTGCCTCCACGGCATTAATGGTGCCATCTCTCGCCTCCCTACCCGGTATAAACCCCACCTGATCTGGGTGGACCAAGCATGGGAGAAACGGTTTAAGTTGGTCTGCCAGAACGCGGGCCAGAAGTTTGATATCGCCGTTGAGAAGTGAGATAGGCCTATAGCTGGCACATTCTGCGATGTCCTTCCCCGGCTTAGGCAAAACCGATATCGTCGCGCAAAGAGTGTGGGGATGGAAGGGCGTCTCCGTCATGATGGCATTAAAAGGTGGACAGCAAGGGTGGCAGTAGAAGATCCCCTTAGAATACTCCACTGGGAGTCCATCAGGGCCCAGGCTCTTCCCATTCTTAGAGGATTTTAATCAGGTGTTTAGAGGGCTCCTTTAACTGTTCATACTGTGCCGAGCATTTACGCCAATGGGGACTGCAACACCCTTCCAAAGTAAAGTGTTTAGCGCTGCATGTATGGCTGTCAAGGAGTTCCACAAAACATCCTTCTGGGGTTCAGAACACCGTTACCCACTTCAAGCAAAGTGACCAGCCAATGACTTTCAATGGATAACCATTGAGAAATCTGACCAGCTGTGTGCAATAGCCACATGCCTTTAGACCAGGATTCTCAAAGTACCGGCCCGCGGGCCATTTGTGGCCCTCAGACCAGTTACAAGTGGCCCCCGCACTCAGTGGGAGTCAGAGATCATGCTCGGACATAAATTAATGAGCGAAGGCCGAGTCTTTCACGTGAGCGGCTCTGTGGCTGTGTTGACGGGTCTAGCATTCCGATGCATAAGAAGGTTTTTCTCTGACCCTGCAGGTAATAAATCATTCCTCCACAGGTTCAGCAGGGATAAAACAGTTTTAACCCCTCAGTATAGTGTTGTGGGCAAACTGTTTTTAATTATTACTATGAATAAAATATTAAATAAATTAAAAAATGTGCGATAAATATACAGCTCATCAGACAGTGTTGTGAGCTGTTTAATTCTATTTATAGCATGTCTCCCATACTGGTCTTAATTAATTTATAAGGTCAGTATGGAAGATGTGCCATAAATAGAATTAAACAGCTTGCAACACTGAGGACCAGTATCACAAAAGGGGTTATTCGAGAGGACTGAAATGTCCCTGATATTTTGGTGCTCTCTCTCGTTCTGTGTGCTTCGGCAAATTCATTTCAATTTTCCCAAAGTGCGCTGAGCCGCCAAAAACCTCAGACAAGCTGCTGAACGCCACCAAGCTAACTGCTGAACGGGTAAAAAAAACAAACAAACAAAAAAAACTGAACTGCTATTCTTCAAAAGGTGTTTAAAATCATAAAAATGCATGGAAATGTGAGGAAATAATAAAATGGGTCCTTTAAAAAAATAATAAAAAGGTCTGCTACAGACTAAAATAAAAACGCTTTTTAAAAACATGGGAATCCAAAATTTTGTCAGAAAAATACCAAAAATATGTTCAGAAAGATAAATAAAAAGACACTTTGCTGTAAATCCAGTAAGTGTCCTTGGGCAAGACACCTAACGTTACAGACTCGCCGCCCAGGACATACTTGAAAACGAGAGAAATCTCAATGTATTCTTCCTGGTAAAATACTTTCTCAAATTTTTTTTTAAACAATTTAATTAGAAAAAGTAAAAAAAAAAATATTACTCTAACGCTCTCATATACACCGCACATAACTGTGGAGCTCTGTGACGCCTTCATGCACACTGCACATTACTGTGGAGCTCTGTGACTCCGTCATGCACACCGCACATTACTGTGGAGCTATGGGACTCCCTCATGCACACCGCACATTACTGTGGAGCTCTGATGCCTTCATGCACACTGCACATTACTGTGGGCTGCTGTGATGCCCTCATACACACCGCACATTACTGTGGAGCTCTGTGATGCCTTCATACACACCGCAATTACTGTGGAGCTCTGTGACACCCTCATAAACACTGCACATTACTATGGAGCTCTGTGACGCCCTTAGATACACCACACACTTAGAGCACCAGAACTTATAGATCTGCAATGCAGCACTGACCTCAAAGCTAAGTTCAGAGATGCACAGGGAAACCCAGAAACGATAGCTCAGTTCTTGAGAGAGTTATCAGCTACCTTTCCAGAGCTGTCCAAACGTGTAATGTGCTTATTTGGAAGTACATACCTGTGTGAAAAATTATTCTCAGCTATGAACATTAACAAATCTAGAACCGTGTCTAGGCTAACTGATGCCCATTTCTAGGCTGTTAGGGTTTCAACTGCTAACTCACTTGAAGCAAACTTGGCTCATCTAGTGCAGAGCAAACACTGCCAGGCATCTGGCATTAAGCAGTGACCACACACACACACACACACACACACGTGTATATAGTTTAATGTTGTTTTTGAAGTTTGAAATTTTGCATGCGGCCCCCATGGGATATGAAAACTTGTCCTGTGACCCTCAGGTAATTTGAGTTTGAGACCCCTGCTTTAGACTGTGCAACAGCATCTTTGTAGGGCTGGTGGTGGGATTTTCTGGGGCGTGTTGTGGGCAAGCCCTATACGCAGGACTAGGAAGCCCTTAACCAAGGTCCTATATCAGCCCTTGAGATGGCTGGGTTTAGTGATGTTGGAAAGTAGACCTATAAAAAGGCAGGGATAGCAGGAAGGAGAGAAACACCAGTCCATATATTTAGCCAGTAAAGCGACAGAAAGTAAGGGAAAGTGGAACGGGAGAGTAAAGGAGGGGAGACAGGTCTAAAAGAAGCTAGAACAAATAGAGTGGTCAAAAAAAAAAAAATCAAGCCGAGTCAAGGGAGCACAGGAATACACAATACGATACCACATTAAATCAGTCAGAATATATTCAGAAAAATATCACAAGGAGCACTTAAGGGTCAGTAACAATGAAACCATGAAAGGGCACTGAATTCAAGGCCGAGCAAGTTTAAATTCAGTGCCATTGATCGTGTTTGGTCGGCTGGGACACGTGGTACCGGGAACAGCTACCGGTGTGATGACGTCATCATCACGACAGGTCGCCAGCGGGTAAAAGACGTTGTGCCGGCGGCTGGCGTGCATAGGCCTCAGGGGGAGCCTGGAGACAAGCAGCTGTGAGGAGGCCAGCGAGGAGCAGCGCCGGGACCTGCCAGGGCCAGGTCTGACAATCTTCTCGCTCCTGCAGTACACGCTGTCAGCATGGAAGAACACAGAGACTTGTATGAAATTTAAATTAATATCATGTAAGCAACCTAGATCTTCTTGTAACTTCGTTGTCTCCTACATATAATATTTTATAATAACTGACTGATGAAGACAAAGTTTTACATGCTGAAATTTGTCTCGGCACTTAGAGAATGGACGTTACTAGTCGTTCTTTTTTGTTAAAATTTATTTATTTGCGGGAGTAAAAGGTTTTCAGAGTATAGCTGGTAGTGACGGATTTTCATTTTCGCTTTTATTCAACCGTTTGGGGAAGCGGGACCCTCACCAGTGGAACTTCCGTTTCTGCTGCTGTACTGGAAGATAACTTACCATCCCTGGATATACACGCAGTGTAAGGTCAAGGCATTAACCTGGGAACAATGCCAATGCGCAACCACTGAGCCATAAAACAAGTAAGCTCCATCTATGGCGACTGCAACCCTGAATGTATTTGTATATGAGTCTCATCTGCACATATTACACTATGGAGGCGTCGTAATCTTTGTATTTTTTTTGTCTTAAAGTACACATCCTGGAAAGGAAGGGCAACGCCACCATAAACTTGGCTGACTGCATAATAAACTAGTCGGGACCATTAATCCTCTGGAACAGTGGTCCCCAACTGCGTTCCTCAAGTCCCCCTAACAGGTCGGGTTTTAAAGATTACCTTGGGAAAGTGCAGACTGAATCGTGCAATCACGGAGCAGCGAATCATATCACCTGTGCTGTGCTTCACATATCTGGAAACCTGGCCTGTTAGGAGTACCTGAGGACCGTGGTCGGGAACCACTGCTCTAGAGTATGTGAGTGCTCCACCTAGAGCTTAAAACTCTTGTGATTATATATCTATGGTTAAGATAAACTGCACGGTGTTCTTTCTGTTCTGTCTTTGAGGTTTGAAAGGAGCAGTTGATACAGAAGTGTTTTTGTATCATGTTGACAATATAAGTATTACGTAGAAATTTTGTACCACTGAGCACACAGTGCGAAACGTAGTCACTGGCATGTTAGGTTTATATTTTGTTGTATTTTCTTTTAAAAATATTCACGTCACACGTTATTAATTTTAGAGAGTTCAGGCCCCTGGCACTTTAATCATAACATTCTCTAAGATAAGCGTAATAAATTTACATGCGTCATAAGGAACATTGGTTTTATTATTCCTACAAATACCCCAGTAATGTCTTTTAATACCTTTATTAAACGCCCATTCACAGATAGTGCACTGTACATGTTATAATTTAAGGAAAACTACCAACAAACAGGGTAGAATGGAGATTCCACGATGTCCCACTATTCTCTATTCCGAGCATTCCGCTCTGTCCCACTATTCTCTATGGGCATTCTGCTCGGTCCCACTATTCTCTATGGGCATTCCGCTCTGTCCCACTATTCTCTATGGGCATTCCGCTCTGTCCCACTATTCTCTATGGGCATTCCGCTGTCTGTTCCCATCATTCTCTATGGGCATTCCGCTGCCTGTCCCATTATTCTCTAGGGGCATTCCGCTGTCTGTCCCATTATTCTCTATGGGCATTCCGCTGTCTGTCCCATTATTCTCTAGGGGCATTCCGCTGTCTGTCCCATTATTCTCTAGGGGCATTCCGCTGTCTGTCCCATTATTCTCTAGGGGCATTCCGCTGTCTGTCCCATTATTCTCTATGGGCATTCCGCTGTCTGTCCTATTATTCTCTTGGGGCATTCCGCTGTCTGTCCCATTATTCTCTAGGGGCATTCCGCTGTCTGTCCCATTATTCTCTAGGGGCATTCCGCTGTCTGTCCCATTATTCTCTAGGGGCATTCCGCTGTCTGTCCCATTATTCTCTAGGGGCATTCCGCTGTCTGTCCCATTATTCTCTAGGGGCATTCCGCTGTCTGTCCCATTATTCTCTATGGGCATTCCGCTGTCTGTCCTATTATTCTCTTGGGGCATTCCGCTGTCTGTCCCATTATTCTCTAGGGGCATTCCGCTGTCTGTCCCATTATTCTCTTGGGGCATTCTGCTGTCTGTCCCATTATTCTCTTGGGGCATTCTGCTGTCTGTCCCATTATTCTCTTGGGGCATTCCGCTGTCTGTCCCATTATTCTCTATGGGCATTCCGCTGTCTGTCCCATTATTCTCTATGGGCATTCCGCTGTCTGTCCCATTATTCTCTATGGGCATTCCGCTGTCTGTCCCATTATTCTCTTGGGGCATTCCGCTGTCTGTCCCATTATTCTCTAGGGGCATTCCGCTGTCTGTCCCATTATTCTCTTGGGGCATTCTGCTGTCTGTCCCATTATTCTCTATGGGCATTCCGCTGTCTGTCCCATTATTCTCTATGGGCATTCCGCTGTCTGTCCCATTATTCTCTATGGGCATTCCGCTGTCTGTCCCATTATTCTCTATGGGCATTCCGCTGTCTGTCCCATTATTCTCTAGGGGCATTCCGCTGTCTGTCCCATTATTCTCTAGGGGCATTCCGCTGTCTGTCCCATTATTCTCTTGGGGCATTCCGCTGTCTGTCCCATTATTCTCTATGGGCATTCCGCTGTCTGTCCCATTATTCTCTTGGGGCATTCCGCTGTCTGTCCCATTATTCTCTAGGGGCATTCCGCTGCCTGTCCCATTATTCTCTTGGGGCATTCCGCTGTCTGTCCCATTATTCTCTATGGGCATTCCGCTGTCTGTCCCATTATTCTCTATGGGCATTCCGCTGTCTGTCCCATTATTCTCTATGGGCATTCCGCTGTCTGTCCCATTATTCTCTATGGGCATTCCGCTGTCTGCCCCATTATTCTCTATGGGCATTCCGCTCAGTCCCACTATTCTCTATGGGCATTCTGCTGTCTGTCCCATTATTCTCTATGGACATTCCGCTGTCTGTCCCATTATTCTCTATGGGCATTCCGCTGTCTGCCCCATTATTCTCTATGGGCATTCCGCTCAGTCCCACTATTCTCTATGGGCATTCCGCTGTCTGTCCCCTTATTCTCTATGGGCATTCCGCTGTCTGTCCCATTATTCTCTATGGGCATTCCGCTCTGTCCCATTATTCTCTATGGGCATTCCGCTGTCTGTCCCATTATTCTTTATGGGCATTCCGCTGTCTGTCCCATTATTCTCTATGGGCATTCCGCTGTCCCATTATTCTCTATGGGCATTCCGCTGTCTGTCCCATTATTCTCTATGGGCATTCCGCTGTCTGTCCCATTATTCTCTATGGGCATTCCGCTGTCCCATTATTCTCTATGGGCATTCCGCTGTCCCATTATTCTCTATGGGCATTCCGCTCTGTCACATTATTCTCTATGGGCATTCCGCTCTGTCACATTATTCTCTATGGGCATTCCTCTGTTACATTATTCTCTATGGGCATTCCTCTGTTACATTATTCTCTATGGGCATTCCGCTGTCCCATTATTCTCTATGGGCATTCCGCTCAGTCGCACTATTCTCTATGGGCATTCCGCTGTCTGTCCCCTTATTCTCTATGGGCATTCCGCTCAGTCCCACTATTCTCTATGGGCATTCCGCTGTCTGTCCCATTATTCTCTATGGGCATTCCGCTGTCTGTCCCATTATTCTCTATGGGCATTCCGCTGTCTGTCCCATTATTCTCTAGGGGCATTCCGCTGTCTGTCCCATTATTCTCTAGGGGCATTCTGCTGTCTGTCCCATTATTCTCTTGGGGCATTCCGCTGTCTGTCCCATTATTCTCTATGTGCATTCCGCTGTCTGCCCCATTATTCTCTATGGGCATTCCGCTCAGTCCCACTATTCTCTATGGGCATTCCGCTGTCTGTCCCCTTATTCTCTATGGGCATTCCGCTGTCTGTCCCATTATTCTCTATGGGCATTCCGCTGTCTGTCCCATTATTCTCTATGGGCATTCCGCTCAGTCCCACTATTCTCTATGGGCATTCCGCTGTCTGTCGCATTATTCTCTATGGGCATTCCGCTGTCTGTCCCCTTATTCTCTATGGGCATTCCGCTGTCTGTCCCCTTATTCTCTATGGGCATTCCGCTGTCTGTCCCATTATTCTCTATGGGCATTCCGCTCTGTCCCATTATTCTCTATGGGCATTCCGCTGTCTGTCCCATTATTCTCTATGGGCATTCCGCTCTGTCCCCTTATTCTCTATGGGCATTCCGCTGTCTGTCCCCTTATTCTCTATGGGCATTCCGCTGTCTGTCCCCTTATTCTCTATGGGCATTCCGCTGTCTGTCCCATTATTCTCTATGGGCATTCCGCTCTGTCCCATTATTCTCTATGGGCATTCCGCTGTCTGTCCCATTATTCTTTATGGGCATTCCGCTGTCTGTCCCATTATTCTCTATGGGCATTCCGCTGTCCCATTATTCTCTATGGGCATTCCGCTGTCTGTCCCATTATTCTCTATGGGCATTCCGCTGTCTGTCCCATTATTCTCTATGGGCATTCCGCTGTCCCATTATTCTCTATGGGCAGTCCGCTGTCCCATTATTCTCTATGGGCATTCCGCTCTGTCACATTATTCTCTATGGGCATTCCGCTCTGTCACATTATTCTCTATGGGCATTCCTCTGTTACATTATTCTCTATGGGCATTCCTCTGTTACATTATTCTCTATGGGCATTCCGCTGTCCCATTATTCTCTATGGGCATTCCACAACCCATTTAGAGTCTATGGTCATTCCATTCGGTCATTCCTTTTAGTAGGTCCCTTAGGAAATACATACTGGATGTTAGGAAAATGTCTGATTAAATCATTTGATCGGAGTAAAGTTCACACACAACTCCCAATAGAATAAAACATCACTGCAGCTTCCAGGCTGCGTCTAATACTTGTATTTGTTAAAATCCGCAGTAAGTGTGTAAAGCGATAAATATCCGTTCTTCCTCGTTAGAGCACTCACAGTTTACCCCTCCTTCAAAAACACAGAATCTACTTCCGGGCCACGCACGACGCTCCTCTCCCAAGAATCCCTAGGCTTCCTGCGAAGCGTGTGCTGAACTCTACGGCGACTGAAAGGGCTCAATGCGCTCAAGAGGATAAAGACCTGTGACGCTAACGTCCTACGCGCGCGTCGGAACTGGTTCCCGTGGCACATGCGCGGTGTGGACTCTGGGATGGCTTCACGCGCATGCGGGATGAGCGCACTGCCTCCTGTCACCGCGCATGCGCGGAGCTCTGGCTCTGAGAGGTTGCGGCTGACTAGGATTCCGGCAGCACCGGAGGGCGGAGACCGGCCTCCAGAGAACCGTGTGAGTAGCCAGGCTAAAGGGTAGGCTCCTTCCTGACGGGGCCCGGGGGGTTTCTTGATTCCTGTGTCTCGCCTTGTGGGGGGTAAATGCTGCGTGAAGGCTTGAGATCCTGGTCATGGCTGCCCGGGTGGGAGAGCTGCTCTACAACACCGTGTATTCACCAGCACAGGCTCCGTGCCGGCTGACCTTTGGCTTTCTTGTTGCTGTGGGCTCCCTTTCCTCCATCGTTCTCCCGTGCAAAGGCTGAGCTGTGATCGGGCAGCTGCTGTGGAACGCACAGCTCCCAGGTACGCATCCAGTCTGGCAAAGCATCATGGGAAACGTAGTCCATAACCCTCGAAGAGCTAGCTATGTCTGTAAGTGCCTGGGAATCATGGGAAATGACATTTCAGTCTGTCACCGCTCCAGAGAGGTACAATCCCTGAGCTGGGGGTTATTTACGGTCAGGGATGCCCCCCCCCCCATCCTGACACTTGTACCCCAGACACCTCATACAGGGAGTATTGGGGGGGCCCTCCCCCTTCGTATGGCCATACCTGGTCAGGGTGATTGAGACGGTTTCATCTGAGGCCCTTACAGGTCCAGGCGTGGTGACTCTGTGTTTTGGAATCTGCTTTGGTGCTTCATGACATTCTAGAACTGGATCAGTAGTATCGCGCACAGTTCCTTTTTTTTTTTTTTTGTGTGACATTGTGTGGTTTTGATACAGATTCCAAGCACGAGGTGCACAGGTCTACTTTCACTACCGTACAGTTACAAGGATTTATAAAGTGCCAACATGTTCCGTAGCACTGTACAATGGGTGAAACCGAATAATATACGTACAAGTTAAACCCACAGAACAGTAGGAGAGGGGACCCAGCACAAGAGCTTGCAATCTAAGCAGAGAGGGGTGACAAGCTAGGTGAGGTAATAGCTAGGTATGTGAAGTAGCGGGGTGCATGTGGGATGTGCGGGCGATGGTGCAAGAAATAAACAATTGGGGAATCATGGAGCGGGTCGATGGGCTTCTCTGAAGTAATGAGTTTTTTCAGAGACTTCTTGAAGGACTGGAAAGACGGGGATAGTTTATGGTGTGGGGGAGGGAATTCCATAGAAAGGTGGCAGCTTGGGAGAAGTGCTGAAGGCTGGATTTGGGGGTGCAGGTACGAGGAACTGTAAGCGTCAGATCATTGGCCGAGCAAAGTGGATGGGATGGTATATACCTGCTAATGAGATGTAGTCAGACGCGGTTATGGAGAGCTTTGTATGTGAGCACCAGTATTTTGGATTCTAAAGGAAACGGGGAGCCAGTGTAGCGATTTAAAGAGGAGAGATGCGGGGGGTGATGTAGATGAGCCTGGCACAGGCATTCATAGCAGACTGCAGAGGGATAATCTGGGAACTCTTAAGGCCAGTGAGAAGGAGGTTACAGTAGTCGAGGCGGGAGATAAGAGCTTGGATGAGCATTTTAGCAGAGTCCTGATTAAGAAAGGGACGGATGCGTGCAATGTTTTTCAGGTGGAAGTAGCAGGATTTGGTTAATGACGGAATGTGAGGAGTAAAGTAGAGATATCAGAGTCCAAGAGGACCCCGAGACAATGAGCCTGAGAGGTAGAAGTAATGGTGGCACCATTCACCTGAAGAGAAATGGGTGCAGGAATGTTAGTTTTAGAGGGAGGGAAGACGAGAAGTTCAGTTTGAGAGGTAGAGCTTTAGGACGCGGGAAGACATCCAGTTAGAGACAGCTGACAGGCAGGCTGTAAAACGGTTCAGCACAGGAGGAGAGCGATCGGGAGAGGAAAGGTAGATTTGGGTTTCGTCAGCATAGAGATGATATTGGAGTCAATGGGAAGAGATGAGGTTGCCCAGAGAGGCGCTATAGATTGAGAAGAGTAGGAGACCCAGAACAGAGCCTTGAGGTGCCCCAACCGAGAGAGGAACCGGTGGTTAGGAGGCACAAGCGATGGAGACACTGAAGAAGCAAAGAGATTGGAAGAGAACCAGGAGAGAGCAGAATCACTGAGGCCTTGTTGACATAGCGTGAGGAGCAGGAGCGGGTGGGCAATGGTGTCAAATGCAGAGGAAAGATCAAGAAGAATGAGAGTTTTTGTTTTAGCAGCAAATGGATAGTTTGTCACCTTGGTCAGAGCAGTCTGAGTGCTGGGAGTGAAAGCCAGACTGGTGCGGGTAATGTAGGGTTAGTAGCGAGAAAACTGGCGACCAGGCGTTCTAAGATTTTGGAGGCAAAGGGGAGCAAAGAGATGGGACCAAGAGATGGTAGGATCAAGAGCTAATTGCTTCAGAATGGGGGTAAGGGAAGTGAGCTAGTAAGTGTCGTGGCATGGGTCGTCACATGGAGCTCTCCGTATTTGGGTGCAGCAGGTGGTTCCTGTGCCAAGGTGGGATTATGGGGCTCTTGCGCCAGGGCAACCGTAGGCATCGCAAAGAGCCCCTGTTTCTGGGCTGGCTTTATGAAAGCAGGGGATTCCCTTGCAAAGCCAGGGCTGGTGATGTGCTCAGAGCCCTACCATGCCATTCTGGGTACCTGGAGCTTATATTCCAGAGCAGGAATTTGCTTGGGGATCCCATCCAGCAGAGGCAGACTGGACACACAGGGGGTGATGTCATACCATGGGAAATGTGCTGAGCACACCCTATGATGCAGGGAAATGGTCACATGACGTGCAGGGAAATGGTCACATGACGTGCAGGGAAATGGTCACATGACGTGCAGGGAAATGGTCACATGACGTGCAGGGAAATGGTCACATGACGTGCAGGGAAATGGTCACATGACGTGCAGGGAAATGGTCACATGACGTGTTGAAATCTGTGATTTTTGTATGTTATTGTTTTTTAAAGTGTAGACTGGTCCTTCTTTGTTTTAAGAGGCCGAAACATTCATGTTTTAAATATGCTAAAGGAAAAAAGTCTTAAAATGCGTGATTTATGTTAAAAGCCGCCTTCGTAACTATCCAGACGGTGCAAGGATTTCAAATCTAAAAGATGCGTCTCCATTGGGATATAAATGCACATAGTGTGGCATTAAGGCTCGCCATATGCAGGGGTCAGCAGCCTCGGCCCCCCAGCTGTTTTGTAACTACATCTCCCATGATGCTCCGCCAGTCATTGGGTTTACTGAGCATCGTGGGAAGTGTAGTTCCAAAGCATCAGGAGGGCCGTGGCTGCCGAGCTCTGGTCTAGTGCTTGAATGAAGTGGGTCAGTTGTGTGAAATGTTCTTTGAGGCAAATGAACCGGGAATGCTGGCTGCTGGGGTTGACGGCTCTTTATGTCAAGGTAAACATGTGGGTAAGTGTCGGTACGTTGTAACCGGTCTGCAACAGATTTTAAAGTAGGTTGGTTCTCCTTTAAAGTTGGTCTGTCACAAGTATTGGATAGGGGCAAATCTGCTGTTACTGTGAGAGGTCCCACGGGGAACATCTCGGTCTAGAGGGCCATCTGGACAGGTGGCTCGGCTCCCTTTTAAAAGTCCCATGGCGGATGTTGGATGTGTAGTGTCTGGATAAAAGCCATGCTTGTTGTGGATTATCACTCCAGGAGCGGAAATGGACCATCTCATATAGCATCCTTTATTGGCGTCTGCCCAGCATCCTTTACTGACGCTCTCTAATTAGAAGAGGAGTTGAAAAATGTACGGCAGCAAAGAAACCGAATGTCGGGTACGCGCCGCTCCTCACAACTGGGACAGTCAGGCTGGGCGTCCACTGGCACCGTATTTGTGTGATCATCTGATATAGTCTGAAGTCTTCTGACCGATTCTACAACATGCAGGTGAATCAGCCCTCTTCCACTGCATCATACCACCGACTGACAACTTCATATGATTTTATTTGATTACAACAGACTAGCGATCCTTCCGCTTTTTATGGAATTTGGTTAGATTAAATTGGACGATCTGGTACAAGTTACATGAAAAAGATGAATTGTATAGTTAAACCGACATGCCACGACAGGGTAATTACCCCATAGAGAAGTACTTCAGTGCGAAGCCCAAAAGATTCAATGTAAAAAATATTTTATATTTTTATCCCTTTTTTTATGTATTTCCGATTTATTTTAATTTTTTTTTTTGTGACATTAATATTATTTATTAATTTTATATAATTTTTCTCACCAACTATGTCTGCTGTCAACGTTGCTTTCCCTGGTGCTGAAACCTATTTCAGTACCAGGGACAGCAGGCTAATCCCTCCCCTTGCTTCGGCTGTGCTGGATGGGGGCTGTCCATGGTGCTGAAACTCCGTTTCGGGGTGGATGACACTGATCAGCCGATTGCGTTGTCCATAGTCGAGTGACTAAAGTCGGTCGCCCGACTACGGTGCCAGTGGACGGCCATCCTCAAGGTTTGGTTTATGTATGTTGTTGACGGATTGCAGCTGCTCGTATCCTATTTTTAGTACTCATGCCATTCTTTTCTACGGGGGAGATCACTAACCACCGTTCGTGGAATAAAAAAAAACTGGTTTACCTACGGCAAAACTACAGTGACTCCTAGTTTTGGAACTGTCGCCGTAGCTGGCAGTACTTTCTGCCAGTGTTTTCTCTGCTCTTCCAGCTGATGTCTAGCATAGTTCTTCGGTTGAGAAAGCACCGGCATTTCAGTGCTTTCTTGTTTGGCACGGTTCGTGATTCCAGTTCTCCGACCCTGCGTTGAATTCTGCATTCACCGCATGGTCCCAGAAGCGCGCCGAATGTGGAGCCACTGATCAGCCCGTCGGAGAGTGCCGAACTTCAGAGAAATAAAAGATAACTGAACTCTGCTGTTCTTTAAAAGGTGTTTTAAAATAATTAAAATGCATTAGAATGTGTGGAAATTATAAAAAAAAGTCCTGGAAAAAATTTAAATAGAAAGCCAGTTACAGAATAGAAAAAAGAGGAATCAAAAATTTCGCTACAAAAATATACCTCAAAGTACAAAAAAATAGTTTTTTTGCTGAAAAAGAAAGGTTGAATAAAAAAAAACCTGTTTTAAACCTGTCAAACTGAATCACCAAAAATCAGGGCATTTCGGTGCTGTTCGGCGTTCCCTGAATAGATTAACCACTTTTTCTGTGTGGGACAATTTCACTGCCGCCACAGATTGGTGATCTGCACCATATTTTGCTGTCAATTTACCAGTATTTGCCGAGGTGACAGCTTTCTGAATAGCCGAACTGCCCCCAAATTGCACCATACGGTGAAATTCACTGTTCGGTGCAATTCGGTGCCTAGTTTGGTGCTCTTTGAATAACAATTACAGCGTAGTTTCCTGTGTGGATTCCACCGGCGTGTCCACCGTAGCTTGTGCCACAGTATTTCAATGTACCAGTGTTTCGGTCGATGTTGTCCAGCATTTCTTTCGCCATAGTTTGTACGGGAGGTCTATGGTGATCTCTAGGGATGCACCAATACCACTTAAGACCGAGTACCGATACTTTTATGTCATGTGACCACTTTCCAATAAGAACAGACCTCATATAAAAATGCCACCAGCTCACATGTATATATCCCCCCCCTAGATAAATAGATAGGGATAGATATATATACAGTGGCAAGAAAAAGTATGTGAACCCTTTGGGATAACGTGGAGTTTTGCATGAATTGGTCATAAAATTTGCTCTGATCTTCATCTAAGTCACAACAATTTGAAAAACACAGTCTGCTTAAAATAATACAACACAAACATTATATGTTTTCATGTGTTTATTGAACAGAACATGTAAACATTCGCAGTGCAGGGTGGAAAAAGTATGTGAACCCCTAGCCTGATGACTTCTCCAAGAGCTAATTGGAGCCAGGAGTGAACCAACCTTGAGTCCAATCAGTGTGATATTATTGGATGTGTTGCTGAAAGCTGTCCTGCCCTTCAAAAACACACACCAGTTTTGGGTTTACTGGTTTCAAGAAGCACTGCCTGATGTGATCCATGACTCGCAGAAAAGAGCTCTCAGAAGACCTACGATCAAGAATTGTTGACTTGCATGAAGCTGGAAAGGGTTACAAAAGTATCTCCAAAAGCCTTGATGTTCATGTGTCCACGGTAAGACAGACTGTCTACAAAGGGAGAAAGTTCAGCACTGCTGCTACTCTCCCTAGGCGTGGTCGTCCTGTAAAGATGACTGCAAAAGCACAGCGCAGAATGCTTAATGAGGTAAAGACGAATCCTAGAGTGTCAGCTAAAGACTTACAGAAATCTCTGGGTACATGCTAACATTTTTGTTGACACATCTACAATAAGGAAAACATTAAACAAGAATGGAGTACATGGGAGGACACCACGGAGCAAGCCATTGCTGTCCAAAAAGAATATTGCAGCACGTTTGAAGTTTGCAAAAGAGCACCTGGATGTTGCACAGCACTACTGGAAAAATATTCTGTGGACAGATGAAACTAAAATTGAGTTGTTTGGAAAAAACACACAACACTATGTGTGGAGAAAAAAAGGCACAGCACACCAACATCAAAACCTCATCCCCACTGTAAAACATGGCGGAAGGAACATCATGGTTTGGGGCTGCTTTGCTGCCTCAGGGCCTGGACGGATTGTTGTCATTGATGGAAAAATGAATTCCAGAGTTTATCAAGACATTTTGCAGCAAAACGTAAGACCATCTGTCCACCAACTGAAGCTCCGCAGAGGATGGGTGGTGCAACAGGACAATGACCCAAAGCATACAAGTAATTCAACAAAAGAATGGCTTCAACAAAACAAAATACGCCTTCTGGAGTGGCCCAGTGAGAGTCCTAACTTCAACCCGATTGAAATGCTGTGGCATGACCTTAAGAGAGTGATTCACACCAGATATCCCAAGAATATTGCTACACTGAAACAGTTTTGTGAAGAGGAGTGGTCCAAAATTACTCCAGATCATTGTGCAGGTCTGATCTGCAACTACAGGAAACGTTTGGTTGAGTTTATTTCTGCCAAAGGAGGGTCAACCAGTTATTAAGTCCAAAGGTTCACATACATTTTCCACCCTGCACTGTGAATGTTTACATGTTCTATTCAATAAAAACATGAAAACATATGTTTGTGTTGTATTATTTTTACCAGACTGTGTTTTTCAAATTGTTGGGACTTAGATGAAGATCAGAGCACATTTTATGACCAATTCATGCAAAACTCCACGTAATCCCAAAGGGTTCACATAGTTTTTCTTGCCACTGTATATATATATCTATCCCTCCCCCTAAGGTCAAACAGTGACCTGCGCCTAGCTTCTCCCCGAATCACCTCTTCCCATGATAGACTGCAGGATTTCTCACGCGCAGCCCCCACTCTCTGGAACTCTCTCCCTCATACTGTCAGACTTTCCCCTAACTTCTCTTCCTTCAAACGCTCCCTTAAAACATTCCTATTTAGGGAAGCCTACCACCCAACTCACTGACGCAACCATCAATCACTCTCACCTTACAGTCCTCTCCTCCTGTTTCCAACCCCAACCCTCCCAGATTGTGAATTCCTACGGGAATAGGGCCCTCATCTCCTCCTGTACGGTTTGTCAAATGTTGTTCAATGTATTGTAACCCTGTCTATACTGTGCTTATTGTACAGCGCTGCGGAATATGCTGGCGCTTTATAAATAAAGAATAATAATATCTATCCCTATTTCAGAATGCCCCCAGTTCATGGATATTTGCACCCCCCCCCCCTCCAGCTTAGACCCCAGACCAGACATGGGGCGGCTGTTCGAATGCTCTATCGGCGTTCGGACAGCCGCCCCTGGAGCTCTCCGCGGCATACTTGCCTTCCTGAGCGACGCCGGGAAAGTTTCCACGCTTCTGCTCGTTGGAAGGACCCCAGCCATGATCACGTGGGACTCCCACGTAATCGCGGCTGGGGTCCTTCAAAGTGTGGAAACTTTCCCGGCGTCGCTCAGGAATGGTAAGTATGCCGCGGAGAGCTCCAGGGGCGGCTGTCCGAATGTCGATAGAGCATTCGAACAGCCGCCCAAGCCCCTCGGAAGCCGGCTCAATGCCGGCTTCCGGTATCGGGGGAAAATATTGGGGGTACTGCACGAGTACCGAGTACTCCTGCAGTACCTGGTATCGGCATCGATACTAGTATCGGTGCAACCCTAGTGATCTCCAGTGTTTACCGGTTTCGGAAAAGTTTGTAAGTATTCGGATCACGCTTTTTACGTACGAGTAATGGTGTTACCGCTGTTCATTGTTTTGCTGTAACTTCACCTGCTGCTGTTGCATCACATTCGGTGTATAGCAGACGTTTCTCTTGGTTGCAACAACCCTGAACACCGGCACTTTGAAAAGCATCCCTATAGAATTTTCTCGCGGTGGCACCAGAGATGTTTCAGATTCAACAAGGTTCTGCCAGACTTCAAGGCAAGGGTAGGGAACCTTGGCCTTCCAGATGTTTTGGAACTACGTTTACCCTAAGTCTTTACCAACCTAATGAGTAACGGAGCATCATGTGGATGTAGTTTCAAAACATTGGGGGGGGGGGGCAAAGCTCTAAAAATTTATTAATTAATTGGCTTGGATTAATGGTTAAAAGGGCACTGATATAATTTACACCCCACCCCTTAAATAATTTTTTTAGCCTTTTTATTTCGGCTATGAATACTCTCGCTTGGCACTCTCTGCTCCTCTTCAGCTCAGGGACTTTTGATCTAGAAATCCCTGCAGCTTTTTCTACCTAATTTGCATATCCAAGTCAGATGCGTTGTGTAGAATATGCAACTTGCGTACGTTTGTATACAAGTGCTGTAGCGCCTGCACAGACTGTGATGGCTTGGAGCTGCACAGAACCAATCAAACGGCTGCCCCCCACCTTTCCCCCAGATGCTTGCTATTGCAGGTGTTCTTAGAGAGGATGATGTCGGCACACAAAGTGTGCTGACATCGAGGGCGTGGCTGAGTGCCAGAGAGAGTGGACGTGCATCTGTTCAGCTCCTGCGAATTTACCTGATTTCAAGGATCTATATCCACTGGACAATCTATTTTTTAACCCTCTCTCTACCTGGCAATTGCCCTGATACTGCCTGCTTATTCCTTTTGAACCGCCCGAGAAGTCTACTGGTGTGTGTCCTGGCTGATGGTCTAGGGCCCTGAAAAGTACAGCGGCGGCAGCCATTTTTTCTCCTCGTGCGGCTTCCCTCTTGGAGATTCTTCCCTTCCTTTGGATATGGGTAAGACGACTAAACGGGCTGGGGTGGCAGATGTTACCTGTTTACCTGATATCCGCGTCTCCATGAGCGGCATGAGACCTGCTGGTACTGCGCCTCACTCCCCGTCGGCGACCGGGGTCTCCATTGTCCAGGAGCCGGCTGCGAGTCTCCCACCCACCAGACCTGCCTTGTTACCTGACACAGATGACCTACCGGCAACCAGGAGAGATATTCACGCTCTCCTGGAGGACGCGCGCTCTTCCTGGAACCAAGAACTGGCTGCTGTGCGCTCAGACCTATCTGTTCTCCAAACGGGAGTGGAGAATCTGGGCACTACTACCCGTGACTTGGGGGACGCGCAGGCCGCAACCTCCTCCTGCATTACAGCGTTACAGGTCCAGGTCGCCAACCTTCAATCATCGGTCCTGGGTTTGGAGTCCCGGCATCACCGCAAGAATCTCAAGTTTCGGGGTATCCCGGATTCCCTTCCTGCTCCTGAACTTCTGGCGTTCATAAATCGGTTTGTGGTGGCTACCCTGTCCCTGCCCAGTGGAGTCCTGACCCCTATTATTTCAGCAACCCGGGTTAGGAAGCCTGCTGCGGCGCCTGATACGGCCTCTCGAGACGTGATTGTGGTGGCCAGAGATGTCCACGTTCGTGATCGTTTACTGGAGGTGTCGCTACGACCCCTTTGACCCGGTTCGAAGATGTCAACGTGGTGGTTTATCGGGATATCCCGTTCCTGGCACTGGTAGCTCGTCGCAATTTTCGACCTACCACCGCGGTGCTCAGAGCCCACGGCGTCCGCTACCGCTGGGGAGTGTCTGGGTCCTTACTTATTCAGCATGGCCGCTCTGTTCTCCCGGCAACGACCCTGGAGGAAGCTCAGACGCATCTGCTAACCCTTGGTCTGCCATTGGCCATGGATGGGGACTCTTTGGCTATGTCGTCGACACCGAGACCTCAGGACCCGGACTAACTTATAGTCTTGTTCGCTGTCCTGTTTGTTTTTGCTCTTGCCTCCCTCGGTACTTGCTCAATGACCCCTTTTTTTCTTTTTTTTTGATGCACTGGAGTGTTACAGGGCTCTTATTTAAGAGACACCCACCCTTTATTTTTCTTGTTTTTTGCAGTTTTGTTACATTATCGGCTCTTTCGAACGTAGCAGACTGGTTGGTCAGGAGAGCTTTTTACTGGTGGAAGGGAACCTTTTTTTTTTCTCCCCTCCTCCCCTTTCCCCACTGTCGCCCCCCCCCCTTTCCCCGGGAGCAGGGGCCTGTGGTGGGCGAGCCTTGAGGTGACCACCTAGGCTCTCGGATATTTTTTTTCCGATACCGGAAGCCGGCATCCTAGGGGCTGGGGCGGCTGTCCGAATGCTCTATCGGCATTCGGTCAGGCCCTGCAGCTGCTCTCTGCACTTTGTTTACACTTACCTTCCTTCAGCGACGCCGGGGAAGTCTTCGCGTGCGCTCCTTGGAAGGTCCCCAGCCGCGACCACGTGGGACCATGTGATCGCGGCTGGGGTCCTTCCGAGCGCACGCGGGGAAACTTTCCCGGCGGCGCTCAGGAAGGTAAGTATGAGCGGAGAGCAGCTGCAGGGCCTGTCCGAATGCCGATAGAGCATTCGGACAGGCCCATCGGCATTCGGACAGGCCCTGCAGCTGCTCACTTTGTTTATACTTACCTTCCTTTAGCGACGCCAGGAAAGTTTCCCCGCGTGCGCTCGTTGGAAGGACCCCAGCCGCGATCACATGGTCCCACGTGGTCGCGGCTGGGGACCTTCCAAGGAGCGCGCGAAGACTTTCCCGGCGTCGCTGAAGGAAGGTAAGTATGAGCTGGGGAGCATTATCCATGAGCTGGGGGGCATATCCATGAGACCTGGGGGCTTTATATGAGGTCTGTTCTTATTGGAAAGTGGTCACATGACATAAGATAAAAGTATCGGTACTCGGTATCGGTGAGTACTTGAACAAAAGTATCGGTACTCGGTCTTAAAAAAGTGGTATCGGTACATCCCTAACAAATATACATATTAGCAGAAAATAAATATTTAGGAAATATAGTCACTATGTTACAGGTTTACAGATGCATTCTGTATTGAGGTATGTTAATAGGGAGCTCTTGAGTGACTTAAGACTGGGGCGAGATTTGATGGCATCTGGGAGGTTATTCCATAACTGCGGTGCTCTGTAGGAAAATGAGGATCGAGCCACTGTCTTTGTATTGTGGTATTGCAAGTAAGGTGCAGGTCCTGGATCGGAGGTTATAGGATGAGGGAACTGCTGGGGGAAGCAGTCTATTCAGGTAGGGTGGCAGCTTCCCAGAAAAGCTCTAAAACACCAGGTTGGAAAGGTGAAGGGTGTGTTTAGACTCCGGCGACGGCCAGTTTAGCTCTTTTAACATGTCACAATGGTGGGTCATGTAGTTACATTGTATAACTCATTCTGTCGCTTTGCATTACAATGTAGTAAGTTTCTGAAGGTGCGTTTGCGGGCCGCTGCATACACTACATCTCCGTATTCAATAGCTGACATAAGCATTTGTTGTACAATCTTTCTTACCGCGGGGCTCAGGTAGGATTTGTTTCTGTACAGGGCACCTAGTTTGAGGTAAAGTTTAGATAAAATAAAGCATAATAATAGATGAGTTTTTCGATGTGGGGCCAAAGGATAGATTTGGGTCTAACCACATACCTAGATATTTGAGAGAAGTGACTGTCGTCAGCGTGCCATTTGATTTTGTCCGAACACATAGATGGGGAGCTTGCAATTTATGTATTTAGGTGCTGTTCCAAAGAGCATCGTTACCGTTTTGTTAGTATTTTAAAAAAGTTTGTGTTTGATCCACTTTTCTACCTCTGTGAAATGTACATGCAGCACTGCGGGAGATTTGGTTTGCTGGTTATAGTTTACGGTGTCGTCTGCGTGCATGTGTACAGTTGAGGCTTTGCAGATGTTAGGCAGATGATTTATGAATATCGTGAATAGTAGGGGGCCGAGTATTGAGCCTTGTGGTACACCGCAAGTGACGGGGAGGGAGGAGCTGCCAGAAATGGACACATATTGCGATCGGTCGGATACATATGATTGAAACCAGGTTGGCGTGCGATCACCAATACCAGAGTCTTTCAGGGTTATCCAAAGAGATTCGAAAAGTCACCGCACGTTCGGTGACTTTTCGTTCTGTTCAATTCGGCTCCTTTTGCCGATTGCATTTCGGTGACCCTGCGGTGTATTCAGCAAGCACCACAGGGTCCCAGACTTGCAGGGAAAAGCTGCCGTAAACCCACCGAAAACTAACCGCAAAACCCACCGAATGCACGCTGAAAACAAGCAAAAACATCTGGATTAACCGTCGAAACCCGAGCAGGAGCCGATCACACGCAGCGAAGCAGCCGAACAGGAGCCGAATCACACAGAGCCGAAGCAGCTGAGACGAAAGGAGGCAGTGAATAAATTAGCAAAACCTTTTGTATGAATCTGTGAAAATGAAACACTGTTTGCAAAGAAACTACTGAGCGAAAATGTCTGAAATTTACATATGAGGTCCAGGGAATGATAATAAAAAGGGCTATTACAGAAAAAATAAGTAAACTTAAAAAAAAAAAAAAAAAAAAAAATCGGACTTTTGAAAAAAAATAAAATTCAGAAAAATGCTTAAAGAGACTTTTTGCTGCAGAATTTTACAATGAATGGTTTATTAGATATTGAATTAAATCGGGAATATTTTTAACATTGAAGTCTATGGTATTCTCCTGAATAAATTTGCCGAATTAAACCACCGAATGACAGGGCATTTCGGGAACCTTTCACTGCTGGTTTTTGTTCTCTGAATAGCCAAAGCAGTGCTTTTTTATGGGGATTTCACTGCCCTCGAACAGGCACCGTATGTGCAGGAAATTCGCCAACATTTGGCGAATTGCCTGCTCTCTGGATAGCCGAATGGCCAGGAAAGGCAACCGAACGCTGATTTTCAGCGTTCGGTTACCTTTCTCAAGCAATTCGGATCTCTTTGGATAACCCTGTTTAAGTTTTTTTTTTAACAAGATGCTATGGTCTACTGTGTCAAAGGCCTTGGCAAAATCAAGGAATATGGCTCCAGTTAGGTTTCCTTGTTCCATGCCAGCCAGGATATCGTTGTAGTTGAGTGATTTGGACGAAAGCCAGATTGATCTGGGGTTAAATAGTTTGAAGATTGATAATAATCATGTAATTGTGTATAGACGTATTTTTCCAAAATTTTTGACCTCACCGGGAGCAATGATATCAGAGTTTGGGTATGTAGTCAGTCGCCAGTGATTCATTGATTAGGGTTGGTACAGGATTTGCAATTGCCGGTGAACTGATTTTCAGCAGCATTGCCGGGATTCGTTCAGGTCCAGACTGGTATTTCATTTTTTTGATTGCGGAGAAGTTTAGTAACGACATTGACAGGCACTGGTCTAAAACTGAATTCCTGTCTGATACAGGGTCTTTGCACAGTTGGAGGGGCCTGACCTGCGTGCAATCTTTTTGATTGCGTGTCTTTTCCTAGCTTAGCAATCAGCGTGGTGGCGCATCCAACAAAATAATTATTAAAAGCATTTGCTACATCTAGGGGGTGTTGCAGGGTTTGGTTGTTTATTTTGACAGCAGCCGGCTGAGAGTGGACGGGGGGTGGTTGTATGTTACTTATGGTTTTCCAAACATTTCTAGGGTTCGATATGTTATTTAGATTTTCATCAACGTAGTGGGCTTTAGCCATTTTTGTTTTGTGCATGCATTTACAGTATTCAGTGATCGTTCATGGAACCATTACTAGTAGGGTTGCACCGATATCGATACTAGTATCGGTATCGGTGCCGATACCGGGTACTGCAGGAGTACTTGGTACTCGTGCAGTACCCCCGATATTTTTTTCCGATACCGGAAGCCGGCATTGAGCCGGTATCCGAGGGGCTGCGGCGGCTGTCCGAATGCTCTATCGGCATTTGGACAGCCGCCCCTGGAGCTGCTCTCCGCCCTGTGTTTAATACTTACCTTCCTTCAGCGCCGCCGGGAAAGTCTTCGTGCGCACACTCCTTGGAAGGACCCCAGCCGCGACCACGTGGGACCATGTGATCGCGGCTGGGGTCCTTCCAACGAGCGCGCGCGCGGGAACTTTCCCGGCGTCGCTGAAGGAAGGTAAGTATTAAACAAAGTGAGCAGCTGCAGGGCCTGTCTGAATGCAGATAGAGCATTCAGACAGGCCCTGCAGCTGGTCTCCGCTCATACTTGCCTTCCTTCAGCGATGCCGGGAAAGTTCCCGCGCTCGCGCTCGTTGGAAGGACCCCAGCCGCGATCACATGGTCCCACGTGGTCGCGGCTGGGGTCCTTCCAAGGAGCGAGCGCGCGCGAAGACTTTACCGGCGGCGCTGAAGGAAGGTAAGTATGAGCGGAGCCTTGGGGGCATATCCATGAGCCTGGGGGCATATCCATGAGCCTGGGGGGCATATCCATGAGCAAGGGGGGCATATCCATGAGCAAGGGGGGCATATCCATGAGCAAGGGGGGCATATCCATGAGCAAGGGGGGGCATATCCATGAGCAAGGGGGGGCATATCCATGAGCAAGGGGGGGGCATATCCATGAGCAAGGGGGGCATATCCATGAGCAAGGGGGGGGCATATCCATGAGCAAGGGGGGGGCATATCCATGAGCAAGGGGGGGGCATATCCATGAGCAAGGGGGGCATATCCATGAGCAAGGGGGGGGAATATCCATGAGCAAGGGGGGGGCATATCCATGAGCAAGGGGGGGCATATCCATGAGCTGGGGCAAATCCATGAGACCTGGGGGCTTTATATGAGGTCTGTTCTTATTGGAAAGCGTCACATGACATAAAATAAAAGTATCGGTAATTGGTATCGGTGAGTACTTGAACAAAAGTATCTGTACTCGTACTCGGTCTAAAAAAGTGGTATCGGTGCATCCCTAATTACTAGGGTTGCACCGATACTAGTATCGGTATCGGGGCCGATACTGGGTACTGCAGGAGTACTTGGTACTCGTGCAGTACCCCCGATATTTTTCCCGATACCGAAACCGGCATTGAGCCAGCTTGCCGGCATCCGAGGGGCTGCGGCGGCTGTCCGAATGCTCTATCGGCATTCGGACAGCCGCCCCTGGAGCTGCTCACACAATACTTACCTTCCTGGGCGCTGCCGGGAATGTCTCTGCACTTACGCTCGTTGGAAGGACCCCAGCCGCGATCACATGGTCCCACGTGGTCGCGGCTGGGGTCCTTCCAAGGAGCGAGCGCGCGCGAAGACTTTACCGGCGGCGCTGAAGGAAGGTAAGTATGAGCGGAGCCTTGGGGGCATATCCATGAGCCTTTGGGGCATATCCATGAGCCTGGGGGCATATCCATGAGCAGGGGGCATATCCATGAGCAAGGGGGGCATATCCATGAGCAAGGGGGGCATATCCATGAGCAAGGGGGGGCATATCCATGAGCAAGGGGGGGCATATCCATGAGCAAGGGGGGCATATCCATGAGCAAGGGGGGCATATCCATGAGCAAGGGGGGGCATATCCATGAGCAAGGGGGGCATATCCATGAGCAAGGGGGCATATCCATGAGCAAGGGGGGGGCATATCCATGAGCAAGGGGGGGCATATCCATGAGCAAGGGGGGTATATCCATGAGCAAGGGGGGGCATATCCATGAGCAAGGGGGGGGGAATATCCATGAGCAGGGGGGGGAATATCCATGAGCAAGGGGGGGGGCATATCCATGAGCAAGGGGGGGGCATATCCATGAGCTGGGGCAAATCCATGAGACCTGGGGGCTTTATATGAGGTCTGTTCTTATTGGAAAGCGTCACATGACATAAAATAAAAGTATCGGTAATTGGTATCGGTGAGTACTTGAACAAAAGTATCTGTACTCGTACTCGGTCTTAAAAAAGTGGTATCGGTGCATCCCTAATTACTAGGGTTGCACCGATACTAGTATCGGTATCGGGGCCGATACTGGGTACTGCAGGAGTACTTGGTACTCGTGCAGTACCCCCCGATATTTTTCCCGATACCGGAAACCGGCATTGAGCCAGCTTGCCGGCATCCGAGGGGCTGCGGCGGCTGTCCGAATGCTCTATCGGCATTCGGACAGCCGCCCCTGGAGCTGCTCACACAATACTTACCTTCCTGGGCGCTGCCGGGAATGTCTCTGCGCTTACGCTCGTTGGAAGGACCCCAGCCGCGACCACGTGGGACCATGTGATCACGGCTAGGGTCCTTCCAACGCGCGCGCGGAAACTTTCCCGGCGGCGCCCAGGAAGGTAAGTATGAACACAGTGAGCAGCTGCAGGGCCTGTCCGAATGCTGATAGAGCATTCGGACAGGCCCTGCAGCTGATCTCCGCGACGATACTTACCTTCCTGGGCGACGCTGGGAAAGTTTCCCCTCGCGCGCTCGTTGGAAGGACCCCAGCCGCGATCACATGGTCCCACGTGGTCGCGGCTGGGGTCCTTCCAACGAGCGCACGTGCGGAGACATTCCTGGCGTCGCCCAGGAAGGTAAGTATCGTCACGAGGGGGGCATACCCATGAGCGGGGGGGCAATATCCATGTGTGAGCTGGGGGGGGCAATATCCATGTGTGAGCTGGGGGGGGCAATATCCATGTGTGAGCTGGGGGGGGCAATATCCATGTGTGAGCTGGGGGGGGCAATATCCATGTGTGAGCTGGGGCAAATCCATGTGTGAGCTGGGGGCATTTTTATATGGTCTGTTCTTATTGGAAAGCGTCACATGACATTAAAGAAAAGTATCGGTACTCGTACTCGATCTTAAAAAAGTGGTATCGGTGCATCCCTAACCATTACTCTTCAAATTTGACAACAGTGAATCTCTAAGCTGGTACATTTGAGTAAGATCAGCTGTAACCCAGGGGAGATGGGCCCCTTTTACTCACATTTTACTCAGCAGGGCATGGGAATTCCAGACTTGCAGGAGCTCAGAATGAAAGTATTCAATTGCACAGTCCAGGTCTGGGATTAGGTTTAGTCTGTACCATGGGAGCTGTTTGAGATCACTTAGGAAGGATTCAAGAATAAATTTCTTGAAAGACCTGGTGGTTATTACCTTTTGGGGGAGATTTTGTGGCGTTTATTTTCGCACGCAGTACACTAGACAGTGGCCACTGAAGCTATTGGCGAGAACGCCTGCCTCCTGTATTCCATCTGGACATGAGAGAATCCAGTCCAGCAAGGTATGGTTAGGGCTTTTCATATTAATGCGAGTGGGGGGGGGGGAGATTGAGTTAGCTGCAAAGTCTTAGTTTAGTGTATGGTTGTTGTGCATGAGCATCCAATGAAGCGCTTCTAATAGAAAAGGAACGCACTTCGTTTAATACATTATGTGCAGACCAGCTTAAGGTGCACTGTCACTGGTCTCCCTTTCCTTGAATATGTTCCATTACATACATGTATATATCTGTAGATCTTATTTATTAGGTCCTTATTGCCTTATACAGTGCATACAGGTTGTTCGAGAGAGTACTGTTGCGACAGGGCCTTCAGGTCAAGGTCTATGGCAGGGCTGCAAACACCAGCCGCCCAAATGTTGATGGGCTACATTTCCCATAAGGATGCACCAATACGATACTAGTATTGGTGCCGATATCGGCATTTTTTACGAGTACTTGGTACTTGTGCAAATTCACTGATAATTCTACAGATACATATACCGATATCCGAAAGCCATCGCTGGGCTGGATTGTCGGTATGCGAGGGGCTGGGGCTGCTGGCAAAATGCATTAACAGCATTCTGCCACAATTCCCCTCCGGCTGGCCGCGTTAGCAAGCGGCCACTGGGCTGTGAAAGCTGTGACACGGCCTCCAGTCGTGATCTCGTGGGGGTCAAGAGAGCGCGTCACGGCCTACAAAAGCTGACTGCCGCTCGGTAACATGGCCTGCCAGACTGGAATGCTGTTCTGCCAGCAGCCCTGGTCTCTGAGGTCTGCGTATACTTGTATCTGTGGATATACATGGGTCTGAGGTCCGGCGTGGGTCTACATGTGCGCCTGGGGTCCGGTGTGGGTCTACATGTGCGTCTGGGGTCTGGTCTGGGTCTACATGTGTGCTGGGGTCTGGTTTGGGTTTACTTATTGATCTGGGTATTCATACAGGTCTGGGGTGTGTTGTCAGGGTTTTTCCCGGCAGTGGGTAAATGGGTGTCTGGCCATACATTTCAATATTAACTGATTGGACAGGCCTTCTACAAAATCCTAAATTATTTATTGGAAAACTGTCACATGACCTTAAAGTATCGGTACTTGGTATAGGTGAGTGACTGAAAAAAGTATTGGTCTTAAAAATGGTATTGGTGCATCTCAAATTTCCCAGAACACTTTGAATGCGGCAGATGGATAGGGAATCATGGCAACATCTAGGGAGCCGGAGAGTGACAGCCCTGGTCTATTGTGTAGAACAAAGATGATTATATACACTATATTCTAGGGATGCACCAAAATTTCGGCCACAGAAAATGGTGTTTTTGGTTTCGGCCGAAATGGAAATTCAGCCGAAAAAAACCAGCCCAAAATTTCCATTTCCCAGCCAAGCCTGGGGTTCGCCTGAGCTTCCAGGCTCAGGCGAGCCCCCGGCTTGGCCTGGGCCTAGATGCCGAGCCGGGGGCTCACGTGAGCATGGAGGCCGGCTGAGCTGCCTGCTCAGCCGTCTTCCAAGCTCAGGCGAGCCCCCTGCTTGGCCTGGGCCTAGAGGCCCAGCCGAGCCCCCGGCTTGCCTGAGCTTGAAGGCCGGCCGAGTTGCTTGCTCGGCTGTCCTCCGGGCTCAGACAAGTCTTGGGCTCGGCTGGGCCTCTAGGCCCAGGTCAAGCCAGGGGCTCGCCTGGATGCTGGCCGAGCAAGCAGGGGTGTGTGGAGAGCACATACTCCCCTACATCGGCCTCGAGTCCTCCACCGGTTGCACACATACTTTTCTTTCATACTTTCTTTTCATACTTTTCTTTCTCACCATCATGTTGGATCTTTGCAAATTTTTTTTTTATTAAAGATATTTATTAGTAATAAAAAATATGACACTGTTCCTTCCAACGCCTGACTTCACTTCCAAGAAACTGTTAAAGGGGAACGGACAGGACAGAGGACCGGAAACGTACATTTCCCATAAAACTTGGCACTGTCTTTTCTTATTTATGGGAATGACGAATGACTACAGTAAATCGGTTTAGATTTCCATTCTGTACTTTGTAATTTTAATATTTCTTTATAGAATTAGAGGAAATGAGCTTTGCTGTTTCAAGTCCCTCACTTCCACATGCTGTATGTAAAATATTGCAGCTCTGTGATGGGGTGCTTGGCAGCCCCGATATTTGGGTCCAGAACCCAAACCGACATGCTGACACTGTCTTTGAGGACCTTGTCCAGTCACGTGCCTTTAAGGGTTAAACAAATGATTGAGTCTTAATATCCAGTTTTAATCTTTTCTCCTGGCATTCTTATGAGCTGCTCCATGGACACCCTCTGCGCGTGACGGATTATGTGGACAAAGAGCCACAGTGCATGTCAAAAAATGGACCAACCTGTGTGTCAATCTAGATTATAGGAGCCACAAACACATCTTAAGAAGTTTTGAAACTTTTTCCAAACAGATCTGGGCAGAATAATCCAGTAATTTACAAGCAGTTGGTTAAATTCTAGGAGCCCCGTTCCTTCCTGGCCCCAAATCTGTCCAACTCTGTAATCTCCTGTTGGATGAACCACGTAGAGACGCTGATAAACGGAGACGGTGAATAAACTAGTATCGTAGAGATGAAACTGAAAAGATGTTGTTGCAACGGTGAGCAAAAAGAAAAGTTCAGTCGCATGAGAAGCTGCCGCCTGGATTTTTCTTTTGTGACACGTCCGCTATTGCAGCCAAGGCGATTGTTCGTCTCCGAGCTTCTCTTGTTTGGCACTACACGTGTGTAAGTCATGTTTGTAAGTCAATGAGCAATCCGGCAAACCTGAGCCTCAGTGTATGCAACAGCTGCACATTCATTTTATAACGGATCTCAATCTCCGGCCCCTAGGGATGCACCGATACCAATTTTTTAAGACCGAGTACAAGTACCAATACTTTTTAAAGAGTACTCACCGATACCGAGTACCGATACTTTTATTTAAAGTCATGTGAACACTTTTTTCAATAGGAACAGCCTAAATCTGTCTCTCTGTCTCTCCCCAGCTCACCCTCCCGCACTGCCAGGCTCCTCCGGCGTCTTCTTCCTTCGAGCGACTGCCGGCAGAGGTTGTAGCCCGGCCGCTAGTTGGGCACCACGCACAGCTGCGGTATGGCGTAATCCCAGAGTTCACGAGATCTCGTGAACTCCGCAATCTCACGATCGCGGCTGTGCGTGGTTCCCAATGAGCAGCCGGGCTACAACTCTTCCCCGACGGCCGCTCGAAGAAAGATGATGCCGGAGGAGCCTGGCAGACTGCTGACCACTGTCCCACGGAAACCGGCTGGCAAGCCAGCCCAGCGCTGGCTTCTGGTACCGGGGGGCCTCTGCACGAGTACCAAGTACTCGTGCAGGTCCCGGTATCGGCACTAGTACTAGTATCTGTATTGGTGCATCCCTACTGCCCCCCCAATGTTTATTGCCTACAATTCTGTTAATGCAATAAATGGCCAATCTACCTGACTCAGAATCTGAGCTCTATAATTTAGTAACACAGGACTTGATATACCTGTATATCAAACACGGGAGCAGGAATCCATTCTAATGGACAACTGTGCTTTTTTAGGAGCCAGGTATTTATAGAAAGATTTGTCTAGGAGACAATGTTAATGTTTGTATATAAAAAAATATAATAATAATTTACGTACATCAGTATGTTTTGGAGTTTTCGGGAAAAAAACTCCCATTGCATTAGTGTCAGGATCTTGAAAAATAATATCCCACGTGATTTGACTGTGTTAGGAAACCACACGCTCGCCTTGCAAAATCCTTATTTAAAAAAAAACATGTTTCTTTTATGTCTGCATTTAAAAAGCTCTTACCTGAGAAATAAAACTACAGTAACTAAAGTTAAATATTTAGAAACTACACACCTGGTCACGTAAACAGAGGGTTACTGTTATTTCTACAATAAAACGGGATGTATGGCACTTTGGGTAAAAAAAAGGTCTTTGAGTTTGTTTGGTATTGGGTTATACACCGGGTTTTTCAGAGAGCGTGAAAAGCAGGAGAATGACTGGAGAATGAAAAATTCTAGGTCAAAATAGCCTATTTGGAAAGTGAGATGAAAGGGAGCATCTTTTTGGCTTGGCTATTTTGACCTAGAATTTTTCATTCTCCAGTCATTCTCCAGCTTTTCACACTCTCTGAATAACCCTGTAAATCTCTGTATATTGTCCTGGCCCTCAAGAAAATAGACTACACTTTATGCTCATCAGCCAAATCTTTTAATTCATGTAACCTTTGAATTGGAAACCTTCAGTATTTTTTTTTAACCACTTTAGCAAAGTTCTGATTTTTTTATTTTTTTTTGGATCCTGTAAGCGAAACCTATTGTATTTTAAACATGTCGACAAACCTGCTGTATATCGCGAATCACTGAGGACTAAAACTTTGAGATACTTCTGGTCTATGACCGTATTACCAAATTTCATGAATATCTGAGATTGTTGTGATGAAAAATCCACGTTTTTGTGATTTGGCATGGAATGATCCAGTTTAAAGTCCGGGCTATATTCTTTCCAGTAGTGTATTTTGGACATAGTGTGGTTTAAAGAAGTTCTTCTGGCTATATTGAGCTTGATTACTTCACACGCCCCACAATCTGCCAGTGCGGGCCGGTACTACTGGCCGTGTGGCAAGGGTAGAGAGTAGGCATCAGCGTGGGAAATTGAGCGTTAAGTGATCCTGCAGAAGGATGCCTATATTCGAAGTTGAACGCAGCTGAAGTTGACACGTTGTCACTTTTTAATTTAAATTTCATACGCCTTACGACTAATGTCATTGGGAAACGTCACAAATATCTGAGTGGATTTCCTGGCGTCATGACATCATAAGGGTCTATTCACAAAGCACTGAAATTTCGGGAAATATTCGGTGATTCCATTTTGCCAATACGTTGGTGAATTCACTATTTAGTGAATGTGTAGAGTAGTGCACTGAAGATGGAGTTGACAAAGCCCCACGAAAAAGTTGGAGAACGACGAAGAGCACCAAAGTGTCTCTGGCGAATTCAACCGAAATGCAACCCCCCCCCACCCCCAAAAATAGACACAACTCTCCTCCCTCCATAGGTGTTTAAACCAACAAAGAATGCCTTAAAATGTGTCTTTAATCAAAGAGGTCCTTTAAAAAATCATAAGGTCTGTTTATAGAATAAAAAGATGCCTTTTTAAAAAGAATGGGAAACACAAATTTCGTCGCAATACAAAAATGTGTTTAAATAAAAGGGCTTATTTGCTGAAAATTAAACTGACTTTGGAAATTATTTTTTTTTAGATTGAATCCTATTTACACCTGTCAAACTGAAACACTAAAGATGGGGTCATTTTGCTGACACTTCAGTGCAGTTTGTCATTCTGTGAATAGACGGACTATTACTTATATATGGGACAATTTCGCTACCACTGAAGATAACCGAACTGCACCATATTTCGGTCAGTTTGTCAATATTTTCTGTAGCACGTGGTGACAATGGATTGCACGCTCTGTTGACGGTTCAGCCAATCTGATGCCTCTCATTGGAAATGCATTGAGAGGTGTTGGCAGGTCAGCACTACAGAGAGCAGAGTATTGCAGTATAGTCTCTGAATGCAGACTGGTATGAGCTGACGAACAAGCCCGCTGCTGCTGTGGAGGGCCATCACAGCCTGATGTGAGACCCCGTGGGGAAGAGCGTGCAATACGTTCACCACGACCATTTAAATGATCCTGGTGGCTAGAGTTTACTTTTTAATATTGTGTACACCATGTGTGTCACGACCACTACGCGCGCTACTGCAAAAGATGCCGGATTGCGCCACCCACTATCTGTCTCTGCGCAATTCTCTCTCGCAGCAGGGCCGCAGAGCGCGATATACTGATCCCAGGATTGCAACGCAGTACAAGTCTTCTCTTGAAGCGGGTAATAACTACGTCTCCCACAATCCCTGGGCTCACTTTCCTACTCTATTAGTAACACTGCCACCAGTCCTCATGGACACTATGTGCGTCGCAACGGGAGACGCAGGGCTTAAGCAACCGCACTGACTACAGTTCCCACAATCCCCTGCCGTCTCCTGACGACCGCAACTCGCAATTTCTGATATATAACCGAGCTTAAAGCAAATAGCAATCCTCCCAATCTCTTGGTTAGCGTGGATCTCATCAGTCAGAGGCAGAACTTAAATACATTTTGTTTATTTATGATATAGGAAAAAATCACAGTGCTTTGTTACAGGAAAAATTATAACTAGAATAAATCAATTACACACTACACAGCAAATAAAAGGGTTAACCACAGAGCAATTACTTACGACTAACTAATCAGTAAGCTAGCATCGATGGTCTCCTGGAGATAGGAACATGGACCGATCAGTCATCTTTCAAATGTACCCCAAGTGATCAGCCAAAGCACATGGCCAGTTTTCAGAATTTATATACTTCCTGCTCTGTCCAAAACCCATCCCCAAATGGCCCAGCCTCCTGCACTACATATCCCAGAGTTCCCGTCTCCTGGAGCATGCTCAGTAGGCTTCGTCCTTAATCTTTAATTGCCCAAAGGTGTCCATCTTCCCCCAGACCCCCCTTAGAGATCAAGGATGTGCTTCCTGTCTTTGAAGATAGGGCCTAAATCTTGGTGCCTGGCTGGCTCCCCAGGTGTGACTAATATGTCAATGTACAAAAGACCTATGTATTATATCCTCCCCCCAAGGGAGAAAGCTAACCATTTTAATTACATTTTAGCACTCTTAACAGCTGTGGACTGGGGATACACTTACCAAAGGGTCAGACACATATATGAATATGACTCTATATGGAGGAGATATGTATAAACAGGCAGATAGACACATATATACCGGCAGACCCTTATATAGATGGGGCAGATTAGATCTGTATTTCTATCTCCCATCTCTAATCCGCCACAATGTGTACACGTACACCCGAATACACACACCAAGCAGAATACAGTTTACTGCTGAATATATTGTATGGAGCCCTGCCCTTGCTGTGGTTAAGTATCAGAGTGACTCAAGGGGTTAAACCTTTCAAGCAGCACTTTAAGCCTTTCACTAGATCCAATAAACCACATATGTTGCAAAATCCCCCCCCCCCCATGCTCAGAAAGGATGCTCGGGCTCTTATCCCTTTGGAAGCAATGCTCACAAAACTCTGAGCGGACATGCAGCAGATAGCGCCTGAGCATTGGGGAGACGCAGGAGGAGTTGCTACACGCTTCGCTTTCTCTATATGAGGATTCTATAATGTAGGAGTATGGCGTTCCCGAAATACCAGTTTGGGGACACTCCTATGCTATATAAAAGAGGACATGGACACCTTTATCATTATCCCTGATGAAGTCTTCTGTTGTAAATAGAAGACAAAACGCGTTGGATTTTTTTTTTTAAATATATGGTTACGATTAAAGTTCATAACAGCCTTTTGCTGTTTTGATATTGATTTAATGGAATCTATTTGTGCAATGAGTGTCCTGGCGATGCCTGTTTAGAGATCTGGGTGAGAGCCGGATGCCTGGTGGTGCCTCGTGACTGACAGATCGTGAGAAGTGCTCAGTGGAGAGTTGTGGCGATTCCTCACTATAGATATGAGCAACAGCCGGATTCCTGGTGTCTCGTGTTAGACCGATCCTGAATACTACGAAGTGGTAACCTATGATGTGCCGTTACTATATAATTATCCTTTGAGTGATTCCCTATGGTGCTTTTTAGTGTTTTTATTTTATATCTACGTTCTGCAGTCTGTATCAATTTTTATTTCCTATCTGATAAATCTCCTACTTTCTATTTTCAGTTTGTGCTCGAGGGGAAGGCGCCCATTGGAGCAAGCGGATACGTATAGAGTGTGTATTATTATTTTAATATTCAGCGGGTTGTCATGCTTGTTGTTTTTCGCAGAAGGTGTTGCCCTGAGCCGAACGATCATACCACTACACTCAATCAGCAGCTTCACAATTTCTCACGGGGAAAATGTTTGCAGGGTTCAGCAATGGCTAGCAGGCAACATGTGCGCGTCTGAAATTGGATCTCAGGGACTATATTTAAGGTGCCGATGGCAGGTTTGTTGAGACCCGCTGTCAGCAATAATTCTGCAGAATGCTGCTGCAGTTTGTCCCATTTCCTACATTGCACAATCCTAATATCTAAAGTCATGAATTGCTGAGTGGACGCAGTGTTACTGTTATCAGCGTCTGCTCGGGTAGACCGTAAAATACGTTTAAGGCTGGCCGTCCACATGCACCTATTCCTGTGATGGTGTAATCATCTGATATCGTCTGAAGTCGTCTGACCGATCCTACAACACGCAGGTGTATCAGCTCTCTTCCACTGCATCAGACCACCGACGGACGATTTCAGATGATTCTATGCCTTTACAACAGATGTGGGCGATCCTTTCAATGGCAATTGATTTTATCGGACAATGCTCGGACTATCCGATACAAGTTTACATGAAAAATATGCATTGTATAGTATAACCGGTGTGTGTGCAGGGGAAACGTGAAAAGATACATTGTATAGGAAAACCTCCGTTTGCAAAGCCCATAGGATTCAATGGAAAAAATGTTCTGTGTTTTTTTTTTTTTTTTTTTTCCAACCTTTTATTTTTCTAATCTGCCGCAAAAAGCCTGTTTGTTATTTTAGTAAATTTTTTTAGGCTAACTCTTTGTCAGCATTGCTTTTCCTGGCGCTAAAACAGTTTTGATTTCTCCCCCTCCCTGCAGACTGGCTATTTTTTTTTTCTTTTTCTTATCTCTACGAGCTGGCCGCACTGGACAAAGACAGTTGTGTTTTGGGGTTTTTTCCTTCACCCAGCAGCCTGTCCATCGGCCAATCTGGGTCGTCCAGTGGATGACCCTGATCAGCCGATGGCGTTGTCCATAGTTGGGCGACCAAGTCTATCACCCGACTATGGTGCTAGTGGACAGCCAGCCTAATGCTGCAAAATTTGACTAGTTGAGCGCTACATTCACAAATATATTCTCCCTCTTAATTTGGGGCATGAACGAAATTGATACATTGTATCATTTTATACCTTTTTAGAGCAGGGGTGAGCAACCTGGACCCTCCAGATGTTTTGAAAGGAAATCACCCATGAGACTTTCCAAATGTAGGAACGCTTGGCATCATGGGAAATGTAGTTCCAAAACACCTGAACGGCCAATGTTGTTGAGCCCTGCTGTTCAAGAAGCCGATGTGACCCTTTGTAAAGGGGATTGAATGACACTATTGTTTGTACATCTTGCTAGAATAATTGTTGTCACACGTATAGATGTAGAGTTACTATGCTGAAAACTGAGTGACAGCAGCGAGCGGGTTAAAATCTGTCCTCTTGTGCAATGAAACCTGCGAGCTCTGCCTGGGACTGTCTGATGAATAGGTATCGTTACTATGTGGATGGGGGCTCAGCACTGGAGCTGAGTAATATTGTCCTTTTTATATACAGCCAACAGTTTCCGCAGCGCTTTACAATAACCAAAGGGCACAAGATGTAGATAAACAGACATAGGATGGAAACAAAACCTGTAGAGGGCCCTGCTCATAGTAGTTTACAGTCTAGATTGATTGGGGTTGAGGAAGACCAGGAGATTAACTGGATATCAGGATCATTAGTGCCAGCGGTTCAGGAACGGTGACTATGGAAGCGGCTTCAATACGGATGTGTTGCATCAGTGATGTGGTACACTAATCTGAAGAGATGGGTTTTGAGGGATTTCTTGAAGGCCTGAAGGTAAGGGGAAGAGTTTTATAAGACGAGGAAAGTCATTCCACAGAACCGGTGCTGCCCTTGAAGTCTTGGAGGCGAGAGTTGGCAGCGCTGGTGTAGACAAGAGAGGCAGAGGCGGAGTTGTCTAGATGCGACGTGCTTGTGGAGTAAAAAAGACCCGTAAGGAGGGTTCTTGCGGTGGTTGAGTGATTTGAACGTGAGCGCCGGTGTTTTAAACTGTATCCTGAAATCTACAGGAAGCCAATGGAGGGGCCGGCAGAGGGGGGAGGTACGAAAGGTGCGTCTGGTGAGAATAAGCCTGGCAACTGCACTCATTGCAGACTGCAAAGGGGCAATACGGCATTTGGGCGGCCAATAAGGATATATGTAAATATTGATGGCATCTTCTTGGTCTCAACTTTTCATGAAGTCTTATAATTATTTGTATGTGTCAGAATCACTCACGGATTGGCAAATCGGGAGCTGCTATGTGCAAACTTCCCCCTTGGTTCGTAAAGGCGTGGGAGACATAAATACACATACTTGTCAAGCCCTGTTGGCTTTTTTTTAAATATTTTCTAGAAACCTGCCGTGTGACATACAGGTGTTCTTTTTAACCTATATTTGGTCTTAGTTTATATGCCTCTGTTTTGCCTCTGGATCAGGTCATTGGATCCGCAGAGTTTCCCAACTGCTCACCGGCTCTATGTAAAACGCGTCTCCTCGTCACGCATGCCTGTCTGCTCGGCATGTCGCAGCATGCAAGAGAATAGGCTTATTCTAGCTTTTTAACTGGGCATCATTCTGTCCTGCGGGATTTAACCCCTCCTTGTAGTGCGTGCATTCCTATCCTAATGCTGAATTTGTTTACTGTGTTTCTTAGCAATGCAACTTGGTAACTGGAAGAAGGTTCTCTGGTGTTTTGCTTCCCATGTGTGTATGTTGGAGGTGTTCACTATGGTCGCAGGGAAGCTTTTTCCGTGTACGTTGTCTGGATTTACCATTCGCTATCTTTATAAATCTCTAAAATGTTTTACTTGTATGAGGGGAATAAATTCTACCCAGAATACATATAATTTATATCCCTACTTAATGTTATATTCCTGTAGTGCGCCATTTGTATCCTAAATGTTTTCTGCTACCATCTGCTTCATCATTCGCTTTAAATCCATGAATAGGCTTGCTAAAGTACCCGCCTTTTTTTTTTTTCTCTGGAGAAATTTAGTGCAGAAATATTTTGTTACATTGACTTACTATTTCTCACTCTGTAACCTGATTTCTATCCTCTTCCTTAGTTCTTGGGATTCTAATTCTGGAATTTTGCGAAATAATTTTTTTTTTCTTTTTTTATCCTTCTCAAACCTACAAAGGCTATTTTGCCTGGCTCCTAAAAAATATATTTAGCAGGTTATGTCAAGTCTAGGTATGGCTCAGTCCTGTATGCCAGAACCAGAGTCTGGACTGGTGGGTCCATCATAAAAGGGAATCCCGTTGCCTCTGCATTCGCTCGTATCGTCTTCTCTGGCTGCTCGGTGTGCAGGCAGGGAAGATGCCGAAAGTGAATGTAGAAGCACCTGAGCTCCAGCGAGATGGCAGAGAGTCTCACTGCCTGGTATGTTTAGGAAAATGTCCCGACAATGCCTAGAGGGAGTCCTGACCCGGATCAAATCTGGACATCCGTAGTCACTAAAGACCAATTCTAAAGAGCCAACCTGTCCTAAAGACAACGTCTAATAATTGCCGGTATGTGTAACAACAATTTTGTGACTTTTAAGCCGGCCCCTTTTCCAGTCACAACAAAGGAGGGATTCCTTTCTGCTTTGCCTGTACAAATTTGTACAACTTGTTTTGAGGTGCGGATACTGTCACACTTATAGTGTAACAAGCACAGATTAAATGGTTCACTAACCCTTGCTGCCTCCTACCTGGTTTTATTAAAATAGTAAAAATGTACCCTTTTCAACTGCGGACGCTTTCTTTGCTCATTGCTGGCAGGGCTGGTGCTCAACTATTTTGAGCACTTGGCAAGACCTACTCGGGGCCCCCCCCCGAATACATTGTCAACTGTTGAAATGCGGGGGGGGGGAACGGGCACACACACACTGCGCGTGGGGGGGCACACACTGTGCACTGGGGGACACACTCTGCAGGGGATGACAACACACACTGTGCGCGAGGGCCGCACATGGTTGCTGGTCAGGCCCGGGATCGGTCTGTGCCGCTTTTTCCTTTCTTTCCTTCCTGGCAATGAGGATGTTGTACAATAATGGAACCTGGGTTGGGGCCGGCTGCACCCCTAGGTAGTAGTGCGCCGTAGGCAGTTGCCTAGTGGAAGCAATGGCCCTGATTGGAGGTAGGACAGTGATTGGCCATGTACCCAGTAGCCGCACACCAATTTCATGATTTTCAATGTGATGCTGTCCGTGGCCTGAATTTGCGTTCATCACGCCGACTCCCCCTGAAGTTATGGCGGTTATTCAGAAAGCCGCAAAATAAAAATCCAAACAGTGGGAAAGCTTAAAAATAGTTTTCTGAATAACCCCATATGTTTGCTAATGTAGGTTCTGAATAGAGGTGCAGCAATGCTGAGGGGGGCTGTTCAGTTGTCGCAGAATGAAGGTCTGGTCAAGGAGATGAGATTGTCCCTTTTTATTGTCCTTGTTAAAGTGTAACTATCATGGGAAAACCTAATTTTGGCCATTCGAATCATTTCCTTTGTGTAGATCAATGTTTTTTCGGTGATGTGTGTAATTAGGAATATCTCCCTGGTTTTCGTTCCAATTTTCCCACGTTCACCCAGATACTTCAGGTTCTCCATTTACCCTCGCCTACAATAAAGGTGAAACTCAGAGAATTGTCAGAAGTGAAAATTCTAGGTCAGAATGGCCAAACCAGAAAAAGTCTCCCATTTATCTTCCTTTCCAAATCTATTTGGTCTAGATTGTTCTCTTCTCCTGCCAATTCTCCTGAGGTTCACCTTTACTGAATAGACCTGCTAGTGTGCCACCCTTCTCCTCTTTTCCCTGCCCTCCACATGACCTTGGTATGCCGCAGGGGGAGGGGCTGCTGCGAGCACAGAGCCGTCCCATAGGAAAGCCCCTGGTCATTGTGCTGGACTGGCCGTCAGTCACGTTCTAACGCACAGGCAATAGAGCACACGGACTGAAGGCTGTCCTGTAGGACCACACTCTGATCTGTAACCCCTCCCTCCTGTGGCATGCCATGGTCACAAGGGGGCCTGGGAAACTTTAAACCCAGATATCTTTCTCAATTTACTGGGTCTGCAAAATAAAGCATATCTATATAAAGGGAGTGATGCTCTTTGAAACTGGTAAAACGTGACGGGTGCACTGCAAGGGCCATGTTACATCTGTGTACTTTTCCTCTTTGCACTTCGTCATGTACAGGGGTTTCTTTCTGCCCAGTTCCCTCCTCGTGTTGGAATTTGTAAAAATAAAATACAAATCCTCGCTTTTACACAGCACAGAGACGTCTTTGTTAGATTGCACAGTTTATGCTAAATCACGTCGCTCGCTGGAAAAAGCAGAGCTTCCTGAGAAGATTTCCTCTGGAAAAAGCCCAGTCTGCAAAATCTCTAGATTATTACCCTTTATCCCATTTCTGCTGTATTTTACACACATACACACATACACACATACAATGTTTTGATTGTGATCAGTCATTCCTGGTTTTGGGGGTGCTGTTACGTACGTTATGAAGCAGGTCTAAAGGGTTTTTGGGCACATTATAAAAGCAAACCTATTCTTCAGTTCCTTTTCCTATTTAAAACCAGATGTCCTAATCGTACAAAGACCTTCTGCCACCCTGACCACCTAAGCTTAGTTTCAAGTGGTAAAAAAAAAGGAATACCCACCCTCTGTCCCCATTTGTTTCGCATTCCAGATCAAATGACGAGTTGCCCAAAATTAGGATGAATCTCCGTCTGCAAATGAATGAACACGTCTATTAAAAATTACCCTGTCCTGACCCTACTTTATTTTTTATTTTTTATTTTTTTCTCGTAGATCAAGACGGTCAGCAACCTTTGCTCTCAGATGTTTTGGAACAAATTTCTCATAAGGCTCAGACAACTAGGCCTGCAACTATTCTTTTCATAATCGATTAGTCGTTTTTTTGTATGTTGTTTTTTTTCCTCTCGCTTTAATCGATTCATCGGATGAAAAAAAGTACAATTTACGATGTAAAAATCCCTCCTTTCCCTCTGTTTTTCTTGGGCAATTTGCACGGTGTTAAATAAGTTTCGTATGTACCATTCATAAGTTGCTCATCTTGCGTATCTTGCACACAAGGTACGCAAGTGCCTGGTGAGAGTGATAGACCGATGCTGCGTATGCAGCTCAGCCTCTAGCCCATCTGTTTTCTTCCCGAAGCGAATGCGGCTACGAGCAGGGTTTGAAGCTGGGGTGGACTCCACGCAGTCTGCCCACTTTATTATGTTTAACATTGTCATGGTGCGTAGAGTGTCCCTTTTAAAATAATCTCATGAACATAGCGTAGGGAGGACCGGAGGTGGGATGGAAGGCGTTTAGGCAAGGGACCAAACCAGAATATGAGGGGGAGTTTGGGAGAAAGGACCAGAGAGAGCGAGGTGTGGGGTGGTGGCACAGGACTCCAGCTCTAAGGAAGGATTGAATCCTGGCAGTACAGCTTCTCCTCCAACTTATGTTTGACCTAACCCTAGAACGAAATCATAGCGAATAGAGCAGAGGCACGTCTTCTCCAATTAGCCCCGACAAATAGTCTGAGGTTAGCGTTTAACTCAATCCGACTCTAAACCGGGTGGCAAATACTTATGGCCAGGGTGTCAAGCTTTGACCACCAGATTTCAGTTGCCCACAATTCCCATCATTTTTTGAAGGCATTAAATGGAATGGGAATTGTAGTCCAGAAAGAAACAACGTACCGCATGGTTTATCCTGGGCGATGGAATTTAAGTCTCCTGTCTTTGATAGTGAATCTGTGCTTGTCATTATAGGGGCCAAATAAGCAGTGCTAAAATACACATTTGGACACTTGTAGAATTATCTACTAAAGTCAATTGATCCCAATGTGACACCCCCCGCCCCCCATTTTCTCACCTCAAAATCATTATTGGTGTATGTTGTTTTTGGGAGAAGGGAAAGTGGGATAGAAGGGTGAGGTAATACTTGGAATAAATGGATCACAATAGCGGTACAATAAATTTACAATATATGTTGGGGTTATTGTTTGTTTTCGGTTTCCATTAGCTACAGGCTTATTTGTAGGTTGCGGATCTCAAGGTAATGCCGGTTCCTATGAGACGTCATTGATCGTGTGGCTGGATTTCCAATTTGCTGGCTTCTTACTAGCAGAACACCTTCACAGCTAATGAAAGCAGAAAGGGGTTATGAGCCTTTCAGCCAGGATGTGTGTATATTTGTGTGGTAAAACTTTCACAACGTTCCTCTAAGATAGATGCAGGAACTGCAGCTGCTTCTTTCCGTGGTGGGGAAACCCTGCATACAGCTAGGTGGTCAGTGCTTTATTCTTGGTAAAGAAGGAACCTGGCACCCAGTGTAATACAAGGTTCTCTAGTTTGAGAAAGGCTGGCCTATAGAGCCAAAACGTTGCTGCTGAGCACCCAATAAAGTGCAGGTCTTAGCGGCTTGGAGTGGTGGGTTCCCGCTTTCCCAAAATAAGTATGTGTTGTTTTTGGACCGCTCCTGCTCCTGTTGGCACGAATCGACCAGTACCTTCAATTTCCATCTCTGAAGCAAGTGTTTCCCCTGCTATATGGTTTTTTTTATCCATCAGCTGGAGTAAATGCAAGTCGGCTTGTTGTGTGAAATTTTTCTGATTACTTTTTTATACTTTTATTACCTAAGCTGGTGAAATCCACTGTTGCCACAGCCAACCAGGGTCCCCGACCCCAACCCCCACCCACCCACCCACGTACTGCGCGAGCAGTTTTCCATTTGCAGTTTGAGATATACCGGCTCTATTCTGACCAAGTCGTTATGTTGGTGTCTCAAGTTGGGATATTTTGGAGCGCTGGTTGAGAACGGCAGTCACGCAGAGCGCTGCCATCAGCTCCATGAGTCCATAGGACTCTATGGAACAGGCACAACCCTGCCAGACTCGAGTTTACAGGGTCACATAGGAATGGCAGAAGATCACGGGACTTTTTGTTCAGTCTTCTACTGCTTTTGATTTTCTGTCCCGAATAATTGCTCGATCACTGAAGAACAAATTAAGGCAGTCTAGATCGTTCTTCACCAGTTAGGCTAGAGTCAGATGAGCGCATTTTGTACGGACTGTGCGTCCGTGCAGTACGGACGGACGTACTTACTGACTGACAACAAGGTAGTGACCACACAGTCGGTTTTTTTCACTGACTTATTTTTTGACTGATGTAGCAGGGAAAATAAATTACAATGAAAAACATTCTGTCCGTGAAAAATGCTGGACATATAAATGCAGTCCGTCTGACCACGTTCCATCACTCACACACAAAGCTATGCGGACGTTGTGGACGTGGCGCACTCCGCACGTCTGTTCTAGCAGTATTACGTTCTTGCCTAACCTGCGTCCGTTTGCAGCGTCCATCAGCCCCCGCACTTCTGTGCAGACGTACTTCGTGTGTGCGGCTCCATTTAACACAATTTTATGCTATCACGGACGTACTTATGTGCGGACAACACGGACGTTAACACTGCGCTCGACTGACCCCAGCCATAGCCACATATTAACAGGTCCTATACAAAGTATAGAATCCACAAAGTTACAGTAACCCTCCACAATGTCAGACTCAAGCTAAATTTGCGGCTCTGGGCGTAAGGCCACTGGTATTGATCGCGTATAGACCCCAATGTTGTTATGTTTGACATTGTAGTTGAGCTGTGGTCCTGATATGAGGAATTTTATGATTCTGTCCTGGATATGGAGAGGGACAGAGTAAGCCGTGTGCGGTCGTCGTCTTTGAGTTGTTCCATGAGAGGTGACAACTAGTCTTCATAAGACACAGTACCCGGATTAGAACAGAGCTCTGTTCTGAAACATCCCGGGGTCAACAGACATTCTGGTCATTTTAAAGGGCATCCACAATGACGTGTTGGTGGGAGGATTAAAGAAACCTTCTACTGAAAAGTAGATTGTCTTGGTTTTTTTCCTCTAAAATAATTGAGCTCGGGCAGCTGAATTTTTTTTTTTTTTTTTTTTTGAGTGAATTTGCTCACACTAACCTTTTGGTTCTTACCACCTGGAGCTGCTCTTCTGCCTAGGAACTCTCGAACCTAGATGTCCCTGAAGCTTTTTTTGCACAATACGCGTTCCTTGCACAACTTGAGTAGTGTAGGAAACAAAATTGCCCCTCACAACGGGACTGTTGAACCTTAAGTACGCAAGTTCCGTAGCGCCTGTGCGGCACGATGGATGGGAGTTGCACACAAAGGCAGCTCCACTCGATCAGTCTGAGTCCCATCGCTAACGCGATGATGCTGGTGATGGGTGTTTCACAATGGGATGTTCCATACAGCTTTGACTCTTATGATCAAAAAACACAGTGCTGTAAACCTTAACAACTTGGGTTGCTTGTAGGGATGCACCGAAATTTCGGCCACCGAAAATGGTGTTTTCGGTTTCGGCGAAATGGGAATTCAGCCGAAAATTTCCATTTCAAAATTGGGTCTGGAAGCCCGACCATGCCGGGGGGGCTCGCCTGATCGGCCGTCTTCCAAGCTCAGACGAGCCTGGGGCTCGCCTGAGCTTGGAGGCCGGCCGAGTTGCCTGCTTGGCCATCCTCCAGGCTCAGGCGAGTCCCCGGCTCGGCCGGAGGGCCAACCGAGCAGGGGGCTCGGGCGGGCCTCCAGGCCCAGGTGACGGATTTTGTTGGGGGTGGAGAGCACATACTCGCCTACATCGGCCTTGAGTCCTCCACCGATTGCACATACTCACCTAAATCAGCCCTGAGCTTCTCCAGCAATGGCAGTCCTGCATCCAGTGTTCTCTCTCCGTTGGTCGCCAGTATGACGTCACGGAAGCCTTTGACCCTTGGTCAAAGGCTTTTGTGACGTCATCCTGGCAACCGACACAGAGAGCGGGCACTGGATACAGGACTGCCATCGCTGGAGGAGCTCAGGGCCAATTGTAGGCAACATCCTCCTACTTCGGCCCTGAGCTCCAGCAGTGACCGTCCTCCGGCTGTCGCAGGCTGCTCGGCCGGCCTCCAGGCTCAGGCAAGCCCCCGCAACATACTCGCCTACATCCTCCTACTTCGGTCCTGAGCTCCGGCTGTCGCAGGCTGCTCGGCCAGGCTCAGGCGAGCCCCCGGCTCTGCTGGGCCTTGAAGGCCCAGCCGAGCCGGGGGCTCGTCTGAGTCTGGAGGCCGGCCGAGCAGCTTGCTCGGCCGGCCTCGGGATCAGACGAGTCCCTGGCCTCCAGGCCCAGGTTCTCATGTCTGGTTTTCAGTATCGGTTTTCAGCTGAACCGATCCTGAATTTTCGGTACCGGCTGGAAATTTTCGTTTCAGTGCATCCCTAGTTGCTTGTTTTTGTTTGGTGTTAAAGTGCAGTCTTCTTAGTGACTACGTTGTGGTCGTCATTGAGGAACATAAGGTGCTATTCACAAACCATCATTCTTTTTATTGGAAGGTGGCTGAATTTAAGGGAACTTCGGTGGATCACCACCACAGTGAATTCCTTAGTTGGACATTTCTGTCTCCGTTCTTTCCACCCTAATTTCTGCTAAAGTTGTTTAGTGTATTAGCGTAGGTTTTAATACGGTTTCTGTTATTGAGCTTATGGGGTACTGAATGCCAAGGACATCATCCCTGCACGAGAGATGCGGCAACCCCTGACTATCGTTTTGGCTTTGTTAGGCCTCATCAGGAGGGTTTAGCTGACACTGCTCTAGGCACCTCAAGCAAGGGGTCCACGTCTGGATTACCCTGTAAACTTGTAGTGAGAAAAAAAGCTCTCCTGACGTGGCCTGCCGCCTAACAAGGCCGACCTGATCGTCAGGGGTTGCTGCATCTCTCATGCAAGGATGACGTCCTTGGCATTCCGTACTGGCCACCCTTTCTGGGTGATTGCAGTCTGATTTGCAGATGTAGCAGTTGTCCCTGTAATGGCACCCTCGAGCTAAAACCTTGAGACCTGAGCGGACTCAACCGTAGGGCAGGCCACTAGTGCCGTTGCTCATCCTCAGGACCCTCACAAACTTTTTTCGCTCCACAGAAACCGTGCCATGAATAGAAAAAAATTATCCTTTTACATTGGCCTCTGTCACTTGGACTTTTCCCCCTGGATCCTTAATCTTTGAGTTATTCTGCACAAATTTCAAAGACTTTGCTGAGAGATGTAGCATACACTATATTGCCAAAAGTATTTGCTCACCTGCCTTGACTCGCATATGAATTTAAGTGACATCCCATTACTAATCCATAGGGTTCAATATGACGTTGGTCCACCCTTTGCAGCTATAACAGCTTCAACTCTTCTGGGAAGGCTGTCCACAAGGTTTAGGAGTGTGTTTATGGGAATTTTTGACCATTCTTCCAGAAGCGCATTTGTGAGGTAACACACTGATGTTGGACGAGAAGGCCTGGCTCTGTCTCCGCTCTAATTCATCCCAAAGGTGTTCTATCGAGTTGAGGTCAGGACTCTGTGCAGGCCAGTCAAGTTCATCCACACCAGACTCATCCATGTCTTTATGGACCTTGCTTTGTGCACTGGTGCACAGTCATGTTGGAAGAGGAAGGGGACAGCTCCAAACTGTTCCCACAAAGTTGGGAGCATGGAGTTGTCCAAAATGTCTTGGTATGCTGAAGCATTCAGAGTTCCTTTCACTGGAACGAAGGGGCCAAGCCCAGCTCCTGAAAAACAACCCCACACCATAATCCCCCCTCTACCAAACTTTACACAATGCAGTCAGACAAGTACCGTTCTCCTGACAACCGCCAGACTCACCCATCAGATTGCCAGATGGAGAAGCACGATTTGTCACTCCAGAGAACGCATCTCCACTGCTCTAGAGTCCAGCGGCAGCGTGCTTTACACCACTGCATCCAACGCTTTGCATTGCACTTGGTGATGTATGGCTTGCATGCAGCTGCTCGGCCATTGAAACCCATCCCGTGAAGCTCTGTGCACTGCTCTTGAGATAATTTGAAGGCCACATGAAGTTTGGAGGTCTGTAGCGATTGACTCTGCAGAAAGTTGGCGACCTCTTCGCACTATGCACCTCAGCACCGCTGACCCTGCTCCCTCAGCTTACGTGGCCTACCACTTCGTAGCTGAGTTGCTGTGTTTCCTAAACACTTCCACGTTCTTATAATACAGTTGTCTGTGGAATATTTAGGAGCGAGGAAATTTTACGACTGGATTTGTTGCGCAGGTGGCATCCTATCACCGTTCCACTCTGGAATTCACTGAGCTCCTGAGAGCAACCCATTTTTTCACAAATGTTTGTGAAAACAGTCTGCATGCCTAGGTGCTTGATTTTATATACCTGTGGCCATGGAAGTGATTGGAACACCTGATCCTGATTATTTGGATGGGTGAGCGAATACTTTTGGCAATATAGTGTATGTCAGGGACTGATGTTCTGTTATTTTCTTGCAGTGAAGTGAATGAGAATACTTTGCAGTGTCACTGGGAAAGTCCCGGGGAATATAATCGCTTGTCCTCGTGGTGATGTCGTTTTCTGACTTGTTTTGCGGTTTGTGTTCCAGGTGCAGCGGCTCTCGTTCTCTCCCAAGATGGTGAAGCCGGATATCCACACGCTTGCTCGCCATCTGAAGCAGGAGCGCCTGTATGTCAACTCGGAAAAGCAGCTCATTCAAAGACTGAACGCCGACGTGCTGAAGACTGCAGAGAAGCTGTATCGTACCTCATGGATATCCAAGCAGCAAAGGATAAACTTGGATAGACTCATCCTCACCAGGTACGCAGGAGTCCTGACCGTCGCTTATTCTATGACCTGCATGTACAGTTTTCCTGTATTGCATAACCTTTTCATGCACAGATACAGCAATGGATAGAAAGCTGACATGTTGGATTTAGAATTACTGAGCTGTACAGGTGTATGATTCGATCTGTTGTAGGGCTGCAACTATTAGTTGGCCGATTTTATTATTTATATTAATCGGATAAAAAATTTTTTTGCATACTTAAAAGGAATTTTATGTAAAAATAAATAACCACAACCCCTCCCCCCTTTTTTTCATAAGGAACTTGCGTAGTGTACGCAACTTTCGCACGTACATACGCAAATTGCGTATCTTGCGTACTTTTCACACAAGGTATGCGAGTGCCTGGTCAGAGGGATGGGTTGATGCTGCATGCGCAGCTTAAGCCCATGTTTGCCTTCTCAACTGAATGCGGCTACAAGCACTTGGTCATAGATGATGATGATGATAGCATGAAATCGGGGTTAATGAGCTAAAGTGGTCAGGGTGCGTAGAATGTCCCTTTTAAATAATTCTGTGAACAGTGTGAGGAGGGACTTGAGGTGGAAGGGAGTGACTTTGCTAAATGACTTGACCCGAGTGTGAGGTGGAATGGGTATGGACAAAAGACAAGATCGGAGTGTGGCAGTGAGTTTGGGGAAAGGGACCAGGCAAAAGGGAGGGAATGGCAGTTCTGGACCAAAGAGGGTGACGCAGGGAGGGTGGGGTGGTGGCACAAGACTCCAGCTTCAAGTAAGGATTAAACACAGGCATACAGCTCCTTCACCCAGTGGCAGTATCCCATAGTTTGTGTTATAGTTCTGCTACTGTTAAATGGAATAAAAACAAACTGGTTGTGTCTGACATAACCCTAAAACTAAATCATACCTAGTAAAGCAGCGGCGTGTCTTCTCCAATCAGCTCTGAAGCTGAGGTTATTTACGTTTAAGTCTGAACCTAAACAGTGTGTGCTGTTGTGAGTTCCTATGGGAATAGGGCCCTCATCTCCTCCTGTACTGTTTGTCAAATGTTGTTCAATGTATTGTAACCCTGTCTATACTGTGCCTATTGTACAGCGCTGCAGAATATGCTGGCGCTTTATAAATAAAGAATAATAATAATAATAATAATAATACACAGGACGATTAATCGACAGCTGATTAATTGATAATGGAAATCGATGATTAATAGTTGTCAACTATTAGTTGTCGATTAGTTGTTTCAGTCCTAATCTGTTGTGCCAATTTATAGGCTCATAGTGTATAAAACAAGTCTGAGAATGGGCAGTGGCATAAGTGGCCTGCCATGCGTTGAGGCCCCGCTCAGGTCTCATAAGGTTTTGACTTGATGGAGATATTAGAGCCAAAATTGACCTTTACTATATGCAAATCGGGCTTCTATCACCGAGAAAGGGTGGCAGAACTGAAATGCCAAGGAATGCTCTCCTGCGTGAGAGATGGAAGCATCCTCAGGTGATCATTGTGGCCTACTCAAGTTATACGGTAAGTGTGCCGAGAGTCACTGGATTTGGGGTACATGGACCAAGAGCTGCATTTTGGAGGTGCAGTCCTGATCTATAGTGTTTCCCTGCCCTTTCCTATGTTGAAGTCACCCTGTACCTGCAATTCTAGGTGCAAGGTGTTTGTGTTGTCTGTGCTACGCATGAATACTGTTATTGTTATCGTTGTCTGTTTCTCGCTTACTATCTAATAGGATAACTGTGTGGGTCACTGTAGCCCTTTCAATCTCCCCCTGTCTAGAATATGTTTGCATCTGTTAAAGTTTTGAGTGTTCTTTGTCCTGTCTAGCAAACACGGCCCCATTATCAGATACTGTAGAATCTGAATTCCCCCGTTTATCCTCACAAACAGCTATTGTCCTATTGATCTGTTTTGTGGTATGTTGCACAATGCGTCTTGGTGGCCAGAGTTAATCCGGTTATCTGTCCCTGGGCTAATAATGTCACAGACTGCAAGATGCCAGGCAGTGTTTCCTGAGCTGTCAAACAAATATGCCAGGGGAGGGAATTCCCATTGGCCGCTTTGCCCTGTCTGGCACTGTATATATTACTCATTAAAGGTTTAGTTTGACTATGACTGTTCTAACCTCAGGATCTGCGTGCTGATTCTTTTCCGGGGAATACTATCACCGCGCTTTCAGTGTACCCATCTTTAAGCTTAGGCTAAGGGCTGGAGAAAGGCATAAAAGACTGCAGGTGGAAGAACAGGGTCTGGCAAGAGAGCGGCATTAACAGATTTGACCCAGTTGGGTACGGAGATCTTACAGTGAGGTTATAGCTGATACTCCTCTAGACGCCTCAAGCAAGGGTGCTGTCTGGATTACCCTCTAAACCAAAGGTGATCAACCTTGGTCTTCCAGATGTTTGAGAATTTCATCTCCCATTATGCTCAGCTCCACATTAGGTTGACTGAGCGTCATGGAAAGTGTAGTTCCAAAACATCTGGATGGCCAAGGTTGCTTACCTGTGCACTAAACTCAGGCGTTATTCACTAAGCACCAGTGTTTACTGTAACGTTTCTCCGGTCTCTGTGCTGGCATTGGTGCTCCTGACTCAGCACCAACAAATAAACACCGGCATTTATTGTATAACCCATATAGTAAACAAAACAAGTTTATGAGAGCGCTGAGAAGGGCAGCAGCATAATGGCGTGTACCTGATCAGGTCTCATAAGGTATACACTCATTGCATGGTACAACATTGCAGATTGTATGTGGAAGTGATTAGCTTTTAAAATGCATGTATGCCTCCTCTTCCAGGTACGCAGAACTTCTTTTCATAAGCTCAGCACATAAGCGGTTACCCGCCCAGTTTTCTTGATTAAGACATTAGTCAGGTCTTTCATAGACACAAGCGGACAACAAAGCATCACGATGTAGCGTGCAACATCAGCTGGAGAGATAACATTTTACTCTTCTATGATCTAGTGACCAGTGGGAGCGGTTTGAGGCTGAAGAGACTTAAGATTGTGTGTTGGCGGAGCACTTAACCTCCCAAATATTGTGATGTCTTCTCTCTCGAGCCAGTCCACGAAGTTATGGGCAAAGGAGGCATTTGGCAACTTTCCATGTGCAATACCGGTAATAACTTTTTATTTCTTCAGTGGATGGACAGAGAAAATGGCAACATGTCGACCGCTCAGGCCTTCGAATGTGTGGCTGAAACATTGCTATTTTCTCTGTCCATCCACTGATAAAATAGTTATTACGTGTGTTGCACCTGTAAAGTTGCCCACTGCCTCCTTGGTCCAGTAGTTGCAGAAAGGTTAGCGGCCTTCCTGCAGCGGTGGACTTTTGTGCTGGCTGTGTATTGTGGGGCTACCACATGTCTTTTGTCTCTTGTGTTTAGAGTTCACAAAGCTATGACCAGAAAGTGAGTATGAATGCTTGAGCGGTACCAGTCCTTCGATTGCCTTATCCCTTCCTTTACCTAGGCATAATGCATCACCCCGTCAACTCCCACTTCATGCGCTCTCCACTTCATGCGCTCTCCACTTCATGCGCTCTCCACTTCATGCTATCCATTCTGGCACCTTTAGGAGTTCTCGTATCTTGTGGTTTCTTTGTTTTACCCTTAAATTCTACTTCTGTTAAACTGACAGCCAGGTATATTAAAATACTTGTGTTTTAGTGTGAATAAAATATTTTCTGTTTCTAGGGTCTTGTGTTTGTTTCTTTCTTTCTCATACTCTATTTTTTCTTTCTAGAAGATCTGATCACTTGACTCTTTCGCCGTTTATTTGTTCCCTAAACTCTAAGGCTGGGGTCACATGCACTCAGATGTGCTTCCGTAGTGACCCCTCCTCCCAGTGTCCGCCGTAGCGTTATGACTGCTCGACTGGGAGGACCACACAACGTACGTACTAGTATCACAGGTTACAAGGGGTGTGTAGTCGACCCGCTACGTTGGACAGGTCTACAAGGCGCGTTCCTCCATAAGAGGCTTGCGCTTTGTAGGGCTGAGCGCACAAACGTGACCTCGGCGAGGAGGTCACCATGGCGTCCGAGCGGAAAGAACTTCCGTTCTCACAGACCTTCCATCCACGCTCGTGTGACCCCCGGCCTTAGGACTCCCTTTCTATCATAATTATTTCTAAAAAGGAGATTTGGTGGTGGGACAGACATGGGCTGTTTCGTCCGAGTCTTGTGTCAGCATGGTATGTTAGAGCGCGCTCACTGTCATGTGATTGTGTATAAAAATGTATTTTTCAAAGCCTTATCTAATATTCTATTTTCAAACTTAAAAGCTCAGGTCCTGTTTATCTCTGCATGTATATTTTCAGCGCTGAGGCATCTCCGGCCGAATGCTGCCAACATGCCAAAATCCTGGAGGACACGCAGTTTGTGGATGGTTACAAGCAACTGGGCTTCCAAGAGACCTCATATGGAGAGTTTCTGAATCATCTGCGTGAGAATCCCCGGCTCATTGCATCGTGCCTTGTGGCAGGAGAAAAAGTCAACCAGGAAAATGCCATGAGTGTCATCTTAACAGTGTTCACGTCGTTGTACGGTAACTGTATTATGCAGGAGGATGAGAGTTACCTTTTGCAGGTCCTTCGTTACCTCATCGAGTTTGAGCTGAAGGAGAGCGACAACCCTCGTAGATTACTCCGAAAAGGGACTTGTGCCTTCAGCATCATCTTCAAACTCTTTTCTGAGGGTCTCTTCTCGGCTAAGCTTTTTCTCACCGCCACGCTACACGAGCCCATTATGCAGTTGCTGGTGGAGGATGAGGACCACCTGGAAACTGACCCGAGCAAGCTAATCGAGCGGTTCTCTCCAGCTCAACAGGAGAAGCTGTTTGGGGAGAAGGGGAGCGACCGGTTCAGACGAAAGGTGCAGGAGATGGTTGACACTAACGAAGCAAAGCTAGTAACCCTGGTGAACAAATTTATAGGATATCTAAAGCAGAACACCTATTGCTTCCCGCACAGTCTTAGGTGGATAGTGTCTCAGATGTTCAAGACTCTGTCTTGTGTGGAAGGTCTAGAAGTGGTCGAGGTGAGGGCAATGTGCACCGACCTTCTTTTGGCTTGTTTCATTTGTCCAGCTATCGTGAATCCTGAGCAGTATGGCATAATATCCGATGCCCCAATCAACGAAGTGGCGCGCTTCAACCTGATGCAGGTAGGTTTAAATGAAAAGAATACTAATTTCACTGTTCCATCCCATTGCTGTAGACTTCGAGCGTTCAAACAAATCTAAAGGAATATATTCTCTAAACCTGGAGTAGTAGCAAACGTTGGTGTAAGTTGGTATCTATAACTGGGCTGCATTTGCCTGGTGACGCTTCAGTTGGCCTCAGAAGAATAACTCTTAATTCCTGTCCGTTCAGATGCAACTCTGAGACCTTGGGCACTATTCTCTTATGAACGCTATCTGTAGGGTTCAGATGAGGTAAGCTTTAACGCCAGGATAAGGGACTTTAACGCATGCCCACCCCCCCCATATTCCATCCCCAATGCTAAACCCGTGAGAAATCAGGTAGCGCAATCACTGATATGCTTTCGCAAGCTGTATGTTGCGCATCCTATACTTAACATGGGGCGCGCAGTCAGTAATTAGTCAGTAAAATCGTGTTAGGACTTTGTAATACCTTACTTATCCTAACGCTAATTACCGCACAGATGCGCACAAACCTAAAATTTGACTACTGCTAGAAGCTGGTGCTAATCGATTCCGCTTTTGCGGAAACACAAGCTTAATCCCCCCCCATATAAATCAGTTATTCCACTCTCATTCCGCAGCAAGAACGACAGACCAATCAGCTGCTTCGACCTGCCGGCAGTAGAGTGAGACTGGGGACAAATAGTCCCCAGTCACCCTCTGCGGCCTTGCGAGATCATGCAGGGCTCGTGGCCCAGCAGTGCAACCCTCCACGGAGTCCTATGGACTCCAGGAGGTGATACTCGTGACGGCGCAAATGCAATACCGCAAGTATACCCCAGGGTAGTGCTGAATTAGCGCCTGCCCTGGAATATGGGGACACTACAGGAAAACCTGCAGGAGCCAATCAAGGAATAGAGCCCCATTAGTTTTATTTTTCCTCTGGCAAACTGAAAAGTCCGCTTCATACAATAAATGAAAACTCTGATTAGCTGAGCAAAAGTGGTGTTTGACGCCAAGTGAATAGACCCCCACCCCCCCCCCCCACCGCCACAGTGAAAAATGTCAGTGATGGCAAATTCCAGATGATGAAAGCTATTGTCCCAGGAAGGTTAACTTCATCAGAATGACTTCAGACATGTTTTAGTTTCTTGTGTGGTGGTTCTGATTAGTGGTGTGAATATGTATATCTGTATACTTTGTTATCCACCTGTTGTCATTGTTTTGCTCTTAATGTTTTTGATACATGCAAATCAGATGCGTGTTATTGTTGCTCCTTCTGCCCAATAAAAGAAAATCCTAGATTCCAGGTAAGGAAGGTGTGACCAGCTTTTCACTGTATCGTCCCAGGTCAGGCTCAAGGTCGAAAGTTAATAATTTTATTTTGTATACATCCTGGAAGTACTGCGAACAAAAAGCGAGACATTGCAACAATCTGAAATAATCTGAAAAATAAACCCCTAAATACATTGTAGCACGATTTGCAAAGGCCACCCATATTTATATGAATTTATGTAGAACTCCTGACACTATGCTGCAAACCTGTAGGTGTCAACTTTTCCTTTGACATCTTCAGTGTCTTTGTCCATGCCCCTCATAAATTAAAGCTTCTGACATGGCGGTGCTTTCTAGAAGTATCGAGGGAGCGCTGATCACATTTGTACAGGTCCCACTCGGGACAATCAGCTGTTGGTGTGTCCTTTTTTAAGGGATTATTCAAAGAACACCAAAATTTCGGTGCTTTCATTCGGCGAGTTCAAATCCCCGACCCTGCGGTGAATTCGTCATTCACAGCCGGGTCCCCGAAGTGCACCGAATGGATCCGCCAAACTCTTATTTATTTGTAAAGTATTTTACCAGGAAGGATACATTGAGATTTCTCTCATTTTCAAGTATATCCTGGGTTCAGGAACTCTTCATCCGGGTAAAATCAAAACAAAACCAAAATAATTTTTAAGACGTTTTAACCAAAAAAAAGCATGAAAATGCCTGGGAATAATATAGAAGGTCCTATGAATAATAACAAGAAAAAGATCTTTTACAGAAAAAAGAAAAACGGCATTAGAATAAAAAAACAAATCCGAATCAAAAGTTTCGCTAGAAAACGACCTAAAAAGTTCTAAAAAAATAAATAAATAAATAAATAAAAAATAATAAAAGAACTTCTTTTTGTTGCAAATGAAAAGAATAAACGGTTGAATAAAATTAATAAAAATGGGTATTTTTTAAAAAAAAATTTTTTTACGTTGAAACCTGTTGAACAAAATCACTGAAAATCTGGGCTTTTCGTTGCTGTTCGGCGTTCTCTGAATAGACTAACAATTACTTCTCTATGGGGAATTTCACTGCTGCTGAATTGCACCGTATTTTGCTGACAATTCGCCAAAAATTACCAGCTGTTTGAATAGCCACGAAATTGCCCAATGCGGGGAAATTCCCCATTCTGTGCAATTCGGCTCTCTGAATAAGCCCTTTAGTTTTGCTGTCTAACGTTAACATTAAAATGTCTTTAATACAATTGATTCTTGTGTTCTTTTAATCCAGTATATATTATTCTTGGACTATAATAAAAATACTATACTTTAACTGGGATGGTTTGTTTTTTCACTTGGGTGTTGAAAGTAACGCATTATTTTTGTCCTTTCTCCGGACACTCGCAGGTCGGCCGTCTCCTGCAACAGTTGGCGCTAATGGGATTTGAAGAATTGGATTCGCGCAGCAAGAGCAACCTCAGTAAATTTGATAAAGTGAGCATCTTTTTAGCCCTCCTCTGTGCTTTATAATCCAAATAACGTGCAAGGGATCGGCAGCTGGTTCTGCTACTGGGTAACACAGAATAATCGCCCTATTACCATGATGCAAACCTCAAGTATCCTGTGAATGATGCGGTACTAGTGGTGTGCGCAGCTTATGTCGTTGGCAGATGCAGGAATGGAACGTCCATTCCACCTTACATACAGAAAGTCGAATTTGGGAACTAAATGAGCGGGAAGGACAAACACCCACACAGCGTCATGTGTCTGCACCCTTATACATGTTATGACCATTTACTATGTGTTTTTCCTCCTAAATTCTCTGAATTTTAAGAACCCAGTTAGTTGCTCACATTTCTAAAATCTGACAACCGGATAAGCAACAAATACGCATCATTGTAAAAGCTGCACACCCCATAACGAAGAAGGGGCACATCCTTCTTCTGTTTTGCTGTGGGAGCTGGACATGTCCCGTTCCCCCCCCCCCCCCGGTCCGGTACCCTTTTTGGATGTGGGTGGCAGATGGTGCAACATGCGATTCAGCACCCTGCAGCAATATCATTGATCAGGCGACATCCACAGAAATGTTTTATGGAGCGTGTAAAGATTGAAGCACGTGTTTAATAGGGCCATTGCTAAAACAGACTTTGAGACATCTGATAGCTTATGGAAATTTCTTTCACTTTTTTGGATGATTGAGAGGGTTGGACTTAAAGGGGAGGGAGAGTGACACTATTTTCAACCTGTGTCTGTGCAGGTGTGATCTGTAACACATGTAAATGTTATGGTGCATAAACATGAAGCAAGTGGGGGAACAAAGTCATATTTTAAACAAGTTTTTCCATCTCAAACCCACCCCCCCCCCCTCCCCACATCCCAGGAAGAATAATGTCAATCTTAATAAATCCAATGGTAAAAGATGGCAATCTTGCAGTGATTACTGGTGGGGTGCTGACCCAGTTGCTTAATCTATTTTTCTTTTCTCAATAGAGCTGTGTTGCTGCTTTTCTGGATGTAGTAATCGGCGGTCGTGCCGTTGAGACCCCTCCGATGTCTCCTGTAAATCTCCTGGAAGGTTTAAGTCGCACGGTTGTCTACATGACATATGGCCAGCTCTTAACTTTGGTAAGCTCCCAATACCGATATCCAGCTCATGGGTATGGCTTGTGTGCATTCATTTTAATATGGTGACGGGCTACACCAGTGTTTACTTTGCGTATTTCAGTTCAGGGCACAGCAGAAATCTACAAAAAGTGTGGACCTACACAAAAAGGTTTGGACCTGCACACCGACCTACGAGGCTAAGGGTTTTTTCAAAGAGCACCGGTGTTTTAACATAGTTGAAATGCCGGTGAAAATCACTATTGATGCAATGGTGACAAATGCCGGCATTTCAGAAAAAGCTAAATCCAAGCCGCAGAAGAAGCTTCACAGGAAGGATCAGCTGTTTCTGAGGAGCTCTTTAGGCTGGGTTCACACCTGCGTGTCTTTTTTTTTTTTTTTTTTTTTACGCGCGCAATACACACGTTTTTCACATGTGCAATACGCATGTTTTTACGCGTGTATTGCGCCAACGTATAAAACGCGCATTGCAGTGCGTTCACAGCCATAGACAGCAGAGTGATTGCGCTGCAAATACGCCCCAAAGAAGCTCCCGTACTTCTTTGGGCGTAGGACGTTTTACAGCGCGTTCCTGCACGCTGTAAAACACCCAGGTGTGAACGGGTCCCATAGGAAATCATGGGATTTCCGTGTCTCGGCGTTTTACAGTGCGCTGGAACGCGCTGTAAAATGCTGAGGTGTGAACCCAGCCTTATAGTTTGGTGTGACTTGTTTCAAAATGTGTCAGTCTTGTGTTGCAATGTCCCTAGGTTGCAAATGATTACTGTAAATAATTGTTAATGTGCATTATTTACATAATTTCTATTGATAAATAATGATTTACAATGATCATCCGTAACATTGATTGTATCGTTACAATGGCGCCTGTGAAGGGGCTGGATATGTTAACGGACAGTTTTTGAATTTATTCTGGAAGCCCAGGGTCATATGCAAGAAGTGAATGTCACATGCAGGATATGATTGAAGTCAGCTTAATTCATCCCCTTTTGAAAGCACTCAAAGTCCTTTGTATTTTCTTCACTTTATTGGGAAAGTAACAGCAAATAAAAGGTGTCTTTATAGATAGAGAAGACTTCTCGTGTACCTTTTTTGGTATGGGGGGGATGTGGATAGAGCGGGCTTCTCGTGTACCTTGGTATGGGGGTCGTTGGTAGAGAGGGCTTCTCATGTGTACCTTGGTATGGGAGAACATGGATAGAGAGGGCTTCTCGTGTACCTTGGTATGGGAGGATGTGGATACAGAGGGCTTCTCATGTGTACCTTGGTATGGGGGGGATGTGGATAGAGAGGGCTTCTCTGTTATGTGGGTACATAAAAGCATGATGCAATCACCCTCGACAGAGGCTTGCTGATGCTGAACTGCCTCTGAGGTAAACTGACTGGAATAGCTGCTTGCAGAAGCGGGAAAATATGGCTGGGCCAAACTATGTGCGTTAGACAGGGAGAGTGGAATAATCCATTTTAAGGAATATCCTAGGAGGGAAAACAAATAAGGAATCTGGTTCCATGACAGAATTTAATCTGTTGGAAGCAGATAAAATGGGCAAATGAAAAGATCTGAGCGACCTGTGACACGGACCAAATAGTGATGGTTAGAGGACTGGGTCAGAGCATCTCCAAAACCACTATTTGTGTGGTGCTCCGGGTATGCAGTGGTTAGGACCTACCAAAGTGGTGCACGACTGGACAACCGGTGAACCAGCATAAGGGCCATGGGTGCCCATGGGGAACGATGGCTACTAGCCAGTCTGGTCTGATCCCACAGAAGAGCTACTGTAGCTGAAATCCGTAATGCTGGCGCATGATAGAATGGTGTCTGTGTGCACTTGACTCGTAGTTACCTAGAGATTGTTGCACAGCACATACATCCTTTCATGGCAGTGGTATACCTTGATGGCAGTGGCCTCTTTCAGAAAGATATTGCACTCTGCATGCAATGTTGTGGAATGGTTTGAAGAACATGGCAAAGATCTCAAGGTGTTGCCTTGACCTCCAGATTTCCCAGATCTCGATGCGATTGAGGATCTGTGGGCTGTGCTGTAGCTAATCCGATTCAAGGAGACCCCACCTAACAATTTGCAGGGCTAAAGGAATCTGCTGCTACTGGTTTAGTGCCAGATTCCACAGGACCCATTCAGAAGTCACGTGGAGTCCGTTCCTCGATGCATCAGATCTTTCTTGTCAGCCCGAGGGGGACCTACATAATGTTAGGCAAGCGGTTTTAATGTTCTGGCTGATCGGTGCATCCTTGTGGTAAGGGAACGGTCTCCAACCCTCAGTCTCTTCCTTAATTTTTATAGAGGTTGAGTTGACGTGACCCACTTTTTTAATCCTTTATATAGATTACTCATTAAAAATGCAGAAAGAATACATTTAAGCGACCAGTTCTGGGGGCGGCTCAGCTTCTCAAACTAGTCTGCGAAGGAGTCTGTCTCCTAAAACTTTTATGGAATAAAGAGTAGCTCATCCAAAGCAGAAATTCAGTTTTGCAGCAGATGAATTGCTGCTCCGTTTGACAGCAGTCACACCTCTGCTGTTGTCGGTTCACTGACGGCTCTTTTATCAGTTGATGTGAAGCGCAGCGGCTCGAGACCTGAATCCGCACAGCTTTTAGGGAAAGTGGTGAAATGAGTTCATATCGTTTAAGGATTTTCCTTTCTGTGTAAACCTGAACTGACAACGTGTTCATTTGAATATGCATAGAGATGTGTGTCTTCGTGTGTCTTCGTGTGTCTTCGTGTGTCTTCGTGGCAGGACTAGGCGGCTTCATATTTGTCTCTTAAGGTGAACCCTGTGCACAAGGTCCCAGGAGACATCTGGGACCTTGGGCGCAGGTTTCACTTTAAAAGGCAAATACTCACCTCAGAGTCCTTTTATTAAAATTTAAACTTTTCGTCATGATAATAGGAAAATTTACTAATTTCAGATCACTGTGGGGTTAAAGTGCCGATGTTGCAAACGCCATTGAAAATCAACATTTTGCAACCCCAATAAACACTGAAACGTCTCCTGCAGTTGTTGGAATTTTTCTTCTTTTTGAAGCGCCAGTGTTTATTGCTGTTGCAACAGTGGCAATTCTCGCCGTGGTGTTTGCAACGCTGGCAAACACGGGTGCTTTCTGGAATAACCCTCTATGTCTAAGCAGGGTCCTGTTCTTTCAGTGTCCATTGTATAACTTAAGAATTGTATGGCATAATTGGTTCTTGGAGGTTCCCATTAACTTTTAAAATATTGTTTTTGTCCCTACAATCTTTTTTATTTCTAGTTCTTTTTCATTGACTAAAATTCCATAATGCTGACTTTGTTTGCAGCTCTCATTCTTGCGAAGCATCAGCTCCAGTGACCAGTTACGGGAGGAGGACAGGATGGCTCTGGAAAACCTTTTGGCGACTGTCCCCCAAACAAAGCCAGGGAAGAGCAGTAACCAAGAGAACACCCCATACAGTACACCCCAGCTCTCTCCTGCCACCACGCCGGCATGCAGAAAAAACAGGCTGCCCATAGGTAAGGGGGGGGGGTGTGATCCTTTATTGTGTGTCTGCTTAATTGGCAAAACTGTTCACCCTGCAAAAATTTAACCTCTCCTTTTATGTCTTTTTTTTTTTATATAAATGTAGTATTTATACCCCTGAGGCCGGGGTCAGACGAGCTTTTTGCAGAGTGGAAGGAACGTCCGTGAGAGTGGACGTTCCTTCCGCTCTGACACCCGTCTGGCCACCTCGCTGATTGCAGTTAGTGCACTCAGCGTTGCAAGGCTCCATCCTCCTATGGAGGCTCACGCTTTGCAGCCCCTGTCGAACGTGCGTCGTAGCGCTTCGACGGGGAGGCTTTCAGGACATCCGCAGCACGCCTGCTGTATCGCACGCAATTTGTGTGCGTGCTAGAGCGTGTGGCAGGCTCTGTACGGGCACACATAGTGCGCTCGTCTGACCCTGGCCTTATACAGACTCGGCTTATCCTGACACATAACTTTATCCTCACCCCAAACATTTGCAAGTATTCTAGCAAAGCGATTTTGGAAGCTGTGCTTGCTCGTACATCTGCTTTCATGAGCGAGATAAATCCAAATGGTTTTTGTCACCTGTACATGTCACAGGGCATTGGGAACATTCCAACGGGAAGTCGAAAATTGAGTCCTTGTAAGATCTACCTGCATTTACCTTTTCTGCTCTACATACAACACATGAACACAGATGGGATCAGTTTTAACAGGTTACACTAGGGGATCATCTACTAAATGCCAGCATACAGAGGGATTTAGTAGATAACCCCATAAATGCTTAGAGATTTCAGGCTGTAGGTTGGAACACCGCTATGTTTAGTGACTTTATAGGACTTTGTTGTCCATGTTTATGTTATGTCTCGCCAGTGGCCAGCCGGTATTGGACTGCAGGAACGTTTAGTGATCGATCTGGAGCAGGGCTGTCAAACTCTGGCCCTCCAGATGTTGATGGCTTAAAAGTCCCAGAGTTCTTTGAAACAGATGGCCAGGGAATCATGGGAGTTGTACTGAAACATCTGAGGGACTGGAGTTTGACATACCTGACCTCGAGGGCAGCCGTAACCTGGAACAGAAACGATCATTTCCAAAATAATGCTGTGTTCCATGATATTCAGACGTTCAACAAATAAACATCACTGGAGCACCTGGATACGGTGCATTACCCCTGCACTGCACACAGTTATACCTGTGGATCTCATAGGAAACTCCTGTTCCATCTAGTAGTTGGGATGGAGCTTCTTTAGCCCGTTCTGGTTATCCTGTCAAAGTTGAACATACTGGTATTATGGTATAAATGGTATTTTATATTTTAATGCTCTTTAGAATTGTGTATCAACTTCAAAAACCAAAACCTCCAAAATGCAAAGATGTAAGAACCTCCTCGTTGGTTCAATTCGTGGTCGGATCATCCCAAATATAGGGTCTTACTCATTAACCCCTTAAGGACCAATGGCGTAACGGTTACGTCATATTTGCATTGACTTTAAAGACCCTTGGTCCTTAATGGGTTAAATTGTATTTGGACTTTATGGGCAATATTACAAAGTTGGTGCCAACTTAACCCTTTTCCGCCGCAGGACTTTCTATGCCGTCCTTGCGGTGGGTGGGCTTTGAAGACGTAGGGCGTACAGGTACGCCCCGTTGTCTTCAATGGGCCGCCTGGGCCCTTCCCTGCGCCCGGCAGACGTCATTGGCTGCAGAGAGACTGTCTGAACTCTGGCCGTTCCCCTGCAGCCAATGATGCATGTCGGCTGTGGGCCGGGCCAAAATCAGCAGCTTGTGGCTGGCACGTTTCGTTGAGGCATAGCTGTACACCTCGCCGGCGTTAACCCCTACCCGACCGGTGACTCCCGCCCCTCGTGGTGGGGTTAACAACCCCATAGAGTACATTGGCTCTGGTTGGCACCTACTTTGTAATAGAGCCCCATGTAGGCCAAAAGGTAACGCCTTGTAGGCGCTTGGTAAACGTTGTAATGTGCCCCTGAAGGAAATGAATATTGGCGCATGTGTCCTGTGTGTATGATCTGACTCTGCTCTCTCTCTGTGCGCTGGGAAACCCTCAGGGCAGCAGCTAGCAGCCATGACGGTCTGGGACACCTCTGCCTCCAATATCACCGCACACATTAACCTGGTAACCCCTTTTGGTGGGTAACAAGACCACTTTCAGCCATGACGGACACCGAATCAATCATTATGGTGGGCTTAAGCTTGGTAGAAAATATGAAAATATGAAAATGTGAGCATTAATAAGGGGGGTGTATTGATATGGCAGGTGACTGCTATACCCTGGGTGGCGATGGCTAAATAATGTGTTCTTTGATGCTCAGTCTGCTTTAAAAAAAAAAAAGAGCATCCTGGGGTAGGTAACGAACACCCGAGGTGCCAAGGCGCCATCACTACCCTAGGGCACCAATAGCTGGAGCGTTTTAAAAGGACACAAGCTTTATTAGATTTGTCTTTCTAGTTTTTACTTTTTGGTTTCAAATGAATAGAAGTGGCAGCTATTCTCTCTTCTTATGTCATTTTATTAAGGGTTTACAAGCACAACAATAAACACACCCAGTGCAAACATTTTTAACTTGTCTGCTTTTTCAAAGGCAAGTGTCGGCCTGTAAAATGAGGGAAAGCATAAGGCAGCCCTGTTTTAAAAGGGTGTGTTTTCACTCCGTGGATTGCTCCTAAATAGAGGGAGAAATAATCCTCGGCACTCACACTTGATATGTTCATTGGCGGTGTCACCGGCTGTGATGGCTGTACTATGGGAGCCATTAAATCTCACGGAACTGTGGAGTCTAAGCGATCCAGATGAGTTACAGGGTTATTCAGAGAGCACCGAAATGTAATCGACCTTTCAGGGCTCTCCCATTTGCCACGCTTCGCATTCGATTCACCGACCCTGCTCACCGCAGCATGCAGCCTCGAACTGTGGTCAATTGACCTGCCGAACTAATCGAAAAACCGCTGAAAATCTGCTGCAAAACCACCAAATCAGACGACCAGCCGTCAGAGTTAAAGTTGACGAACTGGGTTAAACACCCCCCCCCCCCCACGCAACTTTTAAAAGGCGTTTTCAAAGTACTGCATGAAAATGCCTGGGAATAATATATAAGGTCCCATGAATAATAATGTCTGTTACAGAAAACCGCCAAAAAAAAATTAGGGGGGGGGATTCACTTCGAAAATGCCAAAAAAAACCACTAAAATACATTTTTTGCTACAAATGAAAAGTACAGTTGAATTAATATTGAAGACAAATGCAGATTTTTTTTTTTTAAAAACAATGAAACCTATGGGATTTGCCGGTTTAAACCTGTTGAACGAAACCACTGAAAATCGGGGCATTTCACTACCGTTCGGTGTCCTCTAAATAAATTAACCATTGCTTCTCTCAGGATTTCACTGTCACTGAACAGCATTGTATTTTGCTGGCAATTCACCAATATTTGGCGAACTGACAGCTTTTTCAGTAGTCTAATGACCACGAAATTGCACCGTATGGGGACGTTCACCATTTGGTGCAATTTCGTTGGCAATTCGGTGCTCTTTGAATAACCCTGATAGAACTTTTCAGTGACTTCTTTTAAATCTAATTAAAAAGACGCGAACCAAACAACCTGTACCACATTGCGGGATGTTCTGTAGACGGGTGTCCATAACACTCAAAGGCCCTTTAACAAATGAATGTGTTCTGACGCAGGGATTGATGTGTCCAGGAGCCGGGCACACAATGACTCCTAGAATCTTACCCCTGGCTCTTCAATAAAATATATATATATTAAAGTTTGATAAACTTCTATCAAACCCTGACGTAAAGAACTTAGTGTTGTCGCTAGTGGGAATCCAGGTCTACCAAGCTTCTGCTCCTTTTCATGCTTACTGTGAATTTGTGTTGAGTGCCACAGACGTCCATCTATCATCTGCATGTCGTCTTATTATGCGACAGTCATCTATATATAGATATATGTGTAATATATGTAATATTTGTAGTTTTTGCACACCTATATGCACATGTAATTTATGGGTAAAAACATGTGGTTTCAACTCTAAACCCCTTATGCATTCATATATAAAATATTCACAAAGCTGCAATGTTTGTTGGTGTTGAGAAAAAGTTTGAAAATCGTAGGTATTGCGGTGCCGGCAAATGCCGACATGTCACAAACCTGAACTCTAGGGCTGCAACTATTATTTTCATAATCTCTTTTATTTGGTCGCTATTTTTTTTTTTCCCCCCCGATTAATCGGATAAAAGACGTACGCAAATTGCATATTTTTCGTACACGAGCACCTAGTCGCAGTGATGGATTAATGCTGCCTACGGAGCTTAAGCTCATGTCTGCTTTCTCCCCAAACAAACGCTGCTACAGATCCGCTAGATATGTCAGTACGAAATCAGGGTGAGAAAGGGAGCACTCCACGCAGTCTGACCACTTTAGCTTATTAGAGTGTCCCTTTACAATAATTTCATTAACAAACTGAGCGGGAGGAGGGTCCGAAGGTGGGAGTGAGTTTGGGCAACGGACTTGACCCGAGTGTGAGAGGGGAGTGCGTTTTGGCAAAAGACTGGACTGGACTGGACTGGACTGGACTGGACTGTGGGAGGCAGTTTGTGGGAAGGGACTGAACCAAAGGGAGAGTCTGGCAGCTCCAAACCAAGGGGGGGGGGGTGAGAGGCAGGTTGGGGTGGTGACACAGGACAAAGCAGAATCTGAAATTCTAATGTTTTACTCGGTCGGACTCGAACCAGTGTGCGATGTACTCAAATCGATTAATGGAAAGCCGATTTAATCGATAATGAGAATAGTTGACAACTATTTTCATTATCGATTAGTTGTTTCAGCCCTACTAAATTCCAAAGAGTGACAAAAGAATCACTGTGCGGCTTCCCCTGTTGCTCTTTGGATTCTAAGCATTTGCAAGCGTTGCAATACCAGCAATTTTCAACTGTGTCTCGGAAGTATGTTATGGGAACTTTGTTATAACGTGTGTAGTATGTTGACAAAATAAGAACATAATCTGCAACAGAGTTTAGATATCCCTAACAATGGGGAGAACAAAGCGCAACGTCCACATTTTAATGCCTGCCAGCAGGGCTTGGCGGTGTCTGCGATTTTGCCAGTTTTAATCGAGGTCCAACGCGATTTTACTCTTGTAAGAATCGTAGACTTTGGGTTTGTTACCGGATGGTTGCTACATCAGAGCATCGGCAGAGCAGACCGTTGTCGTGGGCGCCTGTGTGACCTGTCAACTCTGCTCTGCCGATGCTCAGACAGAACGTCTGTCGGTTAAATACAGAGTCATCGATTTATGCAAGAGTAAAATCGAGGTCAACCTCTATTAATTCAGGCTAAAATAGTGTACTTTGTCCAACCATCCATTGTGGTATCTTCACAAAAGTCCCCTTTGGATTGAAACCCTGATCATTCTGCTACATGTTTTTACGTTCTATATTTAAGCCTCCTGAATGCACCTCTGCATGCAATCTGAAGATCACCTCAATTCACTAGCTTAAGGATATGGACCATTTAACATACACAACATTATTCGCACAAAAGATGTATGCCTAAAGCTACACACAGATTAGCTTTTTCACAATACACTGTTTTCTGGGGTGGATTCTCTTTTTTAGGACGTGACCCTGTTTAGCACTCGTTTGATGGAAACCTGGATCTTCCACTGCATTCATGATCACATGTTCCACCAGATACATTTGTGTTTGCAGCGTCCTTACGGTTTGCAACGTGCCTGCGCTCATTCATACTGTTCATTGCCATTATTAGTTTGGTAAAACGGATAAAAAAAAAGCCTTAGTCTACTATGCTTATTTCCTCCACCTACTTTTTGCATTCTTTTTAAAAAGTTACTCGGAGCAGGAGTAAAACCAGCCTTTTGGAGGTCGAACACGAAGGATCTCCGCAAGAGGTCACCCCACAAGGAGGGCAACCTGAAGAAGTTCTTGTCATCTCGCTGGGGACTGGTCCCCAGCTCACTCCAGGCATGATGTCCGAGAATGAGGTACGTTACAAGATCTGCCCCTACCAGTTTGCAAAAGGCTATGGTCTATTAAAGAAACAAAAGTGTTGCTCTGTGTAAAATAATCCAGAAATGTAGACGTCGGTGGTTCAATTCTAGGAGCTTGTGACTAACTGGGTTAATATCTGTTATGTGTCTGTCGTTCACGAATGTTAGGGCACATTATTGAATCCGTTAAACCACAATTGTAAAGGGTATCCGGAAGACCTTTTTAAATGTAATGAACGCAGACGACACCATAATCTATACCTGCAAACCAAATCTCCCGCAGCTGGAGGCCGTGCTGCAAGAACAATTCAGAGGTAGAAAAGTGGATCAAAGATAACAAACTTTTTTCTAAATACTGACAAAACTGTCTCAAATGCTCTTTGTAATTTATGTAGTTTGGGGTTTCGGAACAGTACCTAATATATACCTCAGGACAATAGCAAATGACACGCTGACCAGTCAGTTCTCTCACATATCTAGGTATGTGGTTAGACCCAAATCTATCCTTTGGCCCCCACATCGAAAAACTCTCATATAAACTATATACAGAATGCACCTGTAAACAAACATGTAACAGCGAATATATTTATATTCTGTGTTAATTTGTATATTTGCTTTTTTTTTTTTTTTTTATATCTTACAGAAATACAAAGTAATAAAATGCAACAACTGTAACAATTTAATGTTGTTGAACCCAGGACATACTTGAAAACGAGAGAAATCTCAATGTATCCTTCCTGGTAAAATCCTTTATAAATAAATAAACTTTACCCTAAACTAGTTGCCCTGTACAGAAACCAATCATGCCTGAGCCCCGCGGTAAGAAAGCAGATTGTACAACAAATGCTTATGCCGGCTATTGAACACGGAGATGTAGTGTATGCAGCTGCCCTGCAAACACACCTTCATAAACTTACTACATTGTATAACTCATGCTGCTGCTTTGTGCTACAATGTAACTACATGACCCACCATTGTGACCTGTTAAGAGCTAAACTGACCGTCGCTGGAGTCTAAACGCACCCTTCACCTTTCCAACCTGGTGTTTAAGAGCTTTTCTGGGAAGCTGCCACCCTACCTGAATAGACTGCTTCCCCCAGCAGTTCCCTCATCCTATAACCTCCGAACCAGGACCTGCACCTTACTTACAATACCACAATACAAAAAGAAAGTGTCTCATCCTCATTTTCCTACAGAGCACCGCAGTTCTGGAATAACCTCCCAGACGCCATCAAATCTTCCCCCAGTCTAAAGGCACTTAAGAGCTCCTTACTAACATACCTCAATACGGAATGCACCTGTAAACATGTAACATAGTGACTATATTTCCTACATATTTATTTTCTATTAATCTGATGAATCCAGCGGCATCCCACGTGTTGTCTCAGGGTTAGCGCTTCCAGCATCGGAATTTAACCCTGAGCCACACATGGGAACACCGCTAGGGGGACAAAAAACAAAAGGAATGATTCTGGCAACTAAAAGATGTCAGAATCATAATGCCAGGGATGTTAACATACCTCAATACAGAATGCACCTGTAAACATGTAACATAGTGACTATTTCCTACATATTTATTTTCTGTGTCAATCTGTATATTTGTATTTTTAATATCTTGCATTTTATTACTTTGTATTTCTGTAACGACTCTTCTTGAACCCAGGACATACTTGAAAACGAGAGAAATCTCAATGTATCCTTCCTGGTAAAATACTTTATAAATAAGTGGTGCTGTCTCAAAAGGCTATCCACCCCCCCCCCCCCCATAGCCATGTAACATTACAAAGGAATAAACAAAAAGAAACACACCTACAAAAATCAATAAAAGATAACAATTTTATCACTATAAAAAGGCAAGAAATATGCAAATACCTGTCACCGCAAAATAGCAATTAATCAAAATGCTTGGCCAAGATGTATACAATAAATGACTTGATAGGATTAGAAACTATGCATATAAAGTCTGCAGCATCTGTAACGACCCACACCGAGCTACTCGAGTATCAAGTGCCCATTATATACAAGAATTTATACAGCTTTATCCCATAATCCATATAAAGTACATTGGTGGTTTACAATGTACCTACCTAATCAACGTGAAGAGGGTGCCGGGAAACCAACACAATGCCCCAACGTTTCGGCGTCTTAGCCTTCTTCAGGGGGATTTTATTCCTTCATGTTGCTGAATCAGCAAAGAATTTGCACTCGCAGAGTGATTAATTTTATGAGTTATGGATCTGCATCCACCTTCCAGACTCGGTGCTGATAATGGGTAATTATAGGTAGCTGGAAGCAGTCATGAATAGTCTTTGAGGAATCACTTCTACCAATTGTTAATGCGGAGCAAATTTTAATCCCATTTTAGAAGCTAACTCACCTGACTCTACAAACCTTGTAGCTTGGTTTACTGGTTCACCTTCTGGCTTGATTTTTAGTTTGGGTGATAACGTATCTTTATCTAGGGAAGTTCCACCATGGTCTGCCATTTATTATTTTTTTTTTATTTTTTTTTTCCCAGTGGTTTCCTTGTTTTCCTCAATCGGAGTGAACACCACTTTAATAATAATATCTATCTCTCTCCGTAGTTGACGTTGTCTTTTACGGACAAATAACTGTGGTACCGTTGTATGCAGACCCTCCACCAGCCATTGTTGAATTTTGAATCTATTGGGAGCTGTGTACGTTTTGTAGACAAGTTCTGTAGCGTCTGCACATGCAGCAGCGATCCATTCGCTGCTTCTATCGGGACACTTGCTATTTATTTATTTATTTGCAAAGGATTTTACCAGGAAGGATACATTGAGATTTCTCTCGTTTTCAAGTATGTCCTGGGTTCAAGAACATTGAAGTGTTATAGTTACAGAAATACAAAGTAATACAATGTAAGAAATTAAAAACAAAACACAAAAATACAGATAACATATCATGGGAAGGGCTAAAACCTTGGGTTAATTAGGGTGATTTGCAAAGTGGAAGCAGCTGGAAAGTAAGCTACAAATTTCAGACCAGCACTGGGTGGGTGGGTGGATGGGGAGGGAGGGAGGGACAGCAGAGTCCAAACGCAAGCGCTGTGCAGTGGGTGATATGAACTAGATTCAGGTCTGTAGGAGAAAGAGGTCATTGAGTTAGGGCATGTGGTCTGTTGAGGGAAAGCATATTTTACGACATGAGGGGAGGGGCAACCATTTGAGAGCATTTGTTTAAAAAAGCAGAGTATACATTCAACATGAAAAGAAACAAAAAACAGCCAAAATATTAATAGATAGATGCAAGCATAAAATATTAACAGTAGGATTAAAGTTGAGATTGTGGATTAGAATTGCAGATGACATGTTGATCGCTGATACCTTTTTAAAATGCAGAGTCCAAACGCAAGCGCTGTGGCAGTGGCAGTGGGTGATATGAACTAGATTCAGGTCTTTTTAAAATGCAGAGTCCAAACGCAAGCGCTGTGGCAGTGGGTGATATGAACTAGATTCAGGTCTTTTTAAAATGCAGAGTCCAAACGCAAGCGCTATTACAGGCAGCCTGCTGACATAGGTGAACGATCTGGTGACTTGCAGTCGGGAAATTCTAAATCCTGGGTGCTTGGTGACTGGCATGTGGGCATAGGAATCCCCCGCCCCCCCCGATTCAGTGTTTTCTCTTAATCGGCACTGGCAGGAGCAGCGCACTCCACAAAGCCTGACGGCTTTAATACGCTAATGCAGTGGTCCCCAACCCAGGCCCTCAGGGCCCACTAACAGGCCAGGTTTGCCAGATATCTGAAGCACAGCACAGGTGTTATGATTTGCTGCTCAGTGATTGCAGGATTCAGTCTGCATTTCCCCAAGTGATCTGCAAATCTGGCCTGTTAGTGGGCCCTGAGGCCTGGGTTGGGGACCACTGCGCTAATGGACTTAGGGTTCTAGCGTGTAGGGTATACTCTATGCATAGTGACCTCATGGAAAATGAAAACTTGTCCAGTGGCCGTCAGGTAATTTGCGTTTGAGACCCCTGCTCTGGAGGATCACGGAGAGCTTTGTGCCGGAATAAGGGGAGTTTTTATTGTAACTCCATTGTTAAAATGGGGTGTTTAATGTTTAACCCCTCAGTTTTTCCACTTGTGCTTTAATCCCAGAGTATCTGTAATGGAAAAAGCATTTTAAAATAAAGGTAAATACCAGCCGATAGCGTGAGATTGTGTAGCGAGTGACGACACAAACAGTGATGGGTATAAAGGATTTACTTAAAAATAAAAAGGATAAACCTAAAGATAAAACATTAAAACATTATTAAACTGGACCCTGCAATAACACAAAAACTGTACAAAGAGATCAACAAGAGCAACAATCATTTACCAAATCCAGAGATGCACAGCACATGGCACGCCATGTGCTCTCAAGGTCCAAGCCAAATCACACAAAGGGCTGATCTCTTCCTAAAACTCCTGGTTGAATCAAAACAAGGTTGGGCTACAGTCTTGTCTTCAGCCCCCCCCCCTCCCACCGGAGTGGCATCCCTCCCACCAACAATGTATACACCTTTATTCCCAATGAGAGTCACCATATGAGGTAACCATTGGAGTCGGCAGGCTTAATGATGACCACTAGCCACACAGGGCAACAAGCCGCACACTGCCTCTAGTGTTCCCTCTTTGATAAATCATCATATTTAATTATATATTGAGTGTTATATGACACAATTCAACCACAATCCCTACAGTATCCCTTTAATAGTCAAGTAAATGTCTCCCAATAATGAATCCTGGGGCAATCTACAAGCTGTGTGTTTGTGTGTGTGTGTCACACTAGCATTGTGATCTGGAAATAATTTTCTATTATACTTGGTCCTGCAAGAAATTTGGCCTCATTCAGGGTCCAGAGCACGGTTTCCCAAACCTGTCCTCGGGACCCTAGACCTGGTCAGATTTTGCTGATCACTTTGGGGGAAACGCAGACTGAATCCTGCAATCACTGAGCAGCAAATCATATCACCTGTGCTGTGCTTCAGCTATCTGGCAAACCTGGCCTGCTAGGGGGACCTGAGGACAGGTTTGGGAAACACTGGTCTAGAGCAGTGGTTCCCAACCACGGTCCTCAAGTACCCCTAACATGCCAGGTTTGCAGGATATCTGAAGCACAGCACAGGTGATTGATTGCAGGATTCAGTCTGCTTTTCTCCAAGGTGATCCTTAAAACCTGCCTGTTCGGGGGTCTTGAGGACTATGGTTGGGAACCACTGTTTTTTTTTTTTTTTTTTCCCTGTGTTTTAGGTCAGCGTTGCATGTACTTTCAGGGGTTGATCTTTAAACAACTCTGTACAGTCACTGAGACACTAACCTATTGCTTCTCATCATAGGTTATGAATATGCAACTGGTGGACGGAGGGCAAGCCGATGTGCCGGTTGATGACCCCAAGCTTCATGGAAAGCCTGACAAGACCCTGCGTTTCTCTCTGTGCAGCGATAACTTAGAAGGAATTTCAGAAGGTGAATGTTTGGGGATTTAAGACCTTTCTTAATGCTGACACATTCCCATGATCTTTTGTTATCCTAGGTAGTGTTCTTATCAGATTCCTTGCCTTTCTGTTCTGCGGTAGGGATGTTGCTGGCAGTATTTCTGGGCCTGTGATCCGAGTTGTGATATTCGGGATTAGCATTTACAGACTCCTGATACTATATTGCGTGACCTGTAACGTACCCGTACAGGCAGCTCCCACGCAAAAGTGAGTCTCGTGGCCTCAGCATTCATGCACAGCATCTTCCTTGTCTGCTTGCAAGTCATGCAGCAGGCAGGGAAAACACTGCGAGTGAATGCTGAGGTACCTATAGGCTCTCAGCATCTCCACCACCTTCTCCATGAGTCATGGGCAGACAGAAAAGACTCTGCAAGTCAATGCCTCTGCTTCGCGGCTCCAGGTAGGCGACTTAAGGGGTTATTCAGAGAGCACCGAATTGGCCTTGAAATGGCACAGAATGGTGAATTTTCCTGTACGGTTCAATTTCGTGGCAATTCAAAAAGCTGGCAATTCACCAAATATTAGTGAATTGCCAGCTAAATACAGTGCCTATTTGATGGCAGTGAAATCCCCATGGAGAAGTAATATTCTTTTCGGAGAACACTGAAATGCCCTGATTTTCAGTGATTTCATCCACCATGTTTAAGCAGGTGAATCCCATAGGTTTCAAAAATGTCCCCGGTTTTCTTAAATCTTTATTCATTTTATTCTTTTCAGTTGCAGCAAAAAGTCTCTAGGATTATTTTTTTTTTTTTTAAGCATTATTTGGGATTTTGTTCGGCGACCTTTTTTAATTCTGATTTATTTTTTGTTTTATTCTGTAACAGAACTTTTTATTATTCCTAGGACGTTCTATATTATTCCCAGGTGTTTTCATGCACTCGTGTTTTTTATTATTTAAAACGCTTTTTAAAAGTTGCAGTTATCTCTGTTCGGTGGGTCGTCGGCTTGTTTCAGATTTGATTTGGCGGTCAGTGTGGCAGATTGTTGGATGCATTTGGCGGTTTTTCACATGCGTCCAGCGGTCGATTCGCCGTACTTCGGGGACCCAGCAGTTAAATTCGCTGACCTTGCGGTGAATTCAGCTTTATCTTGCCGAAGTGTGGCGAACAGGAGACATTTCGGTGCTCTCTGAATTATCCTTTGAGTCTTGCTGCTTGGCAGGTCCCAGATTCAGGATCAGTTCTGCTTGAAACGACTGATCTGCGATCGGATTCCGATCCTAAGGATCTGATTGGGACGTCCCTATTCTGTATTCAGTATAGAAACACCTTGCAGTGATACGTCTAGTTACTATTCCTAAAGACTTCTCTAGAAACATTGTATTGGTCTGTGTGTCGTTGGAAACCAACTTTAGTGTTTTACTCGACCACTTTCAGTTTTCCCAAATAAAAAGCTCAATTCCAGCAGCCTTTTTAATGGAGGTCTGATCCAGGGTCTTGGCGCATGTCTGATCGATTCTTGCACTGAAATCATACCCTTTTAGACTAGGGTCAAACAAATGCATTTTTCGCATTTTCGTCTGTAAAAAAGTGCGTCCGAACACGTTGACGTATTTTTTCATGGAAGACGCGAAAGCGGTCATACGATGTGCATTTTCGTGCGTGATTTTTTTTTACAGATCTTCAATTAAACGAGAAATATGAGTAACCAAATCAATTTGGACGTTATGTAGCCCAGACATTAGCAGCGTCTGACGTCTTCTAATCACGCACACACGTCGCTATGCGGGCACAGCGTACTCTATGTCCGTACTAGCGGTTCTACGTTCTCGAAAAAATGCGTTTGTTTGCCGCTTGCGTTGCTCGGCCGCATTTTCGTGCCGTACTTCGTATATTGGCCGTCATTGCCTGTTATTTGCTGCTACCACGGCTGTAATAAAATGCGGCTGCGCGCGCGTTCGCACTGCGTTCGTCTGACCCTAGTCTAAGTGGTGGGCTTTAACTTTGTTTATCTGGTGCTTTATATTTATCTTTTTAGATGCTTTTTAGTCAGTGTGGAAAAAGAAAATACTGGCTCCCCAAATCTTGGCGTTTAACAAGGCACTAGCCGTCACGACTAGTTAAATCAATTGGTAAAGGTGTCTTGAGTGTCTCTTCCCATCCCTTAGCACAAACTTTGCCTGGGGGGCTGTGACAGCCTTCCAATGCGGATTGCACCCCCCTACCCAGAAAATTATATATTTCGAAGTGATGGTATAATTCTGGGATGTTGACTGTTCCTGTATAAGCGTTCTTGCAAAATGAATTTAAAACTTACATGTCAGCCCTTGGGGAAGAAGATCGAGCAATCCACTGCCTCCTCTCGACACAAATGGAAGGACATAGAGAAAAAATGGTTCTCCAGGGTCCTTTGCCATCCTTGTGCAAGATTGCTTAAATATAATCTCACACAACACTCCCTTTTATTGAGTCATTGCATGCTGGGGGGGGGGGGTATTAGCGTGGTGCCAGTGTCTGGTGACTGCTTCGCTTTTAATCTGGCCAGTAACGCACCAGCACTAGAGAGCTATCAAATTCTCATTCTTGCCGAGCCAGGTCCTAAGTGTAGCACTTTGAGTGTACAAACCAGTGCCTTCGACCTGCTGCTTAGTACAGCACAACAAATTCCTTCTCACGGCATTCCTGACATTCTCGGGTCTATTCAAAGAAAGGTGAAACTCAGGAGAATGACTGGAGAAGTGAAAATTCTACGTCAAAATAGCCAAACCAGAAAAATTCACCAATTTATCTCCCTTTCCAAATTTGGCTATTTGGTCTAGATTGTTCTCTCCTGATTTTAACCTTTCTTTGAATAACCCTGTAGATGTAAGGTAGGGGAATAGAACTTTAACATTGTAGTAGCTTGTTGCCCCCTAGTGCAATTTGCTCGTAATAGCACCCTATCTGGGAGAGTGAGGGCCTCGTTTGTAGGTAAATACAGCCCTCCTGCACTGCCGTAATGTACTGTTCTACAAAACCTTAGCTTGATTTGGGCAATTTAGTTGGCAAATGCAATGCAGATCATATGGTAAAATTTAAAAATCACATTCTCTGCTATATATCATAATAAAGATCAATGTTGCGTCTCCTTTCTTGATGGATCTCAGTATGCGAGCCATCAATCTGACATCTGCCTTGGAGAGTCTCCGTGCTGACAGCTCTCCTGATTCTACGTTTTCCTACTGGTGGGCAAAGTGGTCTTGGAAAACTAATGCCAACAATATGGCAGGAGGGGAGCCAGTTCATATAAGTGTTTATTAAATGATACATGTGTTAGCTGTTTGTTTATCACAGTGTGTATATACAGATATAGAATTTAAACGTTAAACCATTAAGATCTGTATCTTTGTTTTGTAAACGTAGCCGTGTGCACTTTGGAGTAAATGTTTGTGATTTTGGTTGGAAATGTAATTAAAGCAGAAGAGGAAAATCCGTGTTCAACAGGTCCTTCAAACCGCTCCAACTCTGTCTCATCCCTGGATCTGGAAGGAGAATCAGTCTCTGAGCTGGGAGCTGGACCTTCTGGGAGCAATGGGGTGGAAGCGCTACAACTGCTTGAACACGAGCAAGGTAAGACTGGACTGCGTCGTCTCATCTCATCCGCCATATGCACCTTCAGCAAGTGTTAAGAATAATCTCTGGAAAGTAATATGAAGTCCAGATTTCCTGACACGTATTATGTAATCGCACGGGGCATCCACAGAATAGCCGGTGAAGCTGTAATGAACAGGGAAAGCATGGGGAGCATACTTGGTTTAAAGCATTAAGGTACATGTGGCAAATAAATTGTTCGACGTTGAACCAGGTCAGAATTTAAACGCCTTTTTTGTTTCCAGCTACAACCCAAGATAACCTTGATGACAAACTACGCAAATTTGAAATCCGGGACATGATGGGGCTGACGGAAGACAGGGACATCTCTGAGACAGTCAGTGAAACGTGGAGCACAGATGTGCTCGGAAGTGATTTTGACCCAAACATGGATGAAGACAGACTGCAAGAGATTGCAGGTGAATGTCACTTAATGCACGGCCGGCAAGCTTTCACATGGGATCTCAAGGGTGTTTTACTTCTGTCACAGGATGGCACGTTTTTATTGGAGTTTTGTTATTACAGAAAACGTGTGTGTGAACTTGCTAAGGATCTAGAATAATCAGCGATGAGTTGGTGGTCTTCTAAATATCTATATATGTAGCCATTGCATCCTGTGAATATAGAAATTTGACTCTTTTCCAGTGATTTTTAAGGTGATCCTTTGCTGGGCAGGTGCGTGTTTGTCCAATATCCTGTCAGGGAGGACATGGCATTGGCCTTAAAGACTGCTGTTCATAGTTAACCCTCGCCAGTGTCAGGCGCAGCTATCTTCCCTCATTGTGAACAGAACTTACTGAGGGCTTTCGCACAGCGCTGCTTGATTGACTCTCACTGGTGTCTGCGCACACACTTATCAGCACGCCAGCTCACTTTGGGCTGCATGGAGAGAACGGAGGGCTGTCCTGTAGTACTGCTTGCACTCACAGCTGTCACCGATGTCGCACGACCAGAAGTGAATGCCATTGAAGTTTGTCAGCCTTTGTTTTATACCTATATCTTGGCAAATAATGCTAACTCCTATATGTAAAGGTTCCTGTCAAATGAACCTTTATGTTGGGCATGACAGGTGTACTTTACACTGCCTGTGCACGTTCTGATTTCTTTGCGTTTCACAGAACCCCACCGTCACTTCAACAGTACCACTAATGAATTCTATATGGCCTGGGTCGTGCCTCCCAATATCTAGTGTTTTTAGTGGATGAAATGGGGTTAAATATAGAACGAGAAACTAAAACCTTGTTAGAAGCCAGCTGGCTTTTTGCATGGTTTAATAAAATTGCTTTCAAATTTCTGGAAAACGTTGAATACATTTGTCATGAGGTGTTGAAGCTGGAGTAGACGAGACCTAAATGTATATTTTATATACACTTTATACACCCAGGACATACTTGAAAACAAGAGAAATCTCAATGTATCCTTCCTGGTAAAATCCTTTTTATAAATGAATAAATAATACACAAACGGCACTGTTGCGTTCCTATCGCTAACGTTGGCTCTGGTTGCCCTAGCGCGGGTGCACCATATTACAATCCGAATGCTAACGGGTTAAAAAAAAACATTAGCGATTTGGATCTTACAATTTTCAGCGTGAGGTTACTGAATGTTGCGCTCCATATGCTTAACATGAGGAGCGCAAAGGGTTAATTAGGATTACGAAGTCCTAACCGAATTACGCCAAGCGGCGGTTAACTCAAAGGTTAACCACAGCAAGGAGCTGGTGCTACCTGACACTGCTTCTGTCAGCACCAGCTGAAACCCCCCCCCCCCCCCCCATCAGATACTCTCCTCTCATCCCAGCGGCTCTATCCGCTCCTTCTTGCCGCCTGGAGCAGAGAGGGACTACGGGGGGGGGGGGGGAGGAAGAGGAAGAGAGAGAGTCCCCCAGTCTCCCTCTGACTCACTACGTGGACCAGCCGGACCTCACGAGGCGAGATCCTGCAGGTCATGTGACTGGCAGCGGTAGCCTCAATGGTCTCTTATGGACTCCATGGAAGGGATGCTTGAGGCGGTGTTTAGCGCTGCCGCGAGCATCCCGAGGCTTAGCGCTGTGTTATGGTACAGGCTGCTGGATTAGCGCCTGCACTGTAATATCACTGTGAAACAGGGACGGTAAGAGACCTACAGGTGCAGGTTCTTCTCCTTGGGGTCCCTGGTTTAGCGTCGGCAATGTAATATAACCCGAAGCCTGAAAGGCATTTTATAGAAAGTTTATATGTATGTGTAAAATTGATATACGTTTTTTTAAAATAATTTTATCCCAGGTCACATGAGGTCATATGTGGCATTTTACACTTTTGGTGTCGGCACACTAACCTAGGACATTGGAATATTTTGGGTATTGTAAACTCATCCTGTGACTCCAACCTTTGCGGCACTGGTTAAGGGTCACCTACACCTGTTCGATTGGGTTTTGTTCGTCAGTTGCCGTTCTTTGCTTGTTGAGATGCTGGCAAATAGATTGATAACCTTTTGAAGATCCCCCTGGTACAGTGGGAGTCCGCTGTAGAATGCGATGCGCTCTTATCCCGTTGCAAATGTCAGATATAGCTCTTAAAATATGTTTCTCGATTTAATTTGTAAACGTATTTATGGGACGTTGAGTGATTCCTGTATAGAGGATGTTTGGGCTATTTAAATGGAATGCTAGTGTTATTTGACAATGGACCTGCCGAATGGAATTCAGTAACGTTTCATTTTCTCACACCCTCTCTCCTCACTCTCCCAATGCCATCTGTAGGTGCAGCTGCAGAGAACATGCTTGGCAGCCTGCTCTGCCTGCCAGGTTCTAGCTCTTTGCTGCTTGACCCCTGCACTGGATCCACCATCTCAGAGACCACTAGCGAGGCATGGAGCGTGGAGGTACTCCCCAGCGACTCTGGTAAGTGACCGCTGTGCTTACTGGTACATAGCTAAACCATCCCCATCACCACTCCTATCACTGCATGCGGTTTCTTGCTAAGGGCTAGCAATGTCACTTTATGACACAAAAGTGATCTCTGTTTAGAAGCACCTGATTTGAAGCAGGAGGAGCGGCTACAGGAGCTGGAGAGCTGCTCTGGGTTGGGGAGCACATCTGATGACACGGAGGTGAGGGAGGTCAGCTCCAGGCCCAGCACTCCAGGTCTCAGCGTAGTGTCAGGTGAGCTATATTGAGCACTGGTGTCTCGGTCTACGTTCTCACACCTGCCAAGTAACTGTCTTTTTCAACAGCCACTACTCGATTCACCCTTTCAAAATAATCCATGGCTTTCCTTAATATTTTCTTTTAATTGTGTACACATGACTGTTTCTATTTATTTGACATTGATTCACCCATGGGGAAGGCTGAGAAGAACGGTATAAAATGATTTCTTACTGCAGGTATCAGTGCAACATCGGAGGACATCCCTAATAAAATAGAAGACATGCGCTCTGAGTGCAGCTCTGATTTTGGGGGAAAGGACTCTGTAACCAGCCCAGAGGGGGAAGACTCTGTTCATGGTGGGTATTGTTATTGTATCTTAAACACATAGGGCTGTATTCCAATCTTGGTGTAAAATGAACCAGAGCTGTTGTAAGCTTAGCAATACCTAGACCAGTGGTCAGCAACCTTGGCTCCCTGATGTTTTGGGAACTACATCTCCCATGATTCTCAGTCACTCATTAGGCTGATTATTTCCCACGTGGCTCCGTCATCCATTAGGCTGATGGCAAACTTTGGCACCGAGATGTTTCTGAACTACATGTCCCATGATGCTCAGCTAGTCAAGAGGTGTGACTAAGGATCTTGGGACATGTAGTTCCAAAACACTTTCAGGGTGCCAAGGTTCGCCATCACTGTCCTAGACTATAATGGCTCTGGAAAGGACACACAAAGGTTGGAATACAGCCCATAGTAATCACATGATTGTTGATTTTATGTAACCTTGTAAGTTGAAGACATTGGTTAGACTTGCAGGTTTGACCAGAAAATAAATGCAATACTACGGAATGTATGGTTTAAAAATGTTTACTTCAGAATAAACTAAAGCAATAGATTTTATTAGGAAATCAATACGTTTAAGGCCCGAGTCAGACGAACGCAGTGATCACATCAGTGTTGCCGCACAGTTTAACGTCCGTAGTAACAGAATCATGATCAATAGACCCACACACGAAGTGCGTCCGCACCGAACTGCGCACGCACAACACACATGGCAAATGGACGCAAGTTAGGCAAGACTGTAAAACCGCTAACACAGACGCGCAGAGTGCGTCACGTCCGCGTAGCATTTTTTTGTGCGTGATGAGACATCAGACGCAGCGCATTTTGATTCCCATATTTCCCTTTTTTCTACTTCCGTCATAAAAAACGGACTGTGTGGTGTCTACAGTATCCTCCGTCAGAACGTCCGTCCGTTGTGCATGCATGCAGAGTGCGCTCAGACTGCGTTTGTCTGACTCTAGCCTAAAGGGACATTTGTAATGGGCGTTTTTTTTCGTTGTACAAACATTTTTAGATCTGGAATAAAAAGCATCACTTTTTATAACCCCCCCAAAGAATTAAAAGGGACGCTTTATGCAGCCCGACCACTTCTTGGAATGTCAAAAAAAAAAAGGTTTATTTTATTCAAAACACATAAATGAGGTACAAAACGATAAAAGGGGAGCATCACATAACATTAAAAGGGAAAAAAACCAATTACACATACTGGAGCTGTCAATGAAGGGGTTTGAAAGGTATAAAGGTGATTGTATTGACCCCGGTTAGACCGTGCCCTCGCCCCACTGGTGTCTGCCTGAAAAACTTAAGTTATCCCCACAATATCTCAGAGCAGCCAATGATCTCTTAGATGTGCGAAGACAGTACGTCTGGGTAACCATGGTTTCATAATCTCTCAGGTTGGAAACCAGGCAGCAAACCTCTCGGATGGTGGGAATTGTAGTCTATTTCCAATTTCTAGCAATAATTAGTAAGGCACAGGAAATAATTACTCTAAACATCTTAAGTTGCGCGAACGACAATTTAGTTGCCGGCATTCCCAGTAAATGCCAATCTGGCATAAGCTGTATAGATTCCCCGGTTGCTTACGTTACCAATTGTACAATGTCATGCCATAGGTGTTGGAGCTGCGTGCACGACCACAAGATGTGTAGCATAGTCCCATCTCCAAAAAGATAGTGCCAGCAAGCCAGTGCGGTCGCCCTGGTGATGTCTTTCTAGTACTGGGACTAAGTACCACCAATATAAAACCTTGCGTCTTGTCTCCATTAACGAGGTGCATCCATATGCCCCCCCCCTAATCAACCGTAAATGCTCTCTGCCACGTCGGGGCTGGTATTGTGAACCCTAGCTGTTTTTCCCAGGCCGTCTGGAATCGCCATTTAGAATTTGGAGTAGCCTTGTTCAAGGCAACGTAGAAAAGTGACAGAAATAGACAAAATACTAGGACATACCACAAATTGTTCGAAGAGGGATAGGGTGCTCTTAGAGCAGGAGAGTGTGGCTGGCAGGGAGGTGGTTTGCCAGAACGAGTGCAATTGGCAGTAAAAAAAGAATGTATCTGGCCTGCAAAGCTTGAAATGGTGATAGGGAGTCTCCAACTACCAGATGTCGGAGGCGAGTTATAAACCCTGACCACTTTAGTTGATTACGGTGGTCAGGCTGCGTGGAGGGCCCTCTTTCTCCAGCCTTGTTTGGCCGGTAGTGCTCCATGAACCGGAGGAGATTGCCCACATAGCTGTCACTCGACAAATATCCCACCTGACTGGGGCCAACTCTGGAATTAAAAGCATTCAGACATACTCCGGTCTTCAAACACTAGGGTTAGCGAGCGTCCGAAGAAGTGGTAGGCAAGGATTGCTGCTGCACGTTGGCGCCGTTCTGCATAGCCGCTCGTTTAACTTGCGTACACAAGTTCCGTGTGATATGCAGCTGGCGTAGCGTATGTTACATTCGTACATAGGCAAATTGAATAAGAAGCTCCTAGGACTTCTGCATTTCGGATGCTCCTGAGCCAGAGAGGAGGAGCAGGGCCAAGGGTCAAAAGGGGAGTAATTACAGGTGAAATAAGGCTCTGTGAAACGAGCGTTTTGCAGAGCAGAAGGAAAGTCCTTGAGAGTGGACGTTACTTTCACTCTGACGCCCGTCTGGCCACCTCGCTCCACGCAGATGGTGCGCTCAGCGCTGCAAGGCTCGATTCTTCTATGGAGGATTGCGCTTTTCTGCCCCGTCAGACGCATGTCGTAGCGCTTCTACGGGGAGGCTTTCAGAATGTCCGCAGCAGTGTGCGGAATTCGTGCATGTGCTATAGCGTGTGGCCAGCCCTGTCGAAGCGTCCCAATACTGCGACGGACGCCGGGAGTGCGCTCGTCTGACCCAGGCCTAAATGGGAAAGTGCTCTGACACATCTGCACAATTATTTAGGGTGGGGGGGTTGTTAATTTAAGTGTTCCTTTAAAACCTACACTAGTACTTCTTGTCCACGTTGTCTCTTCCCCTTTTGACCTTTTCCCTGCACGGTTTCTTACCTTTCACTGATCACATAACAAAATACTTGCATTAAAGATTAATGTATTTGTTGCCAACTGGAACTGATGACTGTACAGTATAATCATCATTCTAGTCAATGGAGTCAGGTTTACACCAACCTTGGAATAGGGCCCCTGGTTTGCCAGATATCTGAAGCACAGCACAGGTGATAAGATTTGCTGCTCAGTGATTGCAGGATTCAGTCTGCATTTCCCCAAGGTGATCCTTAAAATCTGGACTGGTAGGAGTATCAGAGGACCAGGGTTGGTAACCACTGCTCTAGATTGATCCATCCACGTGATATCTCCCACCATTCTTGATAATATGTAATCAAATGCTTCCCATAGAGAAAGATTGGGGATGTACCATAGAGTCAGTTTGGGTTACGCTAACATTTGGCAATCATACAGTAGCTCGTGTAGGTGTGATCTATAGACCCCCTGGACAAGTAGAAGAGCTAGATAATCTGCTGTTTGAGGAAATAGCCAAAATGGCAATGAAGGGGGAAGTTATTATCATGGGGGACTTTAATCTTCCTGATGTGAACTGGAAAACCCAAAACAGCTGGGTGCACCAGGAGTACAAATATTCTAAACTCCCTACTGGGATTATCTCTAACACAAGTAGTTGAGGAGCCGACCCGTAAAGAGGCCATATTGGATTTAATACTCACAAAATGGAGGTTTGGTATCGGACGTTGTTGTAGGTGAAAATTTGGGATCTAGTGATCACCAGTCAGTATGGTTTAATATAAGAACAGGGATGGAGCCGCACCACACAAAGTTTTAGACTTTAAAAAAAAACAGATTTTTCTAAAATGAGACTTTGTGTGAAGGAGTCATTATCAGACTGGAGGAGTTTAAAGGGAGTCCAGGAGAAATGGGATTATTTAAAGGAAGCATTATTGAAGGCCACAGGCAATTGCATTCGGCTTGTTAGCAAAAACAAAAAAGGGAAGAAACCACTGTGGTACTCTGCAGAAGTGGCCAAAATAGTGAAGAACAAAAAGACAGCATTCAATAATTATAAAAAAACTCAGGCAAACCTATAAGATTAGGCAGAAAGAGGCAAAGCAATTTATAAGAGCTTCCAAAGCACACGCAGAAGAGAAAATGGCTCAGTCAGTAAAAAAGGGGGACAAAACATTTTTTAGATACATAAACGAGAAAAGTAAAACAAGGATTAGATTAAAAACAAAGGAAGGAAGGTATGTAGAAGAGGATAAAAGTCTCGCTGACTGCCTCAATGAATATTTTTGTTCAGTCTTTGCAGAAGAAAAGGAAGGAAAGGGACCTCAGTTAGGAGGAAACACTAACGAGACATTTACATATGAGTTTACAGAGGAGGAGGTTCTACAGCAGCTGTCTAAAGTAAAGACAAATAAGTCAATGGGGCCTGATGGGATCCACCCTAAATTATTAAAAGAGCTCAGTGATGTAAGAGCAAAACCGTTAGCAAGGATTGGTTAAATAAATCTGTTAACAGGAGTCGTCCCAGAAGACTGGAAATTAGCAAATGTTGTGCCCATTTACAAGAAGGGTAGTAGGGAGGAATCTGGGAACTATAGGCCAGTTAGTCTTACGTCAGTAGTGGGGAAATTAATGGAAACCATGTTAAAGGAAAGGATTGTTGACCATCTAAAAACACATAAATTACAGGATCAGAAACAACATGGGTTTACCTCAGGGAGATCATGCCAAACTAATCTTATTGATTTTTTTGATTGGGTAACAAAAATAATACACAGGTGGTGCAGTAGACATTGCTTATTTAGATTTCAGGAAGGCTTTTGATACTGTTCCGCATAGAAGGCTTATCAATAAATTGCAATCTTTGAGCTTGGATTCCAATATTGTTGAAATGTATTAGGCAGTGGCTGAGTGACAGGCAACAGAGGGTTGTGGTAAATGGAGTTTATTCGGCGCAAGGTCTTGTTACCAGTGGGGTACCTCAGGGGTCAGTACTTGGACCCATTCTCTTTATTTTTATTAGTGATATTGCAGAAGGTATTAATGGAAAAGTATGTCTTTTTGCTGATGACACAAAGATTTGCAACAGGGTTGACGTTCCTGGAGGGATCAGCCAAATGACAAATGATTTAGGTAAACTAAAAAAATGGTTGGAGCTGTGGCAATTGAGTTTTAATGTGGATAAGTGCAAGATAATGCACCTGGGACGTAAAAACCCAAGGCTGAATATAGAATATTTGATACAGTCCTAACCTCAACATGTGAGGGTTGGGATTTAGGGGTTATTATTTCAGAGGATCTAAGGGTAAGTAGTCAATGTAATAGAGCAGCAGGAAATGCTGGCAGAATGCTTGGTTGTGTAGGGAGAGGTATTAGCAGTAGGAAAAGGGAAGTGCCATGCCACTGTACAGAGCACTGGTGAGACCTCACTTGGAGTACTGTGTGCAGTACTGGAGACCGTATCTCCAGAAGGATATAGACATCTTAGAGAGAGTTCAGAGAAGGGCTACTAAAATGGTGTACGGCTTGAAGGAGAAAAGTTACCAGGCAAGGCTTAATGATCTTAACATGTACAGCTTGGAAAAAAGACGAGACAGAGGAGATATGATAGAAACATTTAAATACGTAAAGGGAATCCACCAGGTAGAGGAAGGGAGTATATTTAAACGGAAACAAAGCAGCAAAACAAGAGGACATAGTCTTAGATTAGAGGGGCAAAGGTTTAAAAGTAACATCAGGCTGGGGCGTGGCTTGGTGCCTGAAGAGAGCAGTCGCATGCCTGAGCAGCTCCTGCTGAATTACTTTGATATTTAATTTTTCACGCTGCTTCCTGACTACCCCTGCCTGCTTTTCATACTGCGACCTGCCCGGTACCGGGTGATACATAATTTTTGCCGAGGGACTTTCACACGTTCGCCCTGACCGAGCTACTAGTTTCGGGCCTAGTGTGGAGAGACGCAGATCGCCATTTTGTTACCTTGTGCTCCTTCATTCTCCGCAATCCCTGCGCACCCCCAGCAATGGGCAAACGAGATAAGAAGTCCGGAGCAGTGGAGTGCCCAGGTCTACCGGACATTCGGGTCGCGCTTGCGGGCCCGAGGGACGCGAGTACTCTGCTCCGACCCCCGGTGGAGGTTGTGTCCTGCGAGGTGGGCCCTGATGTCTCCCCGCGAGCAGCACATCTTACCCTGCAGAACTCGGAGGACCTCCCGGCGACGAAGCGGGACATTCGAGCCCTTCTGGCTGACGCCCGCGCCTCGTGGGCTACGGAGATTGCGGAGGTGCGTTCCGATCTCTCCTCCCTCCGCGAGGAGGTGGTGGAGCTTGATGCCCGGACCTGCACCTTGGCGGCGACGCAAGATGAGGCCTCTTCACAAGTTAGTGCACTCCATACCCAAGTTGCCGGTCTGCAGTCTGCACTGTTGGCCATGGAGGCTCGACATCGCCGGCGGAACCTAAAGCTGAGGGGTATCCCGGACGCTTTCCCTGCCTCTGACCTACTGCTACTGGCCAACCGGATGATAAAGGCCGTCCTTTCCCTCCCTGAAGGTGCCCCGGACCCAGTGCTATCTGCGATCAGGGTCCGCAAGGCGGCGGCGGCCCCTCAGACCGCCACGAAGGACGTTATCGTGGTGTTGGGAGATGTCGTTGTGCGAGAACGCTTTCTGGGGGCGACAATCCGTGCTCCTCCGCTTCGATTTGAGGGACTGGACATTACGGTCTTCCGCGACCTACCATTTCTGGCCCTAGCAGCCCGGAGACAATATGGACAGATTACGGCCACTCTCCGAGCCCATGAGGTCCGTTATCGTTGGGGTGTGTCGGGATCCTTACTCATCCATCAGGGCGCTGAGGTTCTTGTGGCCTCGACTTTGGAGGAGGCCCGGACACACCTGTCGGCCTTGGGTCTACCGCGCCGTCGGGGCACTGTTGACGGGGAACAGTCGCGGTCACCGTCGGTCGTGCAACCCTATGACCCAGACTAGCCTCTGAGACACGACTACCCTCCACTCCCACCCAGCCGAGATCGGCGCTGGTCGCTCTCCGTCCTTCGCTATAATCAGCTCTGCTACTTGATGACTCCATGCTCCCCTTCCTTCCTTTCTTTCAACCCACTCTCTCCTACCCACTTTTTCTTCCCTCTCCCCCTTTTTATTATTTATATTATCCTTTTTTTTTTTTTTTTTTTTTTGGGTTGGAGGTATGGTTTTACTGAGGGTGAGCCATAGGGCGGTCACCTAGGCTCTCACTGTCCTCTTGGCCCCTCAGTGACCTTTGCCCTGTGGTTCCCTCTGTGGCCCTCTGTTTCCCAGTGAGGTCTCAGAGGCGCGCTGCTGAGCACCACTTTTTGATATGGGCTGCCTTTCCCATCTTCTCTGTCTTGCCGGAGAATTTATTTATTTATTTATTTCTTTATTTTTTCTTTTCTTCTCCCTCCCCTCTCTATTCCATTTCTTCTCTCCCCTTTACTTAGCCTTTCTTGACTCCCTTCCCTTTGTTATGCCCTGCGATCGCTTCCAACTTTTGTTACCATGTTTATGTGTGGCTCTTACCTTACTGCATTTATTTGTGATGTGCATAATCTTAAATAAAGAATTCAAAAAAAAAAAAAAAGTAACATCAGGAAGCATTATTTTACTGAGAGGGTGGTGGATACATGGAACAGTCTTCCAGTAGAAGTGGTAGAGGCCAAAACAGTAATTGAATTTAAGCAGGCATGGGATAGGCATAAGGCTATCCTAAACAAAAGATAAATAAAGGTAAAGTATCCATGTAATTGGGCAGACTAGATGGGCCGAAAGGTTCTTATCTGCCGACATTTTTCTATGTAGTGATTTGCGGCCACATCCATCACAGTGACACGATGTACCATGTATCTGGCTTGCATATCTGTCATATTATCCTTGATACATTCAGTCATTGGTGGAAGTGGGTTTCGTTCCTTCGAGTTTATGTAATGTCTGCTTTTCTTCTGTTATTGATCCCAAGAATCCTGAATGTGTGTCGTCCATTCTTAGGCCAGGGTCAGACGAGTGTTAAGAGCAGAAGGCACGTCCGTGTGAGTGGACGTCCCTTCCACTCTGGCGCCCTTGTGGCCCCCTCACTTAGTGCAGTTAGTGTGCTCAGCGCTGCAAGGCTTGATCCTGGTATGAAGGATCGCGCTTTCCAGCCCCGTCGAATGCACGTCGTAGTGCTTCGACGGGGAGGCTTTCAGCACATCCACTGTAGTACTCGCTCTACAGCATGTGGCCAGCCCCGTCGAGGCATCACAATGCTGCAACGGACGCCAGGAGGCACGTCAGCACATAGGGCGCTCGTCTCACCCCGGCCTTACCTGTTCAACAGAATACTACAGAGAGCCAGAGATTGTGTAATTTGTCCAGATTGAAGTAAAAATCCTCATCCTTTGATTTACTTACTTTGCAATAAACGAACATTATACTTTCCAGGTGCCCATATCACATCGCCTCCCTCTCAGACGGAGTCATTGCTGGCTATGTTTGATCCCCTGGCTCCAGCCTCAGGTGAAGGTAAAATGTTCTCAAAGTAAATAAACGTGTTCTCTGTCCTCCTCTAACTGCATGTCTTTAGGGAATAATTGTTTTCAATACATACTGCACCAACGTGTTTGTAAAGAACTGGACCATTCCTCGGGTGCAACAAGGTGTTATGTTCTCAGCAAGCATAAGAAGCATAGGGTGACGAGCAAAGTAACTTTATAGAATTCGAACTGAAAAAACAGGTGATGCTTGAAAGGGACATTCTAGTGGATTTAAAAGTAAGCCGTTACCACAGTCCTACCTCATTCTGTACCCCTTCTAAATCAAAAGAATACTTTAATATTGCAAAAAAATAAAGCGGTGACTAATAGAATCTTGTAAAACGAGCATTTTAGCCGCTGAAACTAATTATTTTTGGTGTGTACCTAATTGGTCCTATTTCTTTAGCATTGTTTAGGATCCCACCCTGTAAATAAAAAATTGGGGTGGTTGGCGAGACCTAAAACAAAAGGATTTAGTTTTTCCACAGGGGACACACTAATCCTGCTTTAAAAAGGTGTGACATGGTCTTTTGATATGCTATTGAGGACTTTTCAATGCATTACAATGCAAAACCGAGCTAAGACTAATGAAAAGGCTTTTTATATTCCGTTGAGTGCATGTAGCCATATTTTCTTTCTTTCTTTTTAACAGTAGTACGCCCTAAAGTACACTATGCCAGACCTTCCCACCCTCCTCCCGATCCTCCAATCTTGGAAGGCACGACAGGAGGAAATGAGGCTCGTCTGCCCACGTTCGGCTCCCACGTCTTTATTCCCACGGATTCTGATGCGTACAGACAAAGGCACTCTTGCCCAGAAAGGCTGGTGCGCAGTCGCAGCTCTGACATCGCCTCATCCTTGAGAAGACCTATGAGTGATCCCGGGTGGGTGCGGCGAGGTGGAACGGAAGAGCGAGAACTGCCCCCTGGTACCACAGGACTGGCTGCATCAGTGTTGATCAATGCATCACAGTCGTCTTCCTCCTCTCCTAGCAAGGATTCTTCAAGGGGAGAGGTGAGTCCTAAGCAGTCCACCCATCTCTCATGTCGAGTGGTAACACGTGGGTAACTCTCAACCTCTTAGGGAGACTTGCTCAGAAAGCACCGATGTTGGTAACATGTGAGATTCACTGTTGCTGCATTCTTGACAAAGGTCATTTTCAATGTTATTATCATTATTGTTCTTTATATAGCGCCACATATTCCGCAGTGCTTTACAAGATCCATGTACAAGGGGTTGACACATTAGAATACCACACATGGGAACAGGGTCCCGTGAATCAGGTCATCATCCAACAGGGAACAATCTGAGAAGTACAAGTATTTGTGAGGTAGGAGCATCCATATCGTTGGGTGTCTTGCCCAAGGACACTCGCTGGTTGTGTCTTCTGAGTGGGATCAAGTCTGCTTTCCATGATTGTAGGTCAGGGACCTGATGGTTGGGTTGAACCTGCTTCTCGTAAAGTCGAGACTTCTCCACTGTTGTGTTGGAGAGATGTGCTGAACGGTATTTTGACTTCTCCAAAGTCAAAGGGCAGAGACTTTACCACTGGACTCCACATCCGATATTGTGTGGGTGGCGAGTATGTACTGTTAGGTGTCTTGTTAAAGGACACTTACTGGAGAGGTGCTCTGGCCAGGATTCGAACCTGTCTCCACGGTTATTGAGCAGTGATGTTACCTCTACTCCACCCAGCCGGTACATCAGCAAACGTTCTATATAGCCTGCATAATTTCCACATATTGCAATAATTTGCAAAGCACAATAAAAAATATGGAGCAAACCAAAATGATTTGAAACGGGTTTATATGTGCAAAATAATCTCGACGTAGGTCTTAATTTCTCAGTTTCAGCAACAAGCGAACCCTGTTTGTGTTTTCTTGCAGCCTGAAGAAAGGAAAGACAGTGACGATGAGCGATCAGACCGGAATAAACCATGGTGGAGGAAACGGTTTGTGTCTGCAATGCCTAAAGGTATTCTGCACCTCACCCTCAATACTCAAACGTTAAATACAGACTAATACATTTAGGTGGCTTTTCGCAAATTGGTTCATTTAGTACTAGTGATTTTTCCTTTACTTCATGTAAGAATGCTTTCCCTGCTCCCTCTGCACAGCAGAATAAGGGATGTAATTGTCTTAATCACCTTCAGTTTGAATTCTAATTTATTTAGCGCCATCATATTCCACAGCGCTGAACAATGGATACAATATAGACAGTGTTACAATACATTGAATATAAAAAGGAAACCTAGGGTGATATCCCACATAGACAAATAGGTGCGCAAATACAATTGGCCACTCACTTGAGCACCATGGTAAATAAGCCCATCATCCTCTAGTAAGTCAGTGGCTGACGATGTTCTGACCTGTTTGTAGAGGATATCCAGGACCATGAAATGAATAACATGTATTTGATGATCCGCACCATTATTTGCTACATGTAATAAAAAAGTATTAACTCCTCAATCAGTAAAACTGCACAGCTTGAACTGGGATCCAAATGGACGAAAACATCCAATGCTCAACACATTTCATCCCAACTGGGACTTCCTCAGGAGAAAAAATTATGATTTGAGTTGGGATGAAATGCATTGAGCATTGAATGTTTTCGCCATTTGGATCCCAGTTCATACTGTGCTGTTTGAACGATTCTGAGGAGGGAGTTCATCAAATACATGTAATAAAAAGGTATTATCTGCACAATTATTTGCTATGTTATTCATATCATGGTCTGGAGATCCTCTACAATCAGGTCAGAACATCGTCAGGCACTGTGACTTACATGATCACCATGATAAATAAGACGATCATCCTCTAGTGAGTGGCCAATTGTATTTGCGCACCTATGTTTCTTTTTTATATTGTTTGCTTCAATACATTGAGAAAGGACAAAATTTGACAGTCACAGGATGAAATGAGGGCCCTATTTCCGTGGGAACTTAGAGGACTGCAAGGTGAGCGTGATGATCTGGTTGGGGAAGTGAATTGTATTGGTTAGTTGGGTTGCAGGCTTCCCTGAAAAGGAATGTTTGAAGGAAGAAAAATTAGGGGAAAGTCTTGCTAGCATGAGGGAGTGTGTCCAGAGGGTGGGAGCTGCATGTGAGAAGCCCTGAAGTCTAGCATGGGAAAAGGTGATGCGGGAAGAAGCAAGGCACAGGTCCCTGATTAATTTTAGGGAGAGGGCTGGGTTGTATTTAGTGCTGGGAGAGGCGTTGGTTAGGGTTTTGTAGGTTGGGGTGAGAATTTTTTAATTCTGTGGATGGAGTGCCAAAGGAGGGACTCGCAGAGACAGCAGCAGGTGAACTGTGATCAGATCCTCTTAGTACAGAATGAGTGAAACCGCTGACGGTTGCCATCTTTTGGCATAGGTGTTTTAGTGACTTGTCTGTCAGTAATGGGAGTTGTAGTCATGTCCTCATAACTCCCACTTCCTATTGCATACAGATTATACAAAAAGAAAGGAGGGCAAGTGGACTTTTACAGTTTTATGCACAAATAAGGCTGAAATATTGAGCTTTTTGGGGTCATCACCATCCCAATCAATTCCACGTTCAGTATGTGTGTTGTCACTCAGTCTTTGCATTAACCTTTGTCTCTGAGTCTTTATTAAAATCCTGACCTGCTGTTACTGCATTAGGAAAAGTCTAAGAATTCTATTAAAAAAATCCCCAAAAACCCTTTATTTAGAATTCGTCTGACCATAATGGGAGTTGTATTCCTCTACTTGAGATAACTCCCACTTCCTGTTACTCCTCCCCTTTTGTGTAAAAATAAATACAAGAGTAAATAAAATAAAAATAATAAAAAATATATTATGTATGTGAAGAGTAATTTAAATGACTGTATAGTAACTGTGAATGTGTTCTTCTTTATTAAAAAACAAATACAATTTTCCAGCTCCCATTCCATTTAGGAAGAAAGAAAAACAGGACAAAGAGAAGGAAGACCTGGGAATCGACAGATTTTCAATCTCAGGTGAAGTATGTACTGGTAGCTATGATCTGCAGTTCAGAGATTTTATTTCTTGACTGGACAACAATAACATTCACTCTGCATTAATGTTTCTATCTATCTATAGATGGATAGAAACATCAGTAGGTCAACATTGGAAGTGCACCTATCATGTCCAAAACTATTTGCCGCAGGGACACAAACGTTGACAGAGAATCGCTTCCTTTATGTGTTTGCTTTGGTTTTGTCAGCACACAAAATTGATAAGGGTGGAATAGCCTGTCAAAGTTTAAGTGTCCCTGTGGCATGCCGCAGGGTGAGAGACAGCTCTGAGTTGAGAGCCATCCTAATGGAGAGCCTCTGCTCAGTCGGTGCGCCTGATAGCCGTACAGTCAGCACACTGACCAATTGGCCTAAGGGCCATTTGCGAAACACTGCAGATACTGTCACCACATGAGGGCGAGTTAGGGCTGGCTGATATCCACATTTTATCCTTGTCTAATGGAGATTGACCACTATTTTATTCTTGAAAATCGAGGGCTCTGAATTTGTTACCTGACGTAGCATCCAGCCGAGCGGTTCGTGGAGGTGACTCCTAAACCTGTTGACTGTTTCCTGCAAATGCTCGACCGGATCGTCTGTCCATTAACAAATCCAGAGTCCTTGATTTGAATTGTAAAGTCGTGTTCAACCTCGATTTTTAATTGGGCTAAATCGCAGGCATCGCCCAGCCCTAGGTTGAATACAAACTGCGGCATCTCAAGGAATTAAATATTGCACTGCTCTTTAAGTCCAATGCAAAGTCCATCCTCTGATGGGATATCCATGCAAATGTGCACTGCAAATGAACAGCAATGCAGAAATGGGAACGCAACTTATTCCTAGTGAGATTCCTGTATCGTCGGTTACCGTCCCCAGGATGGGTATCCAGTCCACACGCATAAAGCTCCCCTCACCGTCAGTATACCGCAGGAGTACTGGTTCTGGCCCAAACCCAGCAAGTGAATAGCCGGAGCTCCTTGCAGGGCGAAAACCAAACTGGGGGAATGACTTTATTCAGGATTCACCGTTGGGGAGAAAACACACGGGGAATGTACAGAATACAAAGGTAAAACATGAACGAACACACACACAAACACATCCATTACTTGCAGATATGCATAAGGAAAACAACAGTGTATACAACCTGACACTACAATAAATACATAAGGGAGTAATAATCGAACACTGAAAAAACACACTCCCTGTATCCTTGGTTCCAATTGACTACTGTCACCTAACACACAACTATCTGGAAACCTCAGGTAACCTAGTTCACTGCAGCCCAGGGTCCGTGACAATTCCCTCCCTGCTTGCTTTCAGTAATGGCCTTTGTGATGTTTAGTATCCTGATATGCAATTCTAGTTTTATTATTTTATTAATATTTTCCTCGTTAAATGTCTGCCAGAAATACCAAGGCTAACCTTTTTATCTTTATAGATGACGTGTTAAGGCTTGGCCCACATTCTCAGGCGGCAGAAGACATCCTAGACAAGTACAGGAACGCTATCAAGAGGACAAACGCTAATGAAGGGACTTCTGCGCCCTATGAAGGAGCAGGTAATAACCCTACATGTTTAATCACCACTGCGCATTGCAACTTTCTTAATCCATTTCCACAACTCCTTGAAATTTATTGAAAAATCTAGCCTTCAGCTTCTTGTATCTACCTGTGGATGGTCCTTACTTTTTCTTGGGCTTTGCAGATGTGGTGGGTGATGCCGAAAGCCTTCATGATTCTCCACGAGATGATGCCCTGCAGAACATGACCGCAGATGACATGCCAGACTCTGCCAGCCAGTCAGCCCGTAGACATGATTCTGCATTCTCATATAGGTACGCTTTAACGTATTTTAAAAACAAATATTATTGGAGCACGCTTAAATCACAACAAGTATACAGAGATGTCAGATGTGTTCAATAATGTCATGTATTAAGGATGCAAATCAGTGAAGCAGGTGTCACGTAGATACGGCTTTACCAACTGAATAAGTGGTGACCTGTCAGTATACACAGTGGTCATATATTATTTGGAAGCAGCGGGTAAATGAATAGCCCCAGCGACCTGTAATAACAGACCCTTACCTATGAAACAAATACCCATTCTGGGATGCACAATGTTGGCGTTAAACTCAAGACATGGCAGAAATAAAGAAACCCTTCCCCACGTAACATTAGACCACATCTAATGGTTTGACCGGTCACCTTGAGTTCGCCCATCCATCCCATATCAGAGGGTGTAAAGATCACAATGTGCTTTATTCCTTATCAAAGCGACAGGAGAAGCTGGGGACATTAATATGATCGATGTCTGACCTCTAAGGCATTGTATAGAATACCACTTGGTGGGAGAGAGCCGGCTTTGTTTCTAGCAGTATAAGTGGGACCCAATGCCTGAAATCCTTTTTTCAGTTCTTTGTGATACATAGTTTCCATCCAGTCGTTAAGAAATCTCATGTTTTCTATATCATTCGGAAACATGGCGGAGTGGGCGAGGCTCATTAAGATCGCTTTTTCTGTGTGGCTGCTAAAACGCACTGCCAAAACCTCTCAGTACATACTGTGAGTAGATCTTGAGTTTTGAGGGGAAGGCACATGCCCGTATAGGACAGGGGTCAGCAATCTTGCCTCTCTAGAGGTTTTGGAACTACATCTCCCATGAGGCTCCTCAACCTAATGAGTAGCTGAGGCTCATGGGAGATGTAGTTCAAAAACCTCTAGAGAGCCAAGGTTGCTGACCCCTGGTAAAAGACCTATTCTGCCGTTATGGGGAAGGTCAAGCTCAGTCTGTGTACTAAACCGTTTCATCATATCACATACTAACTCGATCGTTGGAAAATTCCATAATCAAGGAAACACTAGAGACCTCTAGAATCTGGCAATATATTGGTATGCGCCAATCCAGCTGGTGAGAGGTTGGCCCCATGTGTAACTTAATGGAACATGTTCCAATAGCCAACAGAGTGAAGACGCCGTTGTGACCACTGTGTTGCCTTTTAGATCAGCTACTTGTAGGGTTGGGACATCCATGACCCATCTGTTCATACTGCTATTCAATGAGGCTGGATCAGGACCCTGCTGGAGATGTTGCCGTTTTTGGCTTTGTCCACAGGTTTCGATGTGATGCGAGTATCGCACAGGTTTTCCAATGGCGAAAAGGAGGCCATGCACGTTTAATTATAGAATTTAGCTAAGTTATGACGATAAGTTAGAATTTTAATAAAGGACTCAGAGGCTCCTATTGCAATCTCTTTCTTGCTTTTTAATACAGCAGCAAACAGAAATGTCGAAAAAGAAACATTAGACATTTAAAGAAACACTTTGCTAACAATGGACCAGTCTAACCCCCCCTTCCCCAGTGAGTCAGTCCAAAGTCCATAAGTAGATCCCTGTTCCCGCCTTTTCTTCCTCTTTTCTTGCCAACAACTATAACCAGGCGAAGAAGTGAAGAAATATGATCCAGCCGGATTGCAGAAGAGCAGGAACTGCCAACAGAAGGATCTCAACATCTCACCGAGCTGAAATAAAAGGAAGAGTGAGATACTAGCGTGACAACGCAAACGCGCCCTCAAGTCATAAGTCCGCCCTGGGAGGGCAGGGTGGGCAATACTCGCCTCAGAGTCCTTTATTAAAATTCTAACTTATCGTCATAACTTAGCTAAATTCTATAATTTTAATACAAGGACTCAGAGGCTCCTATTGCAAGTTCAAAGCTGGTCCATAAGAGCAGACGACCAATGAACAATCGGTTTAAAATTAGAAAGTACGGAAGGTGGTCTCCCTAGACCAATCGGCCGACTTGAGTAAATCCTCCAAACGACAACCCGCAGACATCGCGGCAGACGCAGTCGCACTACGAACTGAGTGAGCCCCAAATCTAGACACATCCACCCCTGCCAGCGCTAACAGCCATTTAAGCCAACGCGCCAGAGTAGTGGAACCGACCGCGGCATGCGGCGAGCGAAAAGAAATAAAAAGGGGTGTCACATTATCCGATCGCAGCGACATCGTACGTGTTTCATACACTTGTTAACAGTTTACAGAACACAGGGTCGGTTGAGAAGGAAGCGCCGGATAAAACACTGATTTTATAGACGTCTTAGTCCGACGAGAGATGTCAAACCGGACCCCTTCCGGGACAAAAGACCTGACCTGAAAGTCCAAAGCCCGGACATCCCCCACTCTCTTACACGAGATGAGACAGAGAAGGGCCAAAAGTTTAGCCAAAAGTTGTCTCAACGATAACTGTTGATTAGAGGGCCATTCGTTCACGAAATTGAGCAGAATTGCCACATCCCAAGTTTCTGAATACCGAGGGAGCGGAGGTCTTGAGCACCGAATGCTTCTCAGTAAACGACAGACCAAGGGATGTTTGCCCACCGGAATCCCCTGGAAACCCACATGATAGACCGACAAGGCCGACCGATAAACATTTAATAGTTCGATAAGCCTTTCCGTCATCAAAACATTCCGATAGAAAGTTTAAGATGACGGTAATAGGGGCTTGAAAGGGATCCAAATTCCGTGGCATACACCAACCAGACCACTGAGCCCAGGCGGAGTCATAACAGGACAGTGTGCCTGGAGCCCATGCGGCCCGTAGGAGGGCCCTAGTCCGGCTCGAAACATTCCGAACGTCCCGGGATCCCCGAGACCATTGAGACTAGGACGCGACACGAGTCTCGTAGTAACAGTGGATGAGGAAGTCCCTGACCGTCCAACAGCAGATCCTGACATCTTGGTAATAACTGCGGGAAATCCACCAGGAGTTCCAGAAACAGGGGAAACCATGGTTGGTTGGGCCAGAATGGGGCCACTAAAACCAACTCCACTTCCTGCATCCGCACCTGGCGTAACGTCCGAACGACCAACTGAAACGGAGGAAATGCATAATGACGATGTCCCCTCCAGTCCTGAAGGAATGCATCGGTGGCTATTGCCACTGGATGCGGACGCCAACTGTAGAAGTTGGGTACCAGTTTGTTCAGGTGCGACGCCAAGAGGTCGATCTGAAACGGACCCCAAAGTCCCGTCACGACGGCAAAGATTGACGAGTTCAAACGCCAATCCCCGGAGTCCTCAGTGTGTCTCGAGCTCCAATCTGCGAGTAGATTCGAAACACCCGGTATGAACTGGGCTTGTACCGTGATCTGCCTTCGAAAGCACCACTCCCAAAGCCGCGTTGCCATCTCTGTCAGTAGGGAGGATCGAGGGCCCCCCAGGGCATTGATGTACCTCACGGCTGGGATATTGTCCACTCGGAGAACGGACACCTGACCTGCTGACTTGAGAAAGCTCTGCATGGCAAACAGACCCGCCAATAATTCCAGACCATTGATATGGTTGCGAGCTTCCTGTGTCGACCAAGGTCCCCCCGTTATCAAAGTTCCTAACCTGGCCCCCCAACCTGACAGGTACGCGTCTGAGTCTATCGTCACCGTGGGAGGTGGTGATGTGATAGACCTGCCGTTGCAGCACTGGAGGTTCTTGATCCACCAGAGGAGATCCTCTCGTGCTCCCCTCGAGAGTTGAACCCGATCTGAATAATCCCGACCCTCCCGTAGGAAATGGGCCATCAGGCGATGGAGGGCCCGATAATGGAGAGGTGCTGGATGTACCGCCAGTTTCGAGGCCCCCCCCAATAGCCCTATCATGCGTGAGATCTCGCAAGGTCGGGGTGACATTGTTTGAAGCGCACGCACCTCCTTTTAGTATAGACTTGCACTTGTGCACTGGGAGTACCAGGGACATCGGTAAAGGTTGAACCGTGAATCCTAGAAATTCCAGAGATTGAACTGGATGGAGAATCGATTTTTTTTTTTTTTTTTGAGTTCACTAAAAAACCCAATTCTTGTAGCAGTGCTATCGTCTGCTGAATATTAATTTGCATCAGCGTGGCGGACTCCGCCATCAGAAGGATGTCGTCCAGATAAATGATAAGGCGGATTCCTTGCGATCTGAGATGACCTGTCACTGGCTTCAGAAGCTTGGTGAAGCACCAAGGCGCCGAAGAGAGTCCGAAAGGTAAGCAGCGGAAACGCCACGTGACGTCTTTCCATCGGAAACAAAGGAATCTCCTGGATTCCGCCGCCATAGGTACTGTTAAATAGGCATCCTTCAAATCTGCCTTCGCCAACCAGTCCCCTTGTCGCAGAAGATCCTTTAACAGGTGCAAACCCTCCATCTGAAAGTGGTTGTAAATTACTGATAAATTCAGCTCTTTAAGATTGAGGATGGGTCGACTTCCCCCGCCCTGCTTGGGGACCAGGAATAAATTTCCCAAGAATCTCACATCTTCCCTTGAGGACCGCTCTATGGCTCCTTTCCGAAGGAGATTTGCAATCTCTTCGTCCACCAGCACTCCCTCCTCCGCCGTGAAAATCAACGGCGGGGGAAAGGAGTGCTGAACGGGGGTCGAGATGAAATTTATGACGAAACCCTATACAGTGTGTAGCACCCATGTATCGGATGTGATCTTTTGCCATTGATGAAGGCATTTGGATAAACCACTTGCACATTCATGTGAGGAATCAGAGAGCGCAATACCTGGAGATCTGTACCGGAAGTTGCGTCCTCCTCGATAGCCTCTGAAGCCTCTGGTACGCCAGGTTCGGGAACGGGAGGGAAAAAAATTTTGAGACTCTTGTCTCTGATTGTGAGGCGTCATACGCCACAGAACCTCTTGATGCGTCATATGCCACGGAGCCTGTGAATTTGGCGGGAGAATCCTGCCCTTGCACGGCCGGCAGCGCGACCCCTGCCCCTGCCTGCCCGTGCAAAACCCCCCGCGGTGAACACCTTCTTTATGGAAGTAGTAACCTTCTCCATTGTAGTAAAGGCTCCGGTATATTCTGTCATGTCTCGTAAGAACCCAGGACCAAATAGCATTCCTTGGGCCTTAACCCCAAGCTCATTATCTGCAACTGCCGCCAGTTGTGCATCCATCTTAAGCAAAATGCATTTGCGTCTCTCCGTAGCCAGAGCTGTATTTGTATTGCCTACGAAACTAATAGCTCTCTGGACCCAATTAGTAACTTCATAAGGGTCGAGCGTAGCGTCGTTAATTTTAGCCTGTTCGGCCACATCTAACAGTTTGGCCAAAGGACCTATCGTGTCTAGGAGTTTATCTTGACAATTTTTGAAAGCCAGGTCTATGCCTCTATTCTGGGACCATCCTTTTGTCTCCACAAATTTTATAAATTTTTTGTCCACCTCCGGGGTCAAGCATGTTTTCCCTACTGTAGTAGGTCGGGGACACTCCGCTCTCATCCTGGATCTGGAAGTTTTATCAAGAGGTCTGCGCATCGATCCATGCCTCCACGTGTGGGGTGAGGGACCACTCTGTGGATCTAGGGTGAGATAAATCCTCAGGAGCGAACATGGGGTTCCCCATTGGGTCGTCAATGGGTCCCTCTGTACCAGGCCCCTGTAAGGGCACTAAGGCCTTATCAGCAAACTCTTCGTCAGACGCATAAACCTCTAAGGCGTCTTCACCACCTTCTTCTCCAGATTAAGGGGGATTATATTGTCTACTGGAGGAGAAAAGGTGATCATTGGTATGAGAGTGGTCAGAGCGTTTACTACGCTTGGTCGAGTTTGACTCAATATGATGAGCTTTGTGTGAGCACTTTCTTGGCGTGTGTGTCCCCGGCATTGAATCCCCGGGCAGTGATACGGGGATGCCAGCCCCTCCAGCCTTGCGCTTATCTTTATTATTATCAGGCTGTTGCCCCATGGTTAGGGGAGAATCAGAGGGCCTCACTTCGGTGAATCGCCCAAATCTTTAACTGGGAGAACCGGTGTTGCATCCATTTTAGTCTCTTAAATAGCCTCTTTTAAGGGACTGAGTAAAGGAACTAGAAAGGGCATTAACCGCTTTGAAAACTGCCGATTCTATTGAGGCTTGGATATGGGGCTCTAACACTTTTTTATGTGTGGGGTCAGAAGTGCCTGCGGCTCTGGAGCCTGTCGCATTACCAGCCTTATCAGGAGGTTTATTCATGGGAGAGGAGCTGTCCTCCGATCCAGAGTCCCTTGTAGGGGAAGAATCCTTGGAGCTCATGCGTGAGGTAGCTTTCGATAACGGCATCTTGCGAAGTGTGAGGCAACGCTAAAATGGAGGCGGTCAAAGCGCGCAAATCTACCGCGCATGCGCCCCGCCCTGCCCCCTAGTAACCGCCGCTATCGCGGACACGCTTACTGTAAATAACTCCGTTAAATAACGTAACAGAAATAACAGTGTGGAAACCCTCGCAATTTCAGTAAATAAAAACGATACGAACAGCACCCCGGTCGCCTCGGTTAGAGCCGGATGACCGGGAGAAAACCTCTATACAATAATAATACTGGAGAAACAGAATTTTATACTAGTCTTCTCCAGCAGCAAAAAAGAGGGAGAAAAGGCGGGAACAGGGATCTACTTATGGACTTTGGACTGACTCACTGGGGAAGGGGGGTTAGACTGGTCCATTGTTAGCAAAGTGTTTCTTTAAATGTCTTGTTTCTTTTTCGACATTTCTGTTTCTTGCTGTATTAAAAAGCAAGAAAGAGATTGCAATAGGAGCCTCTGAGTCCTTGTATTAAAATTAACAATATACATTTGTAGCTCGTGAAAATAAAGTGGGTGCAGGACAAGAGGTGCTACTTTCCCTATTTCATGGTCTCTTTTGTAGATGGGTTAAGAAATGGGATATTGGAGTAAATCCCAATTTGGCTAAAGCAGATGTCAGGAACCGGGGGTGCATTTTGAAAATATGGATTATTCAGAAGTGACGTGTATAGAACGTTACATGGCACCCCAACTTTGCGCTCTATTCCATAGTTGGTGTTAACTTAACCAGAGCTGTTGTCTATGGGGTTGTTGAGTTTACAATATAATGGCTCTGGTTAAGTTGGTACCAACTATGGAATAGAGCCCTTTGTTTCCTAACGTTTTGCCACGTTTGTATTGCTGAGTAATAATTGGGTTCTCTGGTATATGACGTGGCATCAGTTTGTCCGGGGTGTGTAACCGTGTGAGGATCACTCATTTGGCACATTGCACAGTCAACTCCTTTAACATTTTTAACGTGCTTGCTTTATGCTTCGGTGGTCTGTTTATCCGGATTCTCGTTGATGGGCAGATCCACTAGAATAGCAGAACAGATTTTGAGGCCTAAGGCCCCGTTCAAACTGTGCGATTTGAAAATCGTGTGTTTTTCCGAGCGATTTTCATATTTGCGACGTTGCGCGATAATGTCACGGTTTTGCGCGATTTAGCAAAACACCACCAATGGAAAACGCATATCGCAAAATAAGGGTCATGTACCAGCGATATGCTACCGCGGCAAGATGTGAACAGCTCCATTGAAATGCATTGGACATCGCGCAGATTTTTCAGATTTTGCGGCAAAATCCGCATGATAAATCGCACAGTGTGCACGGGGCCGGTGGGAAAATACACGCGTTGTGAAGTTTCTAACCCTTACTGAGAGCCTGCATAATAGCTACTGGGAACCTAGTCAACTCATGTTCTTTTTTTTCACTGTTTGAGCCTTTATCAAATATCCAAGATAGGCTCAATTACTGCATGGACTGCTCAGACGAGCCTGGAATGCCATGACGTTAATGAACGTTGGCTGCTGTATGAAATTACCTATCTACACATTTTACACTTTGTGTCATTCAGTTTGACTGAACTGAGCGTGTTGGATGAGTGTGGTTCGACAACTCATACAAAATGTTTCTAACCCCATGATATTGGTCAGGTGCATACCCACAGTATTGCTCCCAATTGGCTTCTGTTTACAAACGGTCTAATATGTAGGCAACATTAATCAGGTAAAATTTTGGTTTAATCTTTTGATTTCTCATCTCCATGGCGTTTACCTTCTGTTTTTAGGGACGCTAAGAAGAAGCTGCGCATGGCTCTATGTTCTGCAGATTCTGTGGCATTTCCTATGCTTTCACACTCCACGCGGAATGGTCTGCCAGACCACAATGATCCTGAAGGTAAAACTCTCCTTTTTAAAGGTTCTTCATTGCTCCACCAGAACCTTATTTACTTCATGGCCAGATGATAGTTAATGATACTATATCTAACAGTGGTTCTTAACTGCGCTCCTTGGATCCCCCGAACATGCCAGGTATCTGAAGCACAGCACAGGTGATATAATTTGCTGCCCAGTGATTGCAGGATTCAGTCTGCATTTCCCCAAGGTAATCCTTTAAACCTGGCCTGTTAGGGGGATTTAAGGACCCAGTTTGGGAACCACTGATCTAAGGCATTCATTTAGAACATCACAGCTTTCCCGTGTGTACTTAGAAGGGGGGGGGGGAACAGCTGAAAACTGATATACCATTGTTGGTGTGTGCTCTGTAAACCTTATCGAGTGAATACGCTTTAACCTGCCATACATATGGACTTAAACCTTGACTGCTGGTCACTGTCTCAACCAGTTTCATAATACCACCGGAATAGAACTCCATTAACTCTCAGCATCGAGGTGCGAAGTCATCTGTTGAAGGGCTACAACTGGAGACAAATAATTTATAGAAAGTAGATTACACGTCACACTGCGGCACTTTTCAGCGAATCTTTGACAAACTGTTCACAGTAAGCAGCGATCATAATACAGAGTAAATCACACACAAGGCAATCATGATTATATAATAAAGATCGCATCATAGGATTCCCAGAAATGAGGTAGCCTCCAGTAAATGAAACTAGACTAGCCTCTAGAGTTTCACACACAAACCTGCAGTGGGCTCATTTTTGCATAGGTGTGCATAATCAAGTTAGCCACGCTCACTGTAAATTCCTGCCAAGTTCTCTGTACACATCTTTCACAGAAGAGAGGAAGGCCATGTAACCCCTTTCAACCATGAACTACATTTCCTAGTGTTAGGATAAAGAAGTGCGTCCGGTATGTGTCACTGTACACAGTGGATGCATATTCTAATCTGTGCACGGTCTCGTGCAAGGTGAGGTTTTTGTTTTTTTAAATTTACTGTCTCTTGTTCAGGATGACCTGGCAGAACTGTCATGGTGTGAAGGTAAAGTTTGACTAACACCACTGTGAAATAATGTAACTACACATTAAATCTGCAGCGTGACACCGTGATTCTCCATATTATGATTAAGAAAAATCTATAGTCCCCTGTGTTTTTGGAAAATCAAGCGATCAGTGTTTGATTCTAACTTTGTTTCTTCTGTGCAGAAAATGAAATTGTATGTTTCCTCAAAGTTCAACTGGCTGAGGCCATAAACCTGCAAGACAAAAACCTCATGGCTCAGCTACAGGAGACCATGCGCTGCGTGAGTCGCTTTGACAGCCGTACGTGCAGCAAGATCCTGGGGTCGATTGCAGAAGATTACAGGTATATAAGTAATCGGTTTTAAATGAGCATGGCAGCGCTTAACAGTTTGGCTATGAATCAGAAAACGGTTTTGAAACCTCAACCAGCAGCCACAGTTTCTGGGTTATAGTTTGGAGCTGCTGTCCTCTTGCTGCATATTAAAATAAGTGGGCCGCACAAAAATAAGAGCCAATAATTATAAAGAATTTAAAAAAAATTCTAATAACCTCTCTAGAACTGCTTCCTGTAGGACAGAAATATAACGCTTGACTAGATTCATCTTGCATACATCTTTTGGGTGTGTAGATGCAACATGGGGCATATGCTGCAGGCTTTGCTGTGAGCCTTACACCTTTTGGAATTCTATTTAGGTTTTGCTTATGCAGTACCATATGACAAGCTGCAGTGATTACAAATGCAATCCACAGCTTTTTTTAAATTGAAATACTGGTTAAACACATGGCACTGGGAACAAAAATGTAATTTGGCACAGTTTCGTATCATTTATATCTTTTAAACTTGCTACTGTCCATTTCTGTCCATGGGAGCTGTATATCATACATGTTAAAGGACTAAATTGGCCATCGCTGGAATCTAGACGCACCCTTCACCTTTCCAACCTGGTGTTTATACTCCCTGACGGTATTCCCGAGTGTGGCTTGGTTAACTTTTTGTACCGAAAGCGGTATCCCCGAGCCACACTCGGTCTGGATACTTGCATGTCCTGCGCTCCCTCACTGATCCCCGCAGTCTCCTCCAGCCGCTCGCAACATTACACTGCCTGGTTCTCTTCTCACGAGGAGTGAACCAGGATGTGCGACATCGCAATCGGCTGCGGAGGGAGCGCAGGACCTGTACGTATCGGCCCGATTGTGGCTCGGGGATACCACTTTCCGTATTGAAGTTAACCCCCGAGTCAGATTAATTGGACCGATTCTGACATATAAAATATGTCAGAATCGGACTGCCACGGGAGGTTAAGAGATTTTCTGGGAAGCTGCCACCCTACCTGAATAGACTGCTTCCCCAGCAGTTCCCTCATCCTATAACCTCCGATCCAGGACCAGCACCTTACTTGCACTACCACAATACAAAAAGAAACTGTCTCAATCCTCATTTTCCTACAGAGCACTGCAGTTATGGAATAACCTCCCAGACGCCATCAAATCTTCCCCCAGTCTAAAGTCACTTAAGAGATCTCCATTAACATACCTTGATACAGAATGCACCTGTAAACATGTAACATAGTCACTATATTTCCTACATATTTATTTTCTGTTAATCTGTATATCTTGCAGTTTATTACTTTGAATTGTTACAGTAGGTACAGAAAAACAATGTTCTTTAACCCAGGACATACTTGAAAATGAGAGAAATCTCAATGTATCCTTCCTGGTAAAATAAATATCCATACATTTCTAGTATAAAATCTGAATATACTCTTTCCAAAACACTATAGGGGTTATTAAGAGAGCACCAAAGTGTCACCGAGCACATTTTGGTGCTCTACCATTCGTCGCACTTTGGCGAGTTAACCCCTTTGACCCTGCGGTGAATTTGGCATTCATCGCAGGGTCCCTGAAGTGCAGCGAATCGACCTGCCGAACACCTCCTCAAACCGCTGCAAAACTGCTGAACGCATCCTCAAACCTATCCCATAACCCGATGAATGCATCCACCGAACAACAGACCACCGAAAAAAAGCCGACAAGCTGCCAAACAGGGGTGAAAAAAAAAACCACTGCATTGAAATAATGAGGTACTAGGAATAATAACAAAAAGGTCTGTTACCGAAAAAAAGCAATTTTAAAAAAAATCGGGAAAAATAATTTCACCCAAAAAAATAGACTTTTTTTGCTGCAAATGAAAAGTCGACATGGCTGAATAAAAACTGGGTTTTTTTTCTTCTTTTTCATTGAATCCTATGGGATTCGCCTGATAAAACCTGTCGCATGAAACCACTGAACATCAAATCATTTTACTGACATTTCTCTGCTGTTCGGTGTTCTCTGAATAGATTAACCATTGTTTCTCTATGGGGGATTTCACTGCCGTCTAAGATCACCCGTATTTTGCTGGCAATGAATTTGCCAATATTTGGCAAATTGTCAGATTTTTGAATAGCCGCAAAATTGCACTGTATGGGGAAATTCACTGTTCGGTGCAATTCCGTGGCCAATTCGTAGTTCTTTTGAATAACCCCTTTTTATAGAAGTCAATATACATGTAACATCCTTGTATTCGAGCAGTGACTTCCACTGCAGACTGGGTTGAGCTGTGAAACTCTAAATGTACTTATTGCTCACAATTTACAGCTTGCTACTATTAGGACAGGAAGATGTTGATTGCGGTTTTGAAATGCGCCAACGTGCACATTGTGGGAGCAATCCAGCCATGCTCAGCAGTGCTAGATCATCCATGTCGCCTTTAATGACTTTGAACTTTTAAGATGTGTATATCACTTTTTCACGGCTGTCAGCTGTGTACTATTACTCTTGCTGCAATCAAATCCATCACATGAAAGCCGTTACTAAATTGTGCCTACTGTAATGAGCATAAACCTATTGATGGATGCCTTGACTGGGGTTTTGGAATACATCCTTGATGGCTTTATTTTACAGTCACACATGAAAAGTAACGCCCGCCGGGAGCTCGGTTGGTCTTGTTTTATGGTCTCTTCCCTTTAGCTGCCCTTGTAGTAATTTGCTACAAGGGTATGATCACCAAGAGCTCTTGCGTCTATACGTTCCGTTGACTTGCTAGTTCCATCCCTGCCTGATTTATACAAGATTTCTCGAGCAGCAGCAGTCCTGTGGAATGATCTACCTCGCGCTGTCAGACTCTCCCCTATTCTTTGACATGTCACGAAATTCCTCAAAACCCAACTTTTATGCCTTCAAATTAACGTATCATTTCTTTGCCAATTCCTCTACTCGCCGAACAATACCACATCATTATAGGTTTCATTCTTACCATATTGTCAGCATTTCTGATACAAACACTTGTACTAGTGATCCGTAACACTAAGATCGCAACTCCTCTTGATCTTCTCCACCCCCAACACCTCTAGATTCGTAAACACCTCTGAAGACCCCTATATACTTCTCATCTCTGGTTCCTAAGTTTGTTTGCAGTTTTGTCAGGTTAATACCCATCCGTCACTGTGAAACATTACAGAAACTGTTGGCATTATAGTAATTATGTGACACGTAAACGCCTTGAAGGACTAAGCTAGCGCGCATAGCAATAATAGTGAGAGGAAGAAGTGGACCTCTTTTTTTGCAGTGGCGTAACTATCAGGGGTGCTGTGGGTGCCATGGCAGCCGGCCCCTCGAGTCCGGGGGGCCTACAATTGGCCGATGGGAACTTGCCTAGGCTCTTCCAAAGGATGAAGAGGAATCCAGTTCCCTTCCTGCAAAAAAGTTAGGAAGGGTAACAAGTATATATTTTTTTAATATAAATTATGTTCATATATAAAAAAATATTTACCTTTTTAATTGTATTTAAATAAATGTAATATTTTATTTAGGGCTGCAACGAACAATTATTTTCCTAGCCGATCAGCTGGCCGATTTTGTTTAGGCTCGGGTCAGATGAGCGCAGTGTTCACGTCCGTGTTGCCGCACATTTTAACGTCCGTGGTAGCATACCATTATGATCAATAGAGACCCACACACGAAGTACGTCCACACAGAAGTGCTGACGCACAACGGACGCGAGTTAGGCAAGAACGTAAAACTGCTAGAACAGACGTGCGGAGTCCGCCACGTCTGCATAGCTTTGTGTGTGAGTGATGGAACGTAGTCAGACGGACTGCATTCATACGTCCAGCATTTTTGACGGACAAATTTTTTTTCACATTTAATTTATTTTCCCATCTACATCAGTCAAAAGGTCAGTCACAAAAACAGACTGTGTGGCCACTACCTTGTCAGTCAGAAAGTACGTCCGCTGTGCACGAACGCACAGAATGCGCTCGTCTGACATTAGCCTAAATCGATTAATCGAAAAAATTATTTGTTTCCTTAAAAGGAACATTAATAAAAAATAACAAAATAAACGCCATCTCCCCCTCCTTTTTTTTCGTAAGCAATTTACGCAGTGTACATAATGTTCGTACGTACATATGCAAATTGCATACTTTGTGCACCGAAGGTCACGAGCTCCTGGTCAGTGATAGATTGATGCGGCGTATTCAGCTTAAGCCCATGTCTGCTTTCTCCACAAACAAATGCTGCTACAAGCGCTCATAGACCTGATGATGTCAGCACGAAAGCAGGGTGAGAACGGGGGGGAGGGGGCAGCCTGAACACTTTAGTTTATTAGAGTGTCCCTTTAAAATAATTTCATGAAAAAACTGAGTGGGAGCGAGCGAGTTTGTTGACTGGACTTGACCCGAGTGTGAGATGGAGTGGCTTTGGGCAAAAGACCAGACCTGAGTGTGGGAGGGAGTTTTATGAGAAGGGACTGGACCAACGGGAGATCATGGCAACTCCAGATTAAAGAAGGGGTGATAGGCAGGTTGAGGTGGTGACACAGGACCTCCAGTTTCAAGTAAGGATAGAACACCAGTGGTACAGCGCCTATACCCAGTGGCAGTATCTCCAGGGTTTGTGTTATAGCGCTCCTGGAAATGTAAACTTAATAAAAACTGGTTATGTCTGACATAACCCTAGAACAAAATCATACCATTTTAGCTCCAAAGCAGAGTAAGAGGTTATAATGTTTAACTCTGTCTGACTCTGATCGATTTGTACACAAAACTGTTTAATCGAAAACAGATTAGTTGTCAACTATTCTCATTATCGATTATTTTCATTATCGATTAGTTGTTTCCGCCCTAATTTTATTTCATACTTATTTGTGTGTTTTACTTTGGCGTTCTGTGATACTCATACGCACCGCACATTACTGTGCATTTTATTGCCATGGATCAGAGGTCCACAGCAATAAAACTCACAGTAATGTGCATTGCGTAGGAGCGTATCACAGAGCTCCACAACAATAAAACTCATGCTCCTACGCAATGCACGTTACTGTGAGTTTTATTGTTGTGGAGCTCTTTGAGATATACATAGTACACATTACTTTAAATATGGGAAAGACTGAATTGGTCATAGTGGACCTGGAAACAAATGGGACATTGTCTGGAGTCGACATTGTGGACCTGGAGGAGTCCAGGACATGGGGTGGGGGTCATTGATTCCCACACCTGGGCCCTGGTGAGTTAATCCACAGATCAAATAATAATTTTGTGAAGCAAAGGTGATTCCTAAACTAGGCAGGGAAAATGATCCTACAGATGGAAAATAAAATGGCATCTCACATTTTTGAAATACAATACTTATTACCCAAATCCGTTCTCTATTGAGACAAACTGGCACTGCCACTTGCTGTCAGCAGGAGTTTGGAATTAAATGGATACTGTGGTGAAAGAGTTTCCTTATTTGCCCTTCCATTTTTTAAAAATATATATATATATATTTTTTATTTATTTTTTCTCTACCTTTTTCTCGCTTGCTATGCTCGGCTTCCCCTTCACCTCAGGGGCTCCCAAACGCAGAAGTCTCCGTGGCTATCTAATGCAATCTGCGCTGTTGTGCAACTCGTGAAGTGTTTTTAACTGCAAATTGAGCACAGCTGCGGACATGTGCACTTTCGTACACACTTTTTGCAGTGCCTGCATAGGGTGGTGGGTCGGAGCTGCACTTGTGCACAGATCTACACAGCCTCCTTGAGACCACTCACTACAGTGGATGGTCTCAGAGTGACATCTGCACGCTGGCATGACTGGTGACCGGCAGCCGGGAAATTCAAAAAATCCTGGCTGCTGGTGACGCTGGGCAGAAGGGAGGAAACTCCTCCACTTCACCCAGCGATAACACCAGATTGGGGGCGGGCACTACTCACACCTGACCCACTTTAAAACAATAAAGTGGTAGGGATGAGTAGTGTCCTCTTAAATATATTGAAGGCATGGAGATTCTCCTCCGCTCAACGCAATCACCTTACTCCGGCTTAATGGGCAGCTATCTGTGTAACTTTAGTTGCAGCATCGTGTGTCGTCTTAACATGTGGTTAAACAGCTGCTTCTATAATTGCAGAAAGAGGGCCTCCTACATTGCATATTTAACCCGATGCCGACAGGGGCTTCAGGCTACACAAGCCCACCTCGAGCGTCTGCTACAGAGAGTCCTGAGGGATAAGGAGGTCTCAACAAGATATTTCACGACTGTCTGTGTCCGACTTCTGCTGGAAAGCAAAGAGACGAAAATCCAAGAATTTATCCAAGGTGAATCTACTGGGATGTTTATATTGTGTTCAGACAATCCTTAATAGCGGCGGTGTGACTGTATCGCCTTACGTTTAAAGCGAGCGTGGTGCACAAAGGTGTGGAACTCTTTACATTGTTGCCCTTTAAAAAATCTCCAGCCGTGATCACCACACTGAGCGATGCAACTGTCATGATTGCTGTTGGGCTGATTCTGTAAGTGGTTACAGGCAGGGGTAAAAAAAATTAAGCGTGTGAACTCGCCAACATTTCTGTCCATTCCGGTGTTAAAGATTGCTGGGAGCCGCAGCAGCTGCAACACTTTATACGTGAGAATGCCATTCCTCTGGCAAACGCTGAGAAATTGTCATTCCCGTCCCTTCCCAATGTACTGAATTTCAGAAAAATCCATAAATATGGAAATTTTTATAAAACGGTGTCCATATACTGGGAAGCTGCAATACCTTTCTAGATCGGCCAAAAGGGAACAGAGTTCCTCCTGCTTAAATAGTGAGGGAACTGCGTTCTGAAGTGTTCCTGCAGGACTTGACCCCTGGCTACAGGGCAAGTAACTTAAAGTGAATGTACGGGGTCAACTTTAAACCAGATGACCTATTTTAACCTCCCTGTTGATACGATTCTGACATATTTTATATGTCAGAATCGTTACAATTTTTTAACAACCCCCCCCCCCCCCCTTTAGCAGTATATAGAGTGTGGCTCGGGGTTAAATTTCAATGCTGTATGTTTTGTTCTCTGGGACGAGTAAGATGCAGTGTTCTGTCTCTGCAGATTTCCAAAAGTTGACGGCGGCAGACGATAAGACTGCACAGGTAGAAGAGTTCCTGCAATCCCTTTATGGAGCTATGGCGCAAGATGTTATATGGCAAAACGCTAGTGAGGAGCAACTGCAGGATGCCCAGATTGCCATTGAAAGAAGTGTAATGAATCGCATATTCAAGCTGGCCTTTAACCCCAACCAGGATGCAGATGTACTGCGAGATCAGTAAGTTAAAGAGACACACTCTAGGGTTAAAACTGGGGGTTAGAGGGGTTAAACAATAACGCCTCTTTACTACTCCCATGTCAACTTTTAACCATTAAGATCATTTTAAAAATGTTCCTTCTGGCTCTCCAATCCTTTTGGATCTGACATGCTGCCAGCTTCCTGTAAGCTGAAGCATGTCTCCTGGCCAGGAGCAGGTGTACTAGTGAGCGTCCAGTGGCTGGAAGAGAGGTGAGAATGAAACCGGGTTTTTTCCCAGCTTCCTGAAGCTCACGTCATCTCTCGCTGACTCTGGAGAGGGGAGGGGGGGTGTGGACACTCAGGGCACTGTCAGTTCTCGCATAACATTGAGTAGTCCCAGTGCCTAGAGTGTACCTTGTAATGACGGATGCTAGCTGAAAGGGTAAATGGAGTGAATGTCGCCAAAATGGAAATGAATTGTGAGATTTCCAAGCATGAAGTTAGACCGAGAGGGTGGAAGGTGACCGAAATGGACTGGAAGAATGATTACCAGAACAGGATCTGTCATGGTAGCCCTGGAAACCGGAGAACCGGGGCTGCTTGTCTGCAGAAGACTAATATAAAAAACAGTATTTAATGGCAAACACAAACGAAGACTAGAAAAAGTCTAGTAGACGAGAAAACTGAGATTATTCACATATGTAGCCGGGTAATAGCATGGGGGTAACCCAAAATTAAATGATGATGATGGGGGAAGGGGGGAATGAACGTAGTAGACCCTGGCAGAATCCCACCAGAGCTACAAACCTAGAGCTGGTACCATATTCCTTTAGGCAGCAAGTAAATGCGTATCATAAAATCATCACTTCAAAATCCTTGCAAGATCTCCAAAAAATGATAATTCGTTATTCAAAAAAATAAAAATTTGAATGTTTTTGAATAACAAACTTTGCTTGTTTTTGGAGATCCTGTTCGTAGCTCTGGGATTCTGCCAGGGTCTGCCATGTTAGTTTTAATGGCAAACGCACAGTAAGTAGTGTGGGAGTTTTTCTGTAAGATTTCCAGAAGCAGGATAAAGAAATGAGGGTTGGATTGGACAGTAACGTGTAAATCCAGGATATTGTGTATTTTGCATGCATGGCGAAGATCGCTTGCTGGGTAGGATTGTAAAGGGAGGGAGCAGGTTTCGGGGCTGGAGGGAGGAAAGCGGAACGCAAGATTACTGCTGTCTACTTCTACTTAAAAAAAAATGTCTTTTCCGCTAGGGTACTACATGAACACATCCAGAGGCTTTCCAAAGTGGTGTCTGCCAATCACAGAGCGCTGCAGATCCCAGAGGTAACAATATGACACTACTAGATCTATCCTAAATAAGTGGTGCTAACATGCACTTTAAATTTCCTTCCAGCCATACATCCACAGGTTATGCTGTAGAGAATTACTGACCAGCTCTCCCTGTATACAATAAATTTTATATGTGCAATTTATTACTTCTGTATCCATTGCTGTCAGCTTACCCTCACTCAAATGTCAAATTTCTTTTCTGTGTTTTTTTTTTTTTTCCCCCTGGTCTAAACGCCAGCCTAGAGTGCCATCCCAAAATCTGCCCCCCCCTCCCCCCGACGTCTCCAAACTAAAACTCCCATGATTCTCTGGCCATGTGTTACATTCAAAGAATTCTGGGAATTGTAGGCATCAAGATCGCAAATCTTACTGTGGACCTACAGTTGATTGGCATCCCCACAGATCTTAAGTGTCTACTTTTACATTTCCTTCTTTTGCAGTTTTGTCCATAGGTCCTATTCAGATAAACACTTACCCCACGAAAATGCCGATTAACCTCTTTGCACAACCTACTTTTTTTGGAGTAATCTCTGCAGGTTGTGACGCTAGGAATGTGCCATGTATATGATATTGGGAGATGACCAGAAGCCCGTCTTTTATCTGTAAAATGTTCCTATAAATTTACGCTTTAATCTTTCAACTTCTTTTTTGTATTTTATGCCCTTTATCAAAGTATGATGGTCTTGAGGGCTTTTTGAGTTGTTTTTTTTTGTTTTAGGATGTTGGTTGCTCTTTAATCCGTTGTATGTACATTTCCAGTAGTGTTTACCTCTGGTACGGACGACACACTTAATGGGACCTTAGAATTTACATTGCTTCCACCTCGATACATTTTCTGTATTGTGGATTATAGGAATGTTATGTCTTGTTCTGTCCTGACTATCTCACGTCATTCCGTAGACCTAGAGACAGAATAAAATCTAAAATCCAGTTTTGGCTTCTATAAAAGTAACGTTTATTTGAAGAGCTCGTTCTTTTAAATTTTTCCTTCCTCGGCCCAGATACAGAGAACTGAGACCCAGATTGGCTGTAGCATAAGAGATAGAAGCAGGTATTCTATAACTAGAGTCTACAGTCTCCACATCCTGAATGCTTTGGATCTAGTTCTCCTGTGATGCTCGTGTTGCACATATGCTGAAAGTATGGTCAATAATTCCAATGTGCGAAGGGAGTGGGCTGGGTGAAACCAGAAGTGCTTTTATTTAAATGATTTCTGCAACACATACAAAACATGACTTCAGCTCTGGTAGGATGCGTACTTTGCTTTTTGCTTCTACATTAATACACATTTAGATATATACAGGAACATTCACCTATGCAGGACTAACGTTCTTATAGAAAATAATAAACAATTAAACGTACAGATATGTAATTACTCAATCTGCATTATAGTAGGCTAATGGTGCAATATAGTATAATACAGTATAACATGAGATCCTATAGTCATCACATTCCCTGTATGCTGATGCTCTATAACACTTCAGCACAACACACTGACATCTGTATACTGTCTTATCTAATTATTCAGCAGCCTCAACAGCCCTTTCTAATCTACAGGGATGTGAATTGAATCACTTTTGCCCTGTTTATCACACTGGCTATACTCCCTCTTACCTGCAACACATACAAAACATGACTTCAGCTCTGGTAGGATGTGTACTTTGTTTAAATGCTTCCTACCAACAACGAAAATCATGCTTTTTGGTTCCGTGTGCTCAGGGAAGCATTTTAGATGAACATGTGCTCATCATTTGGGCTTTTTACTCTGCTGCCATCTACTGGTGATTTAATAGAAATGCCATTAGTTTACGTTATCATAGGTTTATTTTAATGGGGTACCTGATTTTGACATACCTTACACTCGGCTGACCTAGAAATGAACATATCACAGGGATTGAGTTTCTTAACAGATGTGCTGTGTTTGCCAACATTTGCAGTGTTATTCACTAACTGTAGTTGACCGTTGTTGCAAACGACAAAAAATGCCATTGTTGCAATGACTATCACCTTCTTTGTTCCCGAGCGGGAAATGCCAACAGCGAACATTTATTGATGAAGCTTCTCCTGCCGTTGTTGGCATTTCCCGAGAGGGAAACGGCAGCAGGAGAAGCTTTATCTCTGACTCTTCTGCTGCTGTTTGAATTTCCCTCTTGGCTCGCCAAAGATATTTTCAACAATGCCAATATTCAACATTGTTTACAACAGTAAGCTATAGTGCTTAGTGAATAACAGTCTTGGTATTGCATCTTCTGGCTGCTATTTGGTGCTTACCTTACCCAACTTTTTTTTCTATCCATTTTCTTGTATTATTTTGGATGTATGGTGTATTTTAAAATGCCATTGTAGAGGTAATAACAATCCATGCAGATCTATAGATCTGTTCTTTCTGCTATGTTCGATTATGACTGTGCTTAAGAATTACTAAATTTTCCTACCAAACTGACAGAGTTTATATTATAATAAGACTCGGAGGCGAGTATTTGCATCATCCTTCTTAACTTCACCCACAGCAGCAAAGAATGAATGCAATGAGAAAAAAGTCAATAACCATCCCCCAACAACCATTCCCTAGTCCGATAACCCCTCCCCCTAGTCCATATAGGTCCAGTGCGGGAGCGGCAAAATCCCCTTTCTTTGCTGCTCCCTCATCAGCTAAGTACCTTGTGTTCTGCTGGATTTCTTTACCAGATTTCGTGTGTCTGTGTGTCTGTGCGTGTGTGTGTCGTGTCTGTGTCCCGACTTGCCTAGATCTGTTCTTTGTGCTATGTTAGATTATAACTGTGCCTCTGAAATCTGTTTTTGTTTGTAATGTAGGTTTATTTAAGGGAAGCCCCATGGCCGTCAGCTCAAGCTGAAATCCGCACCCTCAGTGCATACAAGACCCCACGGGACAAAGTGCAGTGCATTCTACGCATGTGTTCTACAATCATGAACCTTCTGAGCTTGGCCAACGAGTACTCTGTCCCTGGAGCTGATGATTTTGTACCTGTGCTGGTATTTGTTCTTATTAAGGTAAGATATTAACAATTCCTTTTTATTGTATGCCAGTTAATAAAAGGCGAAGGAGCCCAGCTTTCCATTCTGTTAAAAGACAAGTTTATTAGGCTTGCAGCAGCTTTTTGGCTGGAACAGTACTCAGCTCGAGAAAGGCAGTTGTTACAGGTGAAATGTTGCAGCTAGCCCAATAAACTTTTTATAGATTCATGTGCTCGGTTCTCTCATCTTTTATTTAAGGGGTTATCGCAATTTGGCGACCTTTGGCGGCAGCGAATTTGTTGTATAGAGAACTAATGGTTAATATATTCAGAGAACGCCGAAGTGTCAGTGAACTGCCCTGATTTTCGGTGGTTCAGTTCGACAGGTGTAAACGGGAAATCACCTAGGATTCAATGTACAAAAAAGTGTGTGTGGACAAAAAGTGAGATAAAAAGCCTCCACACTATAAGAAGTGTGTTTATTATTGCAGAAGCCACTTGCACATCACAGCAATTCAAAGAATTGCATCCCAGAGCTCCTGTGCCACATTCCCAATATGCAGCAAGGAATTCTGGGTAGGATATGCAGATGACCTCTGTCTCACTTTTATGCATCCTGGATCTGCTATTACACAGAACCCTAAAATCAATGCTATGCCAAACCATGGCTTTGTAGCAAAGATAAGGTTATGTAACTGGTCAAAGCCACTCCCAGGACAGCGCTGTTTCGGGTTTGTTGAACCCTCATCAGCTAGGAGGTAGGCATGTTCTCCACCACAACCCATATAGACACTTACTTACCTATGGTCCAAGCATCCACTGCAACTGGTCATGCCTACCTCCTAGCTGATGAGGGTTCAACAAACCCGAAACAGCGCTGTCCTGGGAGTGGCTTTGACCAGTTACATAACCTTATCTTTGCTACAACGCCATGGTTTGGCATAGCATTGATTTTAGGGTTCTGTGTAATAGCAGATCCAGGATGCATAAAAGTGAGACAGAGGTCATTTGCATATCCTACCCAACCCAGAATTCCTTGCTGCATATGGGGAATGTGGCACAGGAGCTCTGGGATGCAATTCTTTGAATTGCTGTGATGTGCGGGTGGCTTCTGCAATAATAAACACAATATATAATATGACATTTTTTCTTAAGGCTTTCTTGCTGAAAATACTAAACTTTTTTTTTTTTTTTTTTTTTCTTTAATCGGGAAAATTTTTTGATTCTTAATTTTCTTTTTTAAAGGAGTGCATTTTATTTTCTAACAGACTTTATTATTTATTTTTTGTAGAACCTTATTTTCACACATTTTCATGCATTTTTGTTTGCTATTCTTTAAAAAGGTGTTTCAGGGTTTGTTTTTTTTTTTTTTTGGGCAGTTCAGCGCCTCCACATTCGGCGCGCTTCAGGACTCTGTGCTGAATACTGAATTCACCGCAGGGTTGGCGAAGTGGAATCCCCAAAGTCCGCCTAACGAGAAAGCACCGAAATTTCGGTACACTCTGAATTAACCCCTTTAACGTCAGAGGGAGCTTTCTTTGGCTGCTCCATGGCTCCTAGAGCAACAATCTGACCATTAACTGGTTATAAAAATAAAAAAAAAATTGAAAAGTTCTGCACTCACAAGTTTAACAAGTAGAAAAATGTCATCTATGCTTATTCCCATTATACCGTGTGAAACAAAACAGAGACTTTGGTTTCTATTAATGGCCATTAAAAGAGTAAGCTCACCCACCAACGTCACGGCACCTCTAGTGAGGGTGAGTCCTATCCAAAAATGAAGCCACAGGCTCCTGTATAGCGAACCATCACTGCTCACGCTGCTTTTCAGTCATGAGGTAGACTGGTGGGCCTTTATGCCCCCCCCATCCCCCAGAAAAAAAATCCACCTTGGGATCAAAAAACAAAGACACTGAGCGGAACATGCTGCAAAGATGACCTGGCTGGAGGTACAATAAAACATACATGGTACAGGAGGGGTGGGGTCGCGCCTATTCCCCCGATGGGGCGGCTGCAACCACCAAATGCATCCAGCCCAGCAACATGTATAAAACATAACAAGGAGAAAAAATGTCATCTCCGCTTATTCCCATTATACCGTGTGAAACAAAACGCAATTAGAGGCTTTGGTTTCTGTTCATGGCCATTAAGAGTAAGCGCACCCGCCAATGTCACGGCACCTCTAGTGAGGGTGAGTCCTATCCAAAAATGAAGCCACAGGCTGCTGTATAGCGAACCGTGTCTTTGTTTTTTGATCCCAAGGCGGATTTGTTTCTGGGGGGCATAAATAAAAGCCCACCAGTCTACCTCATGACTGAAAAGCAGCATGAGCAGTTATGGTTCGCTAAACAGCAGCCTGTGGCTTCATTTTTGGATAGGACTCACCCTCACTAGAGGTGCCATGACATTGGTGGGTGAGCTTAATCTTTTAATGGCCATTAATAGAAACCAAAGCCTCTAATTGTGTTTTGTTTCACACGGTATAATGGGAATAAGCGCAGATGACATTTTTCTCATGTTTTATACATGTTGCTGGGCTGGATGCATTTGGTGGTTGCAGCCGCCCCATCAGGGAATAGGTGTGACCCCACCCCTCCTGTACTATGTTTTTTTTGGGGGGTTTTATGCAAAGTCTCAAGGGATTACGAACTAGAAAAATCAATGTTCTTGTTAATCGGGTTTGTCTTCGTGGGCAATTTTTAAGATTTTTATTTGAAGACCTTTCTTTCACCTCCCAGGCCAATCCTCCCTGCCTCCTTTCAACTGTGCAATACATCAGCAGCTTCTATATGAACCGGCTGACCGGGGAGGAATCGTACTGGTGGATGCAGTTCACGGCTGCTGTGGAATTCATTAAAACCATCGACGACCGGAAATGAAAGTTGCCAAGCTGAACACAGGAGAGAAGTTACCTCCGTCTCCTCTGTCTGGGGCATAAACCTGCTTCTTGTATTATAAATGTACAGATCTAGCGAGTGAGGGTTTTGCAGTATGAGGAGTCCTATTCGTGCATTGCAAACCTATACATCTCAGGCCTCTCCGACTTGGAAAAGATTAAAATTTCACTGATGTTGCTGATGTTTAAAATTCATAGGTTTTTCCTTTTTTTTTTCCTCCCCTTCTCCTTAGTGCAAAACGATATGACAATTTAACGCCTTTTTTAAAATTAAATCTTTCCTAAACAGACAAGCTTATTTTTTAAGGCATGGCATTTTTGTTCAAAGTATGTTACCGGGTTTTGGTGCAAAAAGGGACCACATTTTCAATTTTTTTTTTTTTTATTTAACAAATCTATCTTGTTAGAGACATAGCTATAGTTTCATGATTAGTTCTAGGGATTAGTAGCCATAATCCACGGCCTATTTAAAATCTATATATCCATGTTGATACTTGATGAGATGCTGTATAAACCATCGTTACTTCTCTTGTTTTGAGAGATCTCACGTACGCTTAATCTGCAGAGTATTACATTTCATAGTTGGGGGCTCCTTCAGTCTAGCTGAGATGTCCATACAATTCCCCTAATGTTTTACGTTGCCATAAGGAAACCTGGTTACGGCAGGGCAAACCTCGGCCGTCTACCAGGAAGTGACGCTATTTGTTTGATTGCTGGGCTGTTTTCTGCAATGGCGACTTCCTGTTAAACCATTACGCACCTTAGGGGAATCCCCAAAAAACATAAAATCGGTAATCTTGGTGCAAATTAGACCCTCTGAATTTTAGTGCTAGACCTGAGATCATTTTATAAAGACATTTCACCGAACCTGGGACGAGATTTCCACCTCACATCTTTTTATAACAAGGTCTCTTGAGCCCAGGCCAATTCAATTGCAAGACGATCGGACAACGCGCATGGGTATCCTTAATGCAAGATCTTGTTTATAAACCGTTTCCCATGTGTATCTTTTATTTTATTCAAGCAGGGTATGGGCAGGAGGGGGAAATATAACTATGGTTTAATAATGTGACACATCCAATAACAGAGGCACGTCTGGTCAGTATAGAACTTGGTGACTGTCGGGTTTTGCTGTGCAAACTAACATAGGTTAAGGAGTTAGAATTAAAAGGTGTAGGGTAGGGATGGCTTGGGTAGGAAATAGAACCCCAGCTGCTGTAGAACAACTCTCAAGCAGTATTGAAGTCAATGAGATTGGCATCATGGGCTCTGCATTTGCGCAGCTGCTGGCGTTCTTCTTTTTTGCTTGGTGTGTATTGCTTCGTTTCACTGTCATCCTCGTCAGACAACATTGTGACTGCTTTTGCTAACAAATGCTAAATTTGTGGAACCGTTATGATATTCAGATTTCTTAAATATATTCTGATCACTTGTTATTCATTACGTGAAGATGTTTTGGTGTGGAGCAATAAGATACATCCAGCAAATCATGGTGTGAAGCTGGCTTTACTGATACTCGGAGATTATGTCATAATACTATGCCTTGAGCAAATTTGTATCTAGACAGTCCCTGTATACTCTCAGCATTCTAGTGGGGTAAAGAACAAATGTCTAGATATGATTTGTGTTAGCACATTTCCCCCGGATCAGATCAAGATCAATGCTGCATTATTCTGAGACCGGACCAGCATCCTGAACCCCCAAATCGTGTCTTTTAACACTAGTAAATTTGTGTAATGCGATACAGCAGCGTCAATCAGTTGATTTTTCTGGTTTAAATACCCCGTATGGTTACTGGAAAAATTATTTAGTGGTGCCTTGGCAATATTTTTGCAAATCCAGATTTTATATATATATATTTTTTTTTTGTGTTTTTTTTTTCTTCCAAATTTAAACTTTATAACCGCACGGCAACCTCTCATTTAGATCATTGTTCATCTCATTGAAAATCCTTCTGGACTTGATGAAATTGGCAGTCTTGAAAGGTTGGGGGTGTTTGTTACATTTTTTTTGTACTGTATGACACGGTTTGCCAACTTCTGGTCACCAAACCAGAAGCCAGTTATTACCATCCAATTACCTGGATTCCAGGACCTTATGGTTGAAACTTCATGCTTTTTTTTTTTCTTAGTACGAATACAAGCTTCTATATCAGTATGGTGTCTGCGGTGATATTAATTTGTAAGTTGGAGTATGGAAAACATTAAGTTCAGTATTTACATCACACTTAAGTTGGGGCCAGCTGAATCAGATTTCTGCAGATCACATCATGTACACAGGGCGGTCATTTGACATTTAAAGTCCTTTTTTATTGTAGCATTTCTTTTGAGAGGCATACATTATTTTTTTTCTTTTTAATTTACCAATCACAATATTCACAAACTTTTACACAAGTAAATTTAAAAAAATCACAATATTCAAATACTTTTACACAAGTATGTACCCAAAATGGACATGTATACACTGCATTCTGTTTCATCCTGTCAGACTGCAACATGCTCTGATTTTATATCCTGTAACATGCACACTAGACAATGAGATCCCCAGGGTTTTCCCGTGAAAGCGGACTTACAGCAGAGGGTTTACTGGTCACCAGTGAACTTAATTTTTGATACAAAGTAAAAAATGTACATACAACTACTGTCTAGTTAAAATAATGACTTGAATTGTATTAAAAACAGGAGAGCTGTAATAAGAAAAGCTGAGAAATGTATGTTATTAACATAAACAAAATCCTCCAGTCGCCCAAGTTTAACAAATGATGTATAGTTTCGCGATTGGAAGTTTTTGTGTGAAAGTAGAGGAATAGACTGCACATACTGTAATAGTAACTGATCATAACTTATATTCGTTATATTTTTAACTCTCGTTTACCTTTCTGGTTCTAAGATTTATTTCACTAAATCCTTTAATGCTCAACTGCTGTATGGTTTCCGCTCGCCTCGTTAATGTAATTTGCTGCCACGGTAAAGGGTACGCAAGAATAATCCATCGAAATTCTGCCTTGGATTGCACCGGACAGCCAACAAAGGTTTCAAGTGGGTTCAGTCAAGAAATGGTTTGATGGACATTGCTGTGACTTATTCCATGCTATAAGATCAAACCCACCACTGTCTCATACCTTTCCTTTAGCTCCACTCCTGAAACCTCTGTCAGATGTCCTGGAAGGTGCAATTCTTTGGGGGCAGAAAAGGTCAACTGATCGACAGATTTAATCTATGCCATAGCCCTGCTATGCTGTAATATATCTTTTTAATTGTTCATATAAAATAAAGACTGACGGGTATAAGGAGTGAAATTATTTAAACAATGTTGTTTGTGTCCCTTCTTTCACCGAAGTTGTGTCTGTATCTGAGTGTTCAACTCAAGTCCTGATCCTTCCTTGGATGGTCAGGATCACATTACGTCGGGGTGTGAGCCTCTACCAGGAGGGGAAACCTGCGGGGAACACACACATTTTACATTCACACATGAACAACACGTATATTAATCACCAATCTTTTATATCTGCGTATCCACATGAGCAGATAAGCCATATAAATACACCCTACATGTGTTGAGGTATCTCATTGCATGAGTTCTCACTATTAGCAGATCAGCTGATGGTCAGAACCAAGCTGCTTCCCGGAGCCGATTGTGACCCAATGGGATGAGTGCTGTAATAGATCATGCCACTGGAATTATGGTGGATCTTGCCCTCCAAGCTAAAAGCAAACGGGGGGGGGGTCGGTTTGTCTTTTTTTGTGTTGGATGGAGATTGCGGTCGAAGCGCTTCGATCACCTTCCCGTGTTTTGCTCCCAGAGAGTTCGCAAGCTGGGAGTGCTGTTCGGCTTTCTCCGCAGACATGCTGCTTAGAGGCAGCATGTCACACACACTGGGGCTGCCCAGAGGCTGCAGCATGTCACACGCTGGGGCTGCCCAGAGGCTGCAGCTCTCAGGTGCTGTGTTCCTGTGCAGGAAGACCAGTCTGGAGAGCCCTTAATCCAGAATTGCTAAAATCTATAAGGTTCTAAAATTAACAAGTCCATCAACGAAACGTTGCATTTTCTCCCCCCCCCCCCCCCTTTATCTGACTCGCCAAAGGTTATCGTGGTTGCAACAGCACTAAAAAAAGAGCAGGGACTGGATGACTTCTAAAGAGTGTTTTGTTGTTTTTTTTTCTTCTTCATACAAATCTCCCTTTTTATGAGGAGCAATTTTAAACTTCTTAATGTAAAATCAGATTTTTTCTTTTTCAAAACCTAGAAAAGATATTGGAAAGTCTTGCGATTTAAACATGACATACAGTTCATTCAGTCAGGCTTGTGTGATGGGCGCTATAGATGATTAATGTAAAGGTAATACACTTTTTTAGTGAGCTGCTTTAAAGTATATCCTTCACTTAAAAATGAAACTTTAGAAAAAAACGCCTTACGGCGTATAGGAGCGCATAGAGAATTTAACAGTAACACAAATATTATAAAAGGAAACACAATGAGCGATAAATACTGTCCCAAATCAGTTGTTTTAGACCATCAATATCTGTAGAAACAGCAAGGAAACCTCATTGCGCAGTATTTGGTTACACAAAGAGCAATGTAGAGTAGGGAATAAAAGTTTCACTCACAAGGAAGGAGTCTACAAGACTCTAAATGTATGCCTTTAAGCCTCTTCAGGGGGGGCTCCTCCCATCAACACAGAACGGGACCTTGATTGCTTCAGACCAAGATGTGCAGTGTGATCTCAAACCGAAACAGACATAGTATAATTCTGTATATCATTCGAAATAAAATCAAGGGGAAATACACTCACGTGTTTAAGAGCCTCCAGATATGGTGGCTCTGAACAAACACCTAGGACCTCCTGCAAGAGGGGGTCCCACCTCGTCTCTCCTGCTTGCTGCTGTATCCTGTCTTGACTATAGAGGGTTTTGGGTAGGTATTAGATCAACTTTACCAATGGTGGCATAAAAAAGATTTTATTAACATAACATAAAAATGGGAACAAAAAAAAGACGCGTTTCGCCTACTTCTGTAGGCTTTATCAATCGGATTAGCCCCCTGTGGAAAATCTTCCAGTTTATATAGTCTCTCCTCAATTAATCAAAATCCACGTGTAGCCGGCGTGCGGTTCATCTGCATTCCGAGCGTGATTGGTTGATCCCAATGTGACGTACTTCCGTTTCCGGAAGTCCACACACAGGCGGATCTTCCGGCCCGGTTGTTAGTTTTACTTTCGTTTTCGGCATGGAGTTATTCAGTCTTCCAGTTTCGACATTGTGATTATTTAGATCAGAAAACCGCAGTGAGGTTATCTTTTCCCCTATGAATCGTGTTTAAAACAATCCTTTAGCCAAAAAAGCCAAAATAACAATGGTCTGACAGATCTCTTAATACCATTCCCTAGATCTCTCATGTTTTCACTGTGAACTTATTGCATAGAAAAAGGCAAAAATATAATTTATATATATATATTTTCTCTCATTACTCAGATCATAAATTTATTGCATCTAAAAAGGACTTCTCTAGAATCCTATAAAAAAATGACAAACTTCAAAGTCTATATTCATTCCCCTGGGGGTCATGGTATCCAATACAAAAATCCACCTCATCTCTGTTTTAATCATTTTTTCGGTCAAATTGTCTCCTCGCCAGTTCCTTTTTATTTTCTCTATCGCCCAAAATGTAATCCCTCTTGTGTTATAGAGCATTTACGTATCCATTGTGCCTGGCCCTTTAAATCTACGGATCATTATTTCAGTGCTACAGCCAAGCAAATAAGGTTCGTTTTCATATTCAAGAAAATGGGACAGCCGCTTCTCACGTTGGTAATATAGTTATTATAGTGTTGCACTAATATACTGTCTGTGTGTATAGATAGAACTCTCCTCCCATCCTTAATAAAATTCTAGTTTGAAGATTTGATATTAAAGTCCTAGTTTTTACATTTTCCTGTAGCCTCTTCGCTACAACGTTTTACAGGAAACCACTGCCATAAATCAGTGTGCTGGCAAACAACTTCTCATTACTGTGTAAGGAATAACCCCATCGCTACTGAGACATTTCATCCCTGTGTGTGGAGTAGGGATGAGCCGAACACTCCCCGAGTTCGGTTCGAGCCCGAACCCGAACTTCCAGTTTGTTCGGGACTGAACCCGAACCCCATGCAAGTCAATGGGGCTGAAAATTCGGTTTTTTAGAGTGCCCTCCAAGAGGGCATATATGCTACATATTCTCCATAAAAGGTGTATGGGGGTCCGGGTAGTGCCCTGGGGGACAGGAAACAAGGACAAAAAGTTTAAAAAAAAAACGTTTTTTCCATGAAATAAGGGTTAAAAATAAAAACCAAAAATTCCTTCAAATATCGTGCCTAGGAGGTCCCCATAACCTGCCTGTGAAGTGGCGGATTTTTAGGATGTATAGAAACACCTAAAAACAAAAAAATGACGTTTCATATGACGGTAAATGCTTTTCCTTTAATCTATCCATAAACAACTGCTTGGGGCGGCAGCCTGTATGAAAAGACATTTTAGGACGCGCAGAAAAAGTTTAGTGATTTTTTTTGGCTAAATTATTGTGAAACTTATGCAGGCTTTGGATGAAAGTAACAATAGGTGCTTTAAAATTGGGCTTTTAGCGTCGGCAACAGTGCCGTCACACCGTAACCCCTCTGAGGATATGAATCTGATACAGGCATCAGTGGCAGTGCACCCAGATATTGTGCCTTTAGTGCCAGGCATGCAAGTACTATCATACAGTAACCCCTCTGGTATTGTGGAAGAATGCAGGGGTGGACCATGCGGTCCTATATTAAAAAGATGAATCTGGGAATGGGCGTCAGTGCACCCAGATATTGTGCCTTTAATGCCAGGCCATCAAGTATCATCATACAGTAACCCCTCTGTGTTATTGTGGAAGAGTGCAGGGGGTGGACCTTGCGTTCCTATATTAAAAAGATATGCATCTGGTTAAGGCGTCAGTGCACCCAGATATTCTGCCTTTGGTGCAAGACTGCCAGGCCAGCAAGTATCATCATACAGTAACCCCTCTGTGGTATGGTGGAAGAGTGCAGGGGTGGACCATATGGTCCTATATTGAAAAGTTTTTGATCTGTTAATGGGTGTCAGTGCACCCAGATATTGTGCCTTTAATGCCAGGCCAGCAGGTATCATCATACAGTAACCCCTCTGTGGTATTGTGGAAGAGTGCAGGGTTGGACCCTGCGGTTCAAAACAATAAAATGATATAAATCTGGCACAGGCGTCAGTGCAGCCAAATATTATGCCTTTCATGGCAGCAAGTGCCTTCACACCGTAACCTTTTTGTGGTATTGTGGAAGAGTTCAGTGCTGGAGGTTTTGTGAATGCAGAAGAGGACATCCCCTATCTATTCCATTACTTCAGCATCAGGGGATTGATAGCTGCTGATCCAGGACTGATTCATTTTTATAAATGTCAGCCGGTCTACAGAGTCGGTGGACAGACGCACTCTTTTGTCTGTGACAAAACCTCCAGCGGCACTGAACGTCCTTCCGGAAAGCACGCTATATGAAGGGCAACCTAGTAGCTGCATAGCATATTGGCTAAGTTCTGGCCAGTGATCCAATCTCAACACCCAGTAAGCCAGTGGATCATCTGCTGGAAAGGTATCCAGGTCTGCCCTTGCCCCTAGGTAGTCCTGCACCATATGGTGAAGACGCTGGCAATGGGTGCCTACATTTGACGTCCTTGGGCGTCGTGGACTAAAAAATTTTTAAAAAGCATCAGTCAAGCGGCCCTGGCCTTCACCGCTATTCCTCTGATCACCCGCAGACTCAGAAGCACGTGTATCAGCACTTGGTAATCTACCAGTGCCTGGAAAGGTGTTACACAAGTGTCGCTTTAGAGCGTCCTCAAGTTTTTTCATCCTGTGCTCCCTCTGTGCGGGCAGGATGAGCTCTGCAACTTTCCCCTTGTATCGTGGATCAGGAAGGGTTGCCAACCAGTACTGATCCCTCTCCTTGATAGCACGAATCCTGGGGTCCTTTAGCAGGCTTTGCATCATTAGGGAGCCCATGCAGCGTAGGGTGGAGGTGGTATTAGCTTCCGAGTCTTCCTGGTCAATGAGGATGACCGTATCGTGCACTTCCTCCTCCCAGCCACACACTAGCCCTTCTGTTTCTGGGCACACAAAACCCTCCCTTGAGGAATCCCCACCTTCAATGCCCCCACTACTTAAATATTCCTCATCCTCCTCCTGTCTGATCTGAGTAGGACCCGCTGGAATGCTGTCTGCAGAAAGACTGGGGCCTTGAGAGCTAGGGAAGGCCTCTTCTTCCTCCCGCTGCTCTGCCTCTAGAGTCACATCTATAATTCCCCGCAGAGCGTGCTCCAGCACTGCGGGGGGGGAAAACCAAGTTGACCTGAACCTGTCCTTGTGCCATACTCCACAGGTACTCGTTGATGGCCCTCTGCTGCTTGTGCAGACGCTGCAGCATTGCTAATGTCAAGTTCCACCTGGTGGGCATGTCACAGATCAGACGGTTTGTGGGAAAGTGGAATTCTCTTTGAATTTCTGCCAGGCGAACGCTTGCTGGGAATGACCGTCTGAAGTGGCTGCAGACTTTTCTGGCCTGGATGAGAAGCTCTGGCAGCCCTGGGTACTTGGTTAGGAAACGCTGTACCACCAGATTTAGGACGTGTGCTAGGCATGGTACATGCGTCAATTTACCCTTGCGTAGGGCGGAGAGAAGGTTGCTGCCATTATCGCAGACGATCATTCCCAGCTCAAGCTGGCGTGGTGTTAACCATCTCTGCACCTGCCCCTGCAGAGCTGACAAAATTTCTGACCCGGTGTGGCTCCTGTCCCCTAAACAAACCAGCTCAAGCACAGTATGGCATCTTTTTGCTTGAGCCATTGCATAGACCCTGTCAGGCGTCGGTTTAACTGCCACATCGCCAGAGACAGAGAAGGAGGAGGAAGAGGTGGTGGTGGTGGTGGAGCAGACAGACCTCATACAAGCAGCTTTCTGGAGGCGTGGTGGATGAACAAGCTCCAGCACAGAGCCCCGTCTTGGATCCCTCCCAGCTGCAATCAGAGTTACCCAGTGTGCCGTGAAGGAAATGTAACGACCCTGTCCATGCTTGCTGGACCACGTGTCTAAAGTGACATGCACCTTGCTGCTGACTGCCTTTCCCAATGACTGGATAAAATTGTCTTCCACGTGCTGGTATAGTGCTGGAATGGCCTTGCGTAAAAAGTAATGGCGTTTTGGAACCTGCCACTGTGGTACAGAACATTCAGCAAATTCACGGAGGGGAACAGAGTCCACCAGCTGGAAAGGCAGCAGCTGCAATGCGAGTAATTTTGCTAAGCTGGCATTTAGACGCTGTGCTTGGGGATGGTTGGGACTATATTTTTTCTTTCGCTGCAGCAGCTGCGGCAACGTAATCTGACTGCGTAAATCTTCAGCTACTGGGATGATGTCACATTGTGAGGAAGGACCTGCTGGTACATCCATTACTGTAGCATCATCCCTGTCGGTGGAGGTTGTAGGCAATGACATGGCAGGACATACAGTGTGGGTAGAGACAGATGAGGAGGAGGAGGACCTACGCAAAGTTTTGCGCCAACGGGATGTGTGGCACTTGTTCATATGTCGCCTCAAGCACGTGGTACCCAAGTGTTCGGTGTTTATCCCACGCTTCAGCCTCATCTGACATAGATTACAAATCGCAACGGTGGGGTCTGCTGCACATTTCTTAAAGAACTCCCAGACAGCAGAGTTCCTGCATGTGTTCTTTGAGACAACAGCGCTCTGCACCGGAGCAGCTCTGACATGTGATGCCTTGGACTGGCTAGTGCTACGGTTGGTCATAGAGGATGTTGTGCCTCGTGTTTGCTGTGCCTCCTCCTCCTCACTTGATTCCTCAGTTCGATCTGGCAGCCAGGTGGAGTCAGGACCTCATCATCAATGTCATCTTCACCCCCTATCTCCTCGTCACTGGAGCCAACTTGGCAGTATGCTGCAGCTGCTGGGGCAACATGAGTGCCAGTTATTTGTGTGTCATCACTGGCACCCCCTTCCTCTAGGTTGATTATACTCCCTTCCTCAACCTCAGAGATTGAATCAGAGCACTGTACTTGCTGCGTATCCTCAAGCAGCATGTCACTCTCATGGTAGTCAAACAATTCAGCTGACTCCTCCGTGTGTGATAGCGAGGCTACGGCAGGAGTAGCTGTGGACATGGAGGCTGCATTAGATGCTTTGGCAGCTGAGGTGGACTGTAAAGCACTAGAAGCCTGGCTGGCAGAGGATGAGGATGGCCTGGTTACCCAATCCACCAAGTCCTCTGTATGTTGCTGCTGCTTAAGATGGCCAGTACCAGTTAGAAAGGACAAGCGTGCCCCTGCAGAGGATGCACCACGTCCACCATGACCAGAGACACAGCCTCCCGACACAGGGGCTGCTTGCCCTCTTATCTGTGTCTGGGAGCGTCTGCCTGTCCTTTTTGTTCTTTCAGACATGGTGAGTGATTTATAGATTAATATATACAGAACTCTGATTCAACTCTGGTATAAAGATTTAAAGAACTCTGGTATAACTCAGTGAGACACACTGATAGCTGGCAGCCAGTGACGAGACACAGATCACCTCAATTCACGAATGTTTTAAAGAAATTAGTGAGCCCCAAAATACAGCGTGGTACTGGTTGTGTGACGAGACACAGATCACCTTAATTCACAAGTGTTTTAAAGAAATTAGTGAGCCCCAAAATACAGCGTGGTACTGGTTGTGTGTCGAGACACAGATCACCTTAATTCACAAGTGTTTTAAAAAAAATTGTGAGCCCAAAAAAACTTGCTGGCTGTGTGACGAGACACAGAAGATCACCTCAATTCACAAATGTTTTAAAGAAATTAGTGAGCCCCAAAATACTGCGTGGTACTGGATGTGTGACGAGACACAGATCACCTTAATTCAGAAATGTTTTAAAGAAATTAGTGAGCCCCAAAATACAGCGTGGTACTGGTTGTGTGACGAGACACAGATCACCTTAATCCAGAAATGTTTTAAATAAATTAGTGAGCCCCAAAAAGATTTGCTGGCACAGTCACAAGACCCAGAAGATCACCTCAATTCACAAATGTTTTAAAGAAAGTTGTAAACCCCCAAAAATCTTGCTGGCACAGTGACAAGACGTACATCACATAAATTCCCTGATATTTGGTAGAAATGAGACCCCCCCAGACCCCCCCAGTAGTGTGGCAGACCGGCAGTAGCAACACACCACTATCTCCTTTGAAATCTCCTCTGAAATGCGTGCAGAATCGGTGCGTGGAAACGTTATATAGTGTGCTGCGGGACTTAGCTCTGTGAGCCCATGATTGGCCAAAATTTGCCCAATCAGGACTCTGAGCGGTGATTGGCATAGTGTTGAACCAGTCTTGCACCAGACCTGTGGTCAGGTGCAAGGCTGTAGCCAATTACAAGCTTCAGGCCAGTGGGAAAATGCATTGTGGTCCATTGTGGTCAAACATGCGGCGAACACCCGGAAATGTTAGCCTGTTCGAGTGGATCGCGAACACCGAAGTTCGGGTCGAACCCGAACAGCTCATCCCTAGTGCTGAGCTCACTTTGACACTTGTGCTCGGTCATAAAGTCACATTTTATGATAGGACCCAGACAAATTGTAGATACTTTCGTTCACTCAGGCAGGAGCTTCAAAATATTTCATTTATTGTGTGTATGTGTCATGTCAAAATGTGATGTGAAAGAAAAGTAACTTTCCATTCAGATTTCAATTGTTTATAGCATGGAAAATCATTCTACCCCCCCCCCCCCGCATTGTGTTTTTTGAATAATATGATTAACAGGGTTATTCAGAGAGCACCGAAACATCGCCGACATGTCGGTGACCTTTCAGTCCCCGCACTTCAGATTCTAGTTCGCTGACTCTGCAGTGTATTCAAGTACAACCGCAGGGTCCTCGGAGTGCAGGAAAACCCGACGAACACTTGCCGAAAACCCACAGAAACCGCTGCAAAACCACGCTGATCAGTGCAGACCAGCCACTGGAAGAAGCCGACAAGCTGATTGGGGGGGGGGGGCAGTACGCTTGAAAGTTTCAAACTTGCTTGCAAATAAACTACTGAACAGAAATGTCTGGAATTTCCATATAAGATCTGCTGAAAAGTGCTTACAAAAATTAAATAGATCTATAAATAGACTTTACTGCAGATTAAAATAATAAACGGTTTATTAGATATGGAGTTAAAACGGGAATCATTTTAACATTGAAGCCTATGGGGTTTGCTGAATAAACCTGCCGAATGAAACCACCAAACAGCACGGCACTTCAGCAACTTTTCACTGCTGTTCGATGTTCTCTGAACAGATTAACCATTGCTTCTCTATGGGGGATTTCATTGCCTTCGAACAGGCACTGTATGTGCAGGCAATTCACCAAAAGTAGGCGAACTGCCTGCTCTCTGAATGGCCTTGAAATGTCACCGTGCGCTGAAGTTCATTGTCCGGTTACATTCCGGCAATATTTTGGACCTCTCTGAATAACCCCTTAATTATAAACTCTTTACTTGCTCCCGGTGAGGGAAGTGAGAAGATGAGTAATGGCAGTTGTATTGCTTATTTTATGACCAATGGACAATGCCTTCTAGCAGGAAATTGGAGGACTCTCTTTCCACATAGTCTGCAGTGAACTGGTTAAAGTACCCTTAAAACTTTTTTTTTAATCCTGGAATTTTTTTTATGTAGACCAGTGGTTCCCAACCGCGGCCCTCAAGTACCCATAACAGGCCAGATTTTGCAGATCACGTTGGGGAAATGCAGACTGAATCCTGCAATCAATGAGTAGCAAATCATATCACCCGTGCTGTGCTTCAGATATCTTGCAAACCTGACCTGTTGGGGGTACTTGAGGACCACGATTGGGAACCACTGATGTAGACAATATAAAAAGAAACCATGCATTTAGAGGCAATTAGAACTCACAGGTTTGTAAACTGTTCATGACATAAATTGACTTGAAAAAGCAGAAAACAAATAATAGTAACCACAAGAGGGTCAAGTGGTGATGGCAACAATAATAATAATAAAACTGCAAGAAGGAGTCCTCAACCCACAATCACGCCTATGTCAATACCACCTCTGAAGGTACAGGCGTCTTGACCACCTCTGAAGGTACAAGCGTCTTGAGCGGTTTGGGGGGGGGGTCCTCCTCACGGCAACAAATTGTCTACGGGCTGGGAGGCCCGAATCCGTTTTCGAAGGGGAGCGTGGCAGAGAGGCCTGTCTGCGATGTTGGAGCTGCACAGATGGCCGCTGAGAGGATTGTCACGGAGCTTTCACCGGGGGCTGTGCTGGGTGCGCCGACTGGGACTAAAGGGCATAGCGCTGAAGGGAGGCAGCATCGGCCTTGGTCCCGCGGTGTGGCTGGCGTGGTTGCTGGGTCAGCTCAGGGACTGGTCGCCGGTCGGGTCCGTCCAGTGGGCCTGTACACTATGCAGACCTCGCTCCCCATCCCCAAGTTCATTTCTGCTGCCTGGATTGGCCTGTATAGAGTGGCCCTACCTGTATTGTGGAAGCTGCAGTTCAGGGACACTGGATGAGTGTTTTGTCCCAGGAGTCGTATTGCCCCTTTGATGACATCCCCTTTTTTTTGTCTTTTTTATGAGGACTTTCAACTTTTCTGTTTTTATGTACAATCTGCGGAAATTTTGTTGGCCCCACCCACTGTTTTTTTTTTTTATGTACGTATTTTGCGAGGACTCCCAACCCTTCTATTTTTATGCTGTCCAACTGTGACCTGTATGTCCCCCGGCTGGGGGCATCCTAGCAGAGACTTTTTGTTTTATTTTTGTTCTGTGAGATTTTTCTTTGTCTTTATTATTGCCCCCCTTTTTTGTCATTCCCCCCCCCTTTTACGGAGTGCTTCTGATTATTATTTTTTTTTTATTATTCTGAATTTTTTTTTATTTTTATTTTTTTAAATTTACTTACTTATTTTTTTTTTATTTATTTACTTTTTTTTTTTTCCCTTTCCTCCCCCCCCTTTTATATTATTTGGTATGATATGCGCTTTACCTGCTGAAGATGGTGTACCCACCCTTCCCCCCCCTTCTTCTTTTTTTTGGCAGTTTTTCTGGTTGCCGGAGGCACGCCACCATGGCATTGAGTCATGTTTGGCCCTCGTGACATTGCTCCTCCATGGCCTCCCTCGGGAGTGTGCCAGGAGAGTCACGGTTATAGTCTTTGCCATTCTCCTCCTCCCCTTATTCGACCCCCTTGCCTTTTTTTTTTTTTCTTGTGTGCCTTGTGGGTCACCATCTTCTCAGTAGCGATATATATATACAGCACCATTCTCTCCCCATTTATTTTTCTCTTCTTATCCCCCTCTCCTCTTTTCCTTATGAGAATTTTCTGTCAAAATATGACTATATTGTCAACTCTTCTATGTTACATATGTGATTTCTTATGGCCCTACGAGGCCACTTCCGTTGGATACTTTGCTTTTATTTCTGTTCACCAAATAAAACTTTTAATACACTGTAGCGCTCACTCCCGGAGGAGCCGCTGAAATTTAACCACGGGTCAGTCTCCCCGCACTAGGGAATAAATATACTCCGGCACCGTTGTGGATTTTATAAATTATATAGTTTACTAGAATGAATGGCATATAATAGATAACACGGTGTTTGGAGATATATTTACAGTATTTCGTATTTCGGGAAACGCGCAGCGGAAAAAGAAATACGAGGCTTCGTATTTCGGGAAAACGCTCATCGGAACAGAAAATATAATGCTTCGAAATTCGAGAGACGCGCAGCAGAAACAGAAAAATACAATGCTTCGTAATTCGAGGAACGCGTATCGGAAAAAGAAATAAGAAACGAATCTTACTCCCTTTCGGAGATTAGGAAGTGAGTCCCGCACAGGTTAAGTCCCGGAATGTAAATGTGTGTGTGTATTGTGGTACCCGGGTACTATTCAACTGGCCAGTGAATTGCTTAAAAGGTGTCTTCGACTAGTCAAGTTGGGGCCCTGTGGGTTTTAGAAACAACAGCAGCGTGCTTTCGTTATTCACAAACGGCCTTGGAGGCCTCTCACCCATCCGCCAGATTCTTAATGCTCCGCTGACCCAGGACGTCTCTCCGTTCGATTTTTACTGGGGTGCTGGCTACTGGATCCGTTGTCTGGCTCTCTCTGCTTCGGCCGTGACTTGTCCAGCTTACAGCCTGCTCTCCCAATCCGATCGACCTGCGGTACGCCTAACTCGGGGTCCTCCGGCTTCCTCAATAGCAGCTTGGGTAAGATGGTGGATCGCTGGGTCTCCCTCTTGTAAGGCTGAACAACCCGATCTGGGACTCTGATAGGCCGCACCTGCGCTCCGGCCTAGTCACTCTTGCGTTCAGCAGCACTGCGTCTTGTCTCCCTCACTCCCTGGCGCGCTCCGCCAGCTATCTCCACGAGGCTCAGGATGTAACGCTGTCTGTCCCACCCACTTCCTGTGTCCGCCCGCAAAGCATGCCGGGAAATGTAGTCTCAATGCAAAGTTCAGTGTCTCTCATCACGCTTGTCTCCCTCCGGTGGCCAAAAATAGGTACTGCCACGACAAGGATTTAAACACAGCGCTACAACACAAAAAAGAAATTAAGAGCATTTTCCTGCAGGGTGATTAATAAAACCTATTTTAGAGATCGTAATTTTATTTGACAGGCTTAGGGTTAAAAAGCGCTGCTACATGTACAACAATACCACTGGGACTCAATGTTTCCATAAAGGACAAAAGGGAACCCAAAGCTTTTGAAACCGCTAAAGCACCTTGGATGGTATGTCCAATGTGCTCAACATTTTTAATGTGTTCTGGAGCCCATTTTCAAATGAATTTCATTATCATTTGCTCCAGAATAAGACCAGCTTCAGTTTATTCCATGATGGGCTTCTGCAGGAGCTTTTAAATATCGAGTTTCTCAACCACGGTACTGATGGGGTTACAGGATTACTCTAAGGCTGGGGTCAGAAGAGTGCAGTGTTCATGTCCGTGTTGCCACACATTTTAATGCAGGGCAAGCGCGCCCGCTAGGCGGCCGCCTAGAGCGCAGTGCCACCTAGGGGCGCAACCGGCCCTGAGCCAGGTGTCAGCAAGGTGCAAGTGTGGCAAGGGCAGACTGGGCCACCCGGGCTGCCTCTGCCAGGCCCCTCTTGCACAATATTGCCAGCCGCTGCGTGCTTCCTACGAGTGGCCGCCGGCTTGAAACTCTGCCACTCACGGGGGTTCCACCAGCCAGTCGCGTGCTCGCTAGATCACGGCTGGCTAGTGGAACCCACGTGAGCGGCAGAGTTTCAAGCCCGCGGCTGCTCATAGGGAGCATGCGGCGGCTGGCAATATTGTGCAGGAGGGGCCTGGCAGAGGAGAGGTGAGCTGGGGGCAATATATATCCCTGCGTGAGCTGTGGGCAATATATATCCATGTGTGAGCTGCTGGGACAATATATATCCATGTGTGAGCTTCTGGGGGCAATATATCATGTGTAAGCTGCTGGGGCAATATACAGTATATCCATGTGTGAGCTGCGGCTGGGGGCAATATATATCCATGTGTGAGCTGCTGCTGGGGGCAATATATATCCATGTGTGAGTTGCTGTTGGGGCAATATATATCCATGTGTGAGTTGCTGCTGGGGCAATATATATTGTGTGAGCTGCTGCTGGGGGCAATATATATCCATGTGTGAGCTGCTGCTGGGGGCAATATATATCCATGTGTGAGTTGCTGCTGGGACAATATATCCATGTGTGAGTTGCTGCTGGGGCAATATATATTGTGTGAGCTGCTGCTGGGGGTAATATATTTCCATGTGTAAGCTGCTGCTGGTGGCAATATATATCCATGTGTGAGCTGCTGCTGGGGCGATATATATCCACCCGTGAGCTGCTAGGGCAATATATATCCATGTGTGAGCTGCTGCTGGGAGGCAATATATATCCATGTGTGAGCTGCAGGGGCAATGTATATTTCCATGTGTGAGCTGCTGGGGCAATATATTTCCATGTGTGAGCTGCAGGGGCAATGTATATTTCCATGTGTGAGCTGCTTGGGGCAATGTATATTTCCATGTGTGAGCTGCTTGGGGCAATATATTTCCATGTGTGAGCTGCTGGGGGCAATATATTTCCATGTGTGAGCTGCTGGGGGCAATATATTTCCATGTGTGAGCTGCTGGGGCAATATATATCCATGTGTGAGCTGTTGGGGCAATATATCCATGTGATCTGGGGGCACTATATCCGTGTGAGCTATGGCCAATATATCCATGGGAGGTGGGGGCAATCTATCCATGTGCGGTGTGTATGAGTGAGTTTTATTGCTCTGGAGCTCTGTGATACGCTCATACACACCGCACATTACTGTGAGTTTTATTGCTGTGGAGCTCTGATACAGTAATGTGCAGTGTGTTTGAGCGTAACAGAGCTCCTCAGCAATAAAACGCACAGTAATGCGCGATGTGTATGAGCGTATCACAGAGCTCTACAGTAATGTGCTGTGTTTGAGGGGGTCATAGAGTTCCACAGTAATGTATGTTGAGTATGAGGGTATCACAGAGCTCCACAGTAATGTGCAGTGTTTATGAGGGGGTCACAGCTCCACAGTAATGTGCAGTGTTTTTTTTGGGGGGGGGCGCAAGTAGCTGGTCTTGCCAGGGCGCAAAATAGTCTAGCACCGGTACTGCGTCCGTGATAGCATACAATTATGATCAAGAGACCCACACACGAAGTACGTAAGGCACAGAAGTGCGGACGCACAACGTACGCGGCAAACGGCGCAAGTTAGGCAAGAACGTAAAACCACTAGAACGGACGTGCGGAGTGCGCCACGTTCACAACGTCCGCATAGCTTTGTGTGTGTGACTGATGGAACATAGCCAGATGGACTGCATTTTGACGGATTTTATTTCCCTTCTACATCAGTCAAAAAAACCATCGGTCACAAAAACGGACCGTGTGGCCACTATCTTGTCAGTCAGAAAGTACGCTGTTGTGCACGGACGCACAGAATGCGTTCGTCTGACAGCCAAAGTCTTAAGGCTTCGATCTTTAAAACTCTTTACTTTTAGGAATAAAATCGTCCCCCGGGCCCAAGCAGGTAACCCTACTTTGGGTAGAAGGTGCAAATGTGGAGGGAGATTGAGCACAATGAGTGCGTTGTAGATCATTCGATATTCGTGCTTGCAGCTGGTATTGCGTAGCAAAAAAAAAACTGGGGTTTAAGTCTGAAGTATTACTGATCACTGCACATAGTATGGATACCATTGGACACAACAAAATAATGAAGTAACAAAGTGATGTTACCCGAAGGTTTGTGGTGTGCATGAGTAATATATAATAAAGCCAAATGAGTGATGTCCAAGGGGTTGGTCATAATAGTTGGTCATTACCAGTGTAAGAAAATATGACCCTCTTACTGGTTAACTCCTTGTTTTATTTGTCCACAATTCCCACACAGACAAGTGTAAGTAAAAATAACAGCTCTACTGTATATACTAAGCACACACAAGTCAGCACCAAAATTGTCCCATAGAGAACCATTGAATGGATGATTCCTCTATGTACACATCATTGAAGTGCACCAAAGTGTGATGAAAAAAATCTCATGGTGAATGTCGGAGACCCTGAGATTCTGAAAAATCCCCCAGAGACCCCGAGATTCTGAAACATTCTCCCAGAGACCCTGAGAATCTGAATACACTCCCTGAGATTCTGAACATTCACCCAGAGACCCTAAGAATCTGAACATTCACCCAGAGACCCTAAGAATCTGAACACACTCCCTGAGATTCTGAACATTCACCCAGACACCCTAAGAATCTGAACACACTCCCTGAGATTCTGAACATTCACCCAGAGACCCTAAGAATCTGAACATTCACCCAGAGACCCTAAGAATCTGAACACATTCCCTGAGATTCTGAACATTCACCCAGACACCCTAAGAATCTGAACACACTCCCTGAGATTCTGAACATTCACCCAGAGACCCTAAGAATCTGAACACACTCCCTGAGATTCTGAACATTCACCCAGACACCCTAAGAATCTGAACACACTCCCTGAGATTCTGAACATTCACCCAGACACCCTAAGAATCTGAACATTCACCCAGACACCCTAAGAATCTGAACACACTCCCTGAGATTCTGATCATTCACCCAGCGACCCTAAGAATCTGAACATTCACCCAGAGACCCTAAGAATCTGAATACACTCCGAGATTCTGAACATTTACCCAGAGACCCTGAGATTCTGAACATTCACCCAGAGACCCTAAGAATCTGAATACACTCCGAGATTTTGAACATTCACCCAGAGACCCTAAGAATCTGAACATTCACCCAGAGACCCTAAGAATCTAAACATTGACCCTAAGACTCTAGACATACTTGCAAAGTTCGTTGAAGACTAAAAGAAGGCTGTTGCGGCCGGGGCAGTGAAATCACCCAGACACCTGAATAGTCAGAGCTGCTTTTAGGGCTCTGCAAAGTGTGAGTGACCTTATTCATCCTGTCTCTCATTCCTGTCATATTATTTTACATACTGTACTATGATGTATCTTATGTTTTTATTTTGAGGTGTTTTATGAAGAATTGTGAACACTAATTGTCTGACATCCCTTCTGTCGGGGGGACTCTGAGATAGCTTCACCCTATTAGTATTTTTTATCTACAGTTGTGTTCAAAATTATTCAACCCCCACTGAAATTGAGTGTTTTGGCCAGTTTGACATTGATTTTGATCATTCAGTCATCTTGCTTACAATTAAATCAAAGAGGCACGTGTAGGTCAGACAAATATAACATAACATTTATAATGAAATAACCACAAATGTCTTTTCTGTGCTCACATCAATATCAGTTTTATTCAACCCCCAAGTGACATTCAATCTTATAGTACTTAGTACAACATCCTTTTACAGTTATAACAGCTTTTAAACGTGAAGAATAGCTTGACACAAGTGTCTTGCAGCGATCTACGGGTATCTTCGCCCATTCGTCAGTTCAGTCACATTCTTAGGCTTGCGCACTGCAACTGCTTTCTTTAAGTCCCACCAGAGGTTCTCAATCGGATTTAAGTCAGGTGACTGCGTTGGCCACTCCAAAATGTTCCAGCCTTTAATCTGCAACCATGCTCTAGTGGACTTGGAGGTATGCTTGGGATCATTGTCCTGTTGAAAGGTCCAACGTCTCCCAAGCCTCAGGTTTGTGACGGACTGCATCACATTGTCATCCAATATCTCCTGGTACTGAAGAGAATTCATGGTACCTTGCACACGCTGAAGCTTCCCTGTACCTGCAGAAGCAAAACAGTCCCAAAGCATGATTGACCCCCGCCATGCTTCACAGTAGGCAAGGTGTTCTTTTCTTCATAGGCCTTGTTCTTCCTCATCCAAACATAGCGTTGATCCATGGGCCCAAACAGTTCTAATTTTGTTTCATCAGTCCACAGAACACTATCCCAAAACTTCTGTGGTTTGTCCACATGACTTTTAGCATACTGCAGTCGACTCTTCTTATTCTTTGGAGACAGCAAGGGAGCCTGGGAGTGCGTCTGGGAGTTCTGGCATTGAGGCCTTCATTACGCAGTGTGCGCCGTATTGTCTGAGCGGAGACTTCAGTACCCACATCTGACAAATCTTTTCTCAGTTCCTCAGCAGTCACACGAGGACTTTTCTCCACTCTACGCTTCAGGTAGCGCACAGCAGTCGAAGTCAGCATCTTCTTTCTGCCACGACCAGGTAGCGTTTCAACAGTGCCCTTTGCCTTGAATTTGCGAATGATGCTTCCTATGGTCTCTCTTGGTATGTTTAACATCTTTTCAATCTTCTTATAGCCATTGCCCTTCCTGTGAAGAGTAATCACCTCTTCTCTTGTCTTCCTGGACCATTCTCTTGACTTCACCATGTTTGTAACCACACCAGTAAATGTCTAGAAGGAGCTGAGTATCACAGTCATTTTAAAGCTGCCTAATTGGTGCTTATTATGCTTTATTGCTGCTCCGTGACATCCACAGGTGTTTTCAATACCTGATTGAAAACACTTGAATGAACCTCTGTTCTTCAGAGTGGTAGTCTTTAAGGGGTTGAATAATTGTGTCAATGAAGAATTCACAAAAGAAACATTTACTACTGTATTACAAAACCAATTGATGTCATTTTAGTTGCATATGGTTCTTTAAAAAGTCCTTGTAGGATTTCATTCTGAATACAATTACAAATGTACACTAAATTCCCTAAAACCCTTTACAGCATTGGGGGTTGAATAATTTTGAACACAACTGTATATTGGTGTTTGATGTGGACATAGCACGTGGTTAAATCAGATTGTGTCTTTAATTCTATTGTTCACGTTCCATCCTATTGGTGTTTTTGGTCTTCCTGCAGCATATGTACTTTACTCTCTCTGCATGAAATAGTAATAGATGTCCAGGAAAACATGTCCGATGTAACAATAATAGTGTTAGGAACAATATGGGGGGGGGGGTGTATTTTACTTACAGGGTTACTCAAAGAGATCCGAATAGTGGCCGAAAGGAAACCGAACAGTGAAATTCAGCGTACGGTTACCTTTCCTGGCCATTCGGCTATTCAGAGAGCAGGCAGTTCGCCAAATGTTGGCGAATTGCCTGCACATACGGTGCCTGTTTGAGGGCAGTGAATCGCCATAGAGAAGCAATGCTTCGTCTATTCAGAGAACAAAAACCAGCAGTGAAAAGTTGCCGAATTGCCCTGCTGTTCGGCGGTTTCATTCAACAGGTTTATTCAGGCAAATCCCCTAGGCTTCAATGTTAAAAAGATTCCCGTTTTAACTCAATATCTAATAAACCGTTGATTATAATGTACTGCAGTAAAAAGTCTCTTTATGTACAGATTTTTTAGGATATTTTAGGCTTTTTTCGGGATTTTTTTCCCGAAATGTTTTTTTTCTGTTTTTTTTTCAATCGTCTTTCCTTTTTTTTGTAACAGCCCTTTTTATTATCATTCATTGGATCTTATATGTAAATTTCAGACATTTTCGTTCAGTAGTTACTTTGCAAACAGCGTTTCGCTTTTCAAACATTCAAGCAAACTGTTTTTTTTTTTTCCACTCCATTCGTCTGCGTTGTGATCGGCGGCTGCTCGGGTTTCTCCTGCGTGTTCGGCGGGATTAATCCAGCTGTTTTGCGGGTTTTAGTGAGTGTTCAGCGGGTTGACGGTGAGTGTTTGTCGGGTTTGCGGCGCGTTTTCCTTGCACTTCGGGGACCCTGTGGTGCTTGCTGAATACACCGCAGGGTCGCCGAAATAGGATCGCCAAATCGAAGCAAATGAAAAGTCTCCGAACGTACGGTGACTTTTCGATTCTCTTTGAGTAACCCTGCTAGTGTGATTGGAATCCTTGCACTAGCCCTGGCTATAAGCTCCTGCACCCAGTATAACCGTGTCTAGTCTTGGAGCCCTATTCCGATCTTGGTGTAAAACTTACCCAGAGCCAGTGGCATAACTAGAAACCTGAGGGCCCCATGCAAGAATCCACGAAGGGATTCCCTCCCAAAAAAATCTATATTTTTACTTTTTTTTTTCATGCAAAATAAAAAAAGATAGCTGACATGGTTATATATTGCCCCCAGCTCACATGGGTATATATGGCCCCCAGGTCTCATGGGTATATATGGCCCCCAGCTCTCATGGGTATGTATGGCCCCCAGCTCTCATGGGTATGTATGGCCCCCAGCTCTCATGGGTATGTATGGCCCCCAGCTCTCATGGGTATGTATGGCCCCAGGTCTCATGGGTATGTATGGCCAGCTCTCATGGGTATGTATGGCCCCCAGCTCTCATGGGTATGTATGACCCCAGGACTCATGGGTATATATGGCCCCCAGCTCTCATGGGTATATATGGCCCCCAGCTCTCATGGGTATATATGGCCCCCAGCTCTCATGGGTATGTATGGCCCCCAGCTCTCATGGGTATGTATGGCCCCCAGCTCTCATGGGTATGTATGGCCCCCAGCTCTCATGGGTATGTATGGCCCCCAGCTCTCATGGGTATGTATGACCCCCAGGTCTCATGGGTATGTATGACCCCCAGGTCTCATGGGTATGTATGACCCCAGGTCTCATGGGTATATATGGCCCCCAGGTCTCATGGATATATATGTAACGGGTTTTTGCGTAGTCCCACAAATACCCCTGTGGTCCTTTACCTCAGTTACCTTCAAGCGCTCTGCAAGCCGATCCTGAGCCTCCGCTACCTGGGAGTTGGGGTACATGACTGCGGCAGTGCCTCCACCCAACTGGACAGACAGGCTTTGGGTGTGAGATCCAGTTGGGAACATATTTAAACAAGCAATAATTCAACACAGAGCTGTCTTTTATAGAACTTTGTATTGCACAGCAAAACTCTATGCAAAAATAAATGTAACGGTCTAAATAAACATAATGAAGTGGAATAAGTAAATAACGCAAGAGTCAGTATGAGTTTACCCACAAACAATACTGCGGCCCACCCTAGTCTTTTCCCTAATGGTACCATAGGTAGGTGGTGCACATTGTTGGGGCCCAGAATAATTGTAATCCACTTTGTTAGTAATATGCTGGGATGTTCCAGGGATCAGAGAAGTCATAGACTGCTGCTTTAGTAACCAGTGTCAGAATGCCTTGTTGTAAAACCAATTGGAGAGGTCTCAGCTTACCACTCCACAGTCTGCAATCAGATTTTGTCCAGGAAGGGGAGAAGCTGCTCCACTGGGATTCCTTCTTTCTGCAGAACAATCACTGCCAGGAACAGTTCTGTGCTTTGATCTGGATACAGAGTCTGCTGGGAGCCTTTATGCAGGATGCTTCAGCACTGGACACAATACCACAAATCTCAGCCACCATCATCTTCCAGCTTCCTCTCTCTTGCTTCCTCTCTTGCAGCCCTGCCTCCACACACAAAACCATAGAGCCACACAGTCTTGAATCTCAGAGCAAACAGAAGGTCGCCATCTGCTGGTTACTACATAGAAACTGCAGGGTAGTAGAATTACTGTTCTCCAGGGGTTACATGTTCCCCATTGAAAATAACTTGCCTTCCACTGGCAAGTCCTGGACAGGAAGCGATCAAAAACCAAACCGTATAAAACATTTATAAAAGCCTACAATAACAGTGCTAGCTAATACAATGACATCCTAGCTGGCCAACTACGCTAAAACAGAGAATGATTTTCATTAACGATTTCAGCTAGCGCATGGAGAAAGGAGGTCATTTTACATGATGCCTGTGTCACTGGAGCATAGCTAGGTTCTCCTATATGATCATAAACCAAGGCTGTAGGAGGCTGCCGTACCCTGGTGCTGTGTCTTGGAAGTCGCTGGGGAAGAGCACTTTCTGACCGTGCCTGGGAAGCTTCGGCTCCTGCCCTGTAGTTGGGGAGGTCACCAGTGGCTTGAGGCCCTGGCTCTCCCATAGATCGAGAGTCTCTGACGGTGGTCCCAGACACAAAGCACGGGCTTTCTGGGTTCAAAGATGGAGGATTGTTTGACATAAGAGGGGTTTTAACTCTCTGAGGTGCCACAGGGGTAGAAGACAAATTCTGTGTTGTCTCAGTATGGGGAGACCACCACTGATCATCAGCTGTGGGAGTCTCTGAGGTCTCCTCTGTCCCATTTTCAGGACTCGCTGCCGTGCTTTCCTCCAATTCACTACTACACTCTTCCTCATCATCTGTATAGGCTACCGGTAGTAGATGGTTCCTATGCCAAGACTATATCCGTCCTTCAGGCCCTTTTATGTTGTACACTGGCAGTCCTTTTAGCTTAGACACAACTTCGAACAGGGTATCCTTCCATCTGTCTGCTAATTTGTGTTTTCCAAGCAACCCTAGATTCCGCAGTAGAACCTTATCGCCTGCTTGGATTTCCCGATACTTGACTTTGGTATCGTATCTTCTCTTGTTCCGCTCCTCCATTCTTGTCGTAGCTTGAGTAACCAACTCATAGGCCCTGTGGAGGTTATGCTTGAGGGTCCTCACATAATGGGAGTGTGAGCTTGAAGTTGTCCCATCAGGGGACACCCCCATCCGGACATCTATTGGTAGTCTAGCTTCCCTTCCAAACATCAGGAAGTAGGGTGAAAATCCTGTAGACTCATTTCTTGAGCAATTATATGCGTGGACCATGGTTTCCACGTGCTTACTCCAAGACCGCTTCTCCACTGTTTTCAGAGTCCCAAGCATATCTAGGAGGGTCCTATTAAAATGCTCAGGCTGAGCATCACTCTCTGGGTGGTAGGGTGTTGTTCTGGACTTCTGAACCTGCAACATATCCAGCAGCTCTTTGATCAACTTGCTCTCAAATCTACCTTGATCAGAATGTATTCAATTGGGTAGACTGTAGTGCATGAAATACTTCTGCCACAGGACTTTAGGTACGGTCACAGCCTTCTGGTCTTTAGTAGGAAAGGCCTGAGCGTATCTGGTAAAATGATCTGTAACCACTAGAACATTCCCGATTCCAGTAGTATCAGTCTCAATACATAGATAGTCCATGCACACAAGATCCAGGGGCCCTGTGCTTTTAAGGTGGCCCCTAGGGGCAGCTCTCACAGGTAGGGTCTTTCTCTGAATACATCTTCTGCAGGTTTTCACATAATGTTCAACACATTCCCTCATACGAGGCCAATAGAACCGGTCTTGTATCAGTCCGTAGGTTTTGTCAACTCCAAGATGACCATGTTGATCATGGAGAGCTCTCATGACTATTCCCCGGTATCTATGAGGTAGTACCAGCTGCTTTCGACCTGGGTGGTCGTGGTATTTCAAAATTCTATAAAGGATCCCATCTTCCAGATGTAGTTTACTCCACTCTCTCCGGTACACGTCTCTTTGTCCTATCGGAAGGGAGCTCAGCAATTTAGGATTCTTAACTCTCATCGCCTTGAGGACTGTCCCTATATACCAATCCTGTGATTGGGCTTTCTTTTTTTCTTCATTGGTTATTTGACACCAATGTTGAAGGATGACTGGAGCACAAAATATCTCTGGTACTGCTTCTGAGGAGTAACTGATGGAATCTATTCCTCTAAGGTCAGAGAACTCCTCCTGTTTCTCGGCCACTACATAGGTGTGACGGGATGGAAGTCCGCCTGCGGTCCTGCTCTATCTGACCCCCCCCCCTTTTGATGGCGTCCGGCCCGACTACCGAGTGGCACGGCACTCGGCGTCTCGAGTGGCCTGGAGGATGAAATGGCGTTGGTCCGGCGTCTGGAGAGATGGTGCGGTGTTGCCTTGGGGATCCTGTTCCTGGGTTGAGTGGTGATGCAGGAGACCGCTGAGTGTCTCCTGCAATAGTGATTGTAGCTCTGAAATGTGTCTGCTCTATATATATATATGCTCTATATATCAGCAAGGAGTGGCTCCTTGGCCTTGGCTCCTGTGCCCATCCCAAGTGACCATCTTAAGTGGCAGCTTGGAGTTGATTTTCTGGAGTTTCATCTATGATGCCCTCCGCCATCCATCATGATCCCTAATTCGTGTGTCTCCTCTCTCCACAGGTACGACCCCCCCATCACCCAGTAACTTCAGGCACCCACATTGCAACTGATCCCCTGTATATTTTTCTGGTACGACCCCCCCATCACCCAGTAACTTCAGGCACCCACATTGCAACTGATCCCCTGTATATTTTTCTGGTACGACCCCCCCCCATCACCCAGTAACTTCAGGCACCCACATTGCAACTGATCCCCTGTATATTTTTCTGGTACGACCCCCCCATCACCCAGTAACTTCAGGCAGCCACATTGCAACTGATCCCCTGTATATTTTTCTGGTACGACCCCCCATCACCCAGTAACTTCAGGCACCCACATTGCAACTGATCCCCTGTATATTTTTCTGGTACGACCCCCCATCACCCAGTAACTTCAGGCACCCACATTGCAACTGATCCCCTGTATATTTTTCTGGTACGACCCCCCCATCACCCAGTAACTTCAGGCACCCACATTGCAACTGATCCCCTGTATATTTTTCTGGTACGACCCCCCATCACCCAGTAACTTCAGGCACCCACATTGCAACTGATCCCCTGTATATTTTTCTGGTACGACCCCCCCATCACCCAGTAACTTCAGGCACCCACATTGCAACTGATCCCCTATATATTTTTCTGGTACGACCCCCATCACCCAGTATTCGCAGGCACCCACATTGTAAACGTTCCCTTGGTATTTTTCTGTCTTTTTAATTTTTTTTTCCATTTTCCCCCACCAATTGTTTTGCTAATTAGCATGTGAATTCCCTGCCCAGCATCAGGTGTTTACATTTTTACTTTGGCTGTCTGCAATCAGTCTGCTCTATATATCAGCAAGGAGTGGCTCCTTGGCCTTGGCTCCTGTGCCCATCCCAAGTGACCATCTTAAGTGGCAGCTTGGAGTTGATTTTCTGGAGGTGGGGGACTGGAGGAAGGAACTGCAAGGCCCATATTTTCCATCGGGTAAACACATGACTATATTATTATGCTTTCTCTCACGCTTCTACTTTTCACTTCTACCTTTCTCCTTAAATGGAACTCTTGCCCCTCTACCACCGACCCCTACACTATCTGCTTCTCTCCCTCCCTCCTCTCGTCCCACATGATGGCCTCGCATGAGCTCCTTTGTTTCCTCAGAACATGGTCTCCCTCCAACTCTCATGCTGCCAATCACTCCCACTCTCACAAATCCCATTCCCACCTTCTCTTTCTCACCCTCCTGCTGTTACTCTATGCAGGTGACATATCCCCTAACCCTGGCCCCACAACACATCCAATACTTCCGTCTCATCCTATCTCCATCACACATAAATCTCCTCCCTGCAAGCCCAGCAACCTCATTCCCATAAACCCTCAGCGCCTGTCCTCTTTCTCCTGCGCCCTCTGGAACGCTCGGTCTGTGTGCAACAAACTCACAGCAATCCATGACCTCTTCCTTTCAAACTCCTTCAACCTCCTAGCTTTAACTGAAACCTGGCTAACTCCCTCTGACACAGCTTCCGTTGCTGCTCTCTCACATGGTGGTCTACACCTGAGCCATACCCCCAGACCGGGTGAGAGAAATGGTGGCGGTGTCGGAATCCTGCTCTTTCCCACCTGCACCTACCAGCATCTCCCTCCACCCCCATCCCTCTCCTTCTCCTCCTTTGAAACACACTGCATCCGCCTGTTCTCTCCCCTGGCTCTCAGGGTGGCAGTCATCTACCGCCCACCGGGACCAACCTCCCAGTTCTTTGACCACTTTGCCACCTGGCTTTCTCACTTCCTGTCTTCTAATCTTCCATGCCTAATTCTCGGGGACTTCAACATTCCCATTGATGATCCTTCTGCCCCTGCTGCCTCCAAACTTCTTTCACTCACGTCCTCCCTTGGACTCACGCAATCCTCTCTCCTCCCTACCCACCGCGATGGTCACGCTATTGACCTTGTCTTTTCCAACCTCTGCTCCATTTCTGAGTTCACCTGTCGCCCTTTCCCCATCTCTGACCACCACCTTCTCTCTTTCAACCTATCTGGACTTCCTAAACACCCTGCTCCCCCACCCCGCACACACACTCGCAGAAATCTACATGCCGTGGATCCCCATCAATTCTCCAATCTACTTCACCACCTCCCTCACACCTCATCCTTCACCTGCCCTGATGCTGCCACTAATCACTACAACACTACGCTTATCACTGCTCTAGACACTCTTGCTCCTCTTCGACTCTGTAAGGCCCCACGCCGCCAGCTTCAGCCCTGGCACACCCTCCAGACTCGCTACCTGCAAAGATGCTCCCGCACTGCAGAGCGTGCCTAGAGGAAATCCCGCTCTGAAGCTGATTTTGTTCACTTCAAGTTTATTCTCCGGTCATACACCTCTGCCCTCCACCTGGCCAAACAATCCTTCTTCTCATCTCTTATATCTACGCTGTCCTCTAACCCTAAACGGCTCTGGTCCACCTTCAACACCCTCCTCCACCCACCCGCACCTCCCCCCTCAGCTGCCTTCAACGCTCAAGACCTGGCGGATTTCTTCCTTAGTAAAACTCTAACTATCAGAAGCAACATCCCAACACAAGATAGTTATCCGCCACCTCCACTCCCAGAGGTCCCCTCTGCCACCCTCTGCCGCTTCCTCCCAGCCACTGAGGAGGAAGTCCATTCCTTATTGTCCTCCTCACATCTCACCACGTGCCCGCTCGACCCCATTCCCTCACATCTATTTCCTCCCCTCTCCTCCTCCCTCACCCCTGCTCTCACACACATCTTCAACCTATCTCTCTCCACCGGCTCCTTCCCATCCGCCTTCAAACATGCGCTAGTTACCCCTTTACTAAAGAAACCATCCCTCGATCCCAACTCTCCATCCAACTACCGCCCTGTATCCCTGCTTCCCTTCACATCAAAGCTCTTAGAAAAACTAGTCTTCAACCGCCTCTCCCTCTTCCTGTCCTCCAATTCCCTACTTGACCCCCTGCAATCTGGCTTCCGTCCCCTACACTCAACTGAAACTGCCCTCACCAAAGTCACCAACGATCTCCTAACTGCTAAAAAACACGGCCACTTTTCTATTCTCACCCTGCTTGACCTCTCGGTTGCTTTTGACACTGTTGACCACCCCCTCCTTCTGCAGACCATCAGCTCTCTTGGTCTCTGTGACACTGCACTTGCTTGGGTTGACTCCTATTTATCCAACAGGTCCTTCTCTGTGTCCTTTGCTGGTAACTCTTCCTCTTCATTGCCTTTATCTGTTGGTGTACCTCAAGGCTCTGTCCTTGGTCCTCTGCTCTTTTCCATCTACACCTCCTCCCTGGGCAAAATCATCAACAGCTTTGGCTTTAATTACCACCTCTACGCTGATGACACTCAGATCTACCTCTCTACCCCTGATCTCTCTCCCCCTGTCCTTTCAAACGTCAGTGACTGTTTATCTGGCATCTCCTCCTGGATGGCCTCGCACCACCTAAAGATCAACATGTCCAAGACTGAGTTCCTACTTATTCCTCCCTCTAATGCCTCCCCACCTCCTGACTTCTCTATCACGGTGGAGGGTATCACCATCTCCCCATCAAACCAAGTTCGCTGTCTTGGAGTTACACTTGACTCTGCTCTTTCCTTCATCCCACACATTAACTCTCTTTCCTCCTCCTGCCGCTACCAATTGCGTAATATTTCCAGAATTCGGCCATTTCTTACCGCTGTCACCACAAAACAACTCATACACGCCCTGGTAATCTCCCGACTCGACTATTGCAATAATCTCTTATCTGGCCTCCCTCTGTCCCGCCTCTCCCCCCTAAAATCCATCCTGAACGCCTCCGCCAGGCTAATTCACCTCACCCGCCGCTCTGTCTCTGCCGCTCCCCTCTGCGAGTCCCTTCACTGGCTCCCCATCAACTGCAGAATTAAGTTCAAAATCCTTATCCTTACCTACAAAACCCTCACTAACTCAGCTCCCCACTACCTGTCCTCACTAATCACCAAATACACCCCAGCCCGCTCCCTAAGGTCAAACAGCAACCTGCGCCTAGCTTCTCCTCGCATCACCTCTTCCCATGATAGACTGCAGGACTTCACACGCGCAGCCCCCATTCTCTGGAACGCTATCTCTCGTACGGTCAGACTTTCCCCTAATTTCTCTTCCTTCAAACGCTCCCTTAAAACATTCCTATTTAGGGAAGCCTACCACCCAACTCACTGACGCAACCATCAATCACTCTCACCTTGCAGTCCTCTCCTCCTGTTTCCAACCCCAACCCCTCTAGATTGTGAGTTCCTACGGGAATAGGGCCTCATCCCCTCTTGTACTGTTTGTCAAATGTTGTTCAATGTATTGTAACCCAACTATACTGTGCCTATTGTACAGCGCTGCGGAATATGCTGGCGCTTTATAAATAAAGAATAATAATAAAGAAAGAATAATAAAAATGAAGACACCAGACGTGGCTGTATGCTTTAAAACAGTGAACTCAATTTTATGGGTTTCAACAGGGTCATTTATACAACTTCACACAAACAGATTACCAACTCCCCCACCCACACAACCAGCACTGATTGGCTCCTTTCCCAGCCTCCTGTTCCCTATCAGCCTTCCCATTGTCCAGGGATTAGGCAGATGAGGTTTTGGAAAAACTCTCAATTACTGGCTTGCTGTATCCTCTATTTTGCCCTTTCAGGCTCCCCATTGTCCAGGGATTAGGCAGATGAGGTCTTGGAAAAGCCTCCACTCTCTGGCCCGCTGCATCCTCCATCTTGGGGCATGAGATCCTTTGTTCTGTGAAACCATGCTGGGATGAGCAAAATGGCGACGGGGAAAAACACATACAAACGGTTTCTTTCATACTTTTACAGTCACATAATACAGGGTACATTTTCATTACATTACACCAATAAAACCACATCTAGCAATAAAATAAGAGGTCCATAGGCTCACACGCAAAACCAAAACGAAAACAGGAAAAATGGTCTTTAAAAAGGGTTCAGTCTTTAGTCCTGTGACTCGCTGAAAAGAGCTCTCATGTCCATTCCGTGACATTTCTCCCCCCTTCTAAAGTCCGACGGACACGGTTGGACCCACACGGGTCGACTCGGGGAAGTCGGAGCACTCTTTGTGGCCCATAGTCTGTGGGAAGGAGGCGAGCCACAAGGCTTCTCCATTTGTCCTTGCGGCAGTGCCTGGCGTGTTGAGGGTACAAGTCTTTGGGGGTACCCCCTCTGGAATAAGGGTCCTGTGGTCAGGGAGGGGTACCGCCTGTAACACCTCCGGAGGTATCGGGCACCCGGGAAAAACAGTTGCTAAATGCACGCGCCCGAGTGCCCTGGTCAGCCGTTGGAAAAAACAGTGGCTGCATGGGGCCTCCGGGCCAAAGGGGTGTGGAGATGGGCAGAGTTGAAACAGACTCTGCCCCATTGCCAGCGTGTCGGCTGGGGGGTTCAAGGCTGAGGAAGGGTCCCCGGGCAGGAGAATGGCGTCCTCCGTCTCCGGTGGGGTCAGTGGCTGCGGAATAAGCAGCCCGGGTGTATCCTCTTTCTGTTCCCCAAGGCAAGCGGTGAAGGTTGGGCAGAGGCCGGCGGCACTCGGTCCAGTTGCCAGCTCTTCTGCTGGGGAAGCGGGCGCAGGAACGACATCCAGGCGGTTGGATGGGGTCAACGGCTGCGGGGTAAGCAGCTCGGGGAAATCCTCATTCTGCTCCTCGGGACAGACGAGGGAGGGTGGGCAGAGGCCAGCGGCACTCTGCCCCGTTGCCAGCTCTTCTGCTGGGTAAGCGGGTGTGGGAACAAAGTCCAGGGGGTCGGATGGGGTCAACGGCTGCGGGATAAGCAGCTCGGGTAAATCCTCCTGCTCCTCAGGGCAGACGATGGAGGGTGGGCAGAGGCCGGCGGCACTCTGCCCCATTGCCAGCTCTTCTGCTGGGGAGGTGGGTACAGGAACAAAGTCCAGGGGGTTGGATGGGGTAAGTGGCTGCGGGATAAGCAGCTCGGGGAAATCCTCCTTCTGCTCCTCGGGACAGACGAGGGAGGGTGGGCAGAGGCCAGCGGCACTCTTCCCCATTGCCAGCTCTTCTGCTGGGTAAGCGGACACTGGCACAGTGTCTTCTTGTGGGGGCGGGAGGATAACTTCCTCTCTGGGCCACTCGGACCCTTTACGCGGCCCATTCTGGTCGCTTGGCACCTGCCGTGCTTCTTCCGACCTGGCCGGCTCGTCTACTGTGGTCCCGACGGGGACCCATGGGAGCATCTCGGGCTCAAATACTTCCGCGTCACTTGGACTGTCTGCTTCTTCGGCCAGACAGTCCCAGGTCATGGGGCTTAGGCCTGACTGCGAAGCGTCGTCCAACAACCTTCTGTAGGCCTTCTCAAGCTCCCATTCGCGCTCTACCAGGAACTCCAGTTCCTCTATCTCGAAGTCCTTGCTCTCGTATGAGAGTTCCTCTTTCCGGCGTTCCAGTATCTCCTCCAACCGCCACTCTGACTCTTCCCCAAACCCAGGGTCATTGGCCATCCTTTCGTATAGCAGCCCTGTGCCGCCATAGTGGAGGCCTGCGGTGGAGGCGCCGTCGATGGTGCGGGGTAGCAGGGGGCCTATTAACCACTGGGACGCCCGGTAAGCGGCGTCCAGTGCAATCTCCTGCTGAACCAGGTATTGGAGTTCTGCCTCCCACTCCTCTGGGGGTCGGCCTTTCAGGATTGCTGCTCTGGCATTGTACTGCACTTGGTAGATGGCAGCGTCGGAGGGAACATTGACACCATGTTAGTCCCTTTCATGGTACAGTGCCTCGTACCAGAGTTCTTGGCGGATCTCGTCCCGCCACTCGGGCCCAGAGGGCTCAACTGTAGATCCATGATACCGATCCAGGCCCTCCTGTAGCCTTCTCGGGAATTCAGCCCTCGTGTCTGCGAGAGTGCTGGAACAGTGGCACCACCACTCGATGAGGGGTGTGGAGTCCTCGGATGCAGCTCCAGGCGGGTTGTAAGCCTCCATCCAAGGGTCGCTGAGATGTTCGGTTTCCTCAATTAAAACTCCAGGCGAGCTGTAAGTCCAAAAAGAAGTATCGCTGGGGGGTGTAGATTCCCTGGATGAAGCTCCAGTCGAGCTGTCAACCTCGAACCAGGGTTCTACGGGGTAGGGTTCAGGGGCAGGGTATTCAGTCCTTTTTGCTCGGAGCACCGCCATCCGCAGCTCGTGCTGACGGTCCTTCTCTTGCTCCTCTTCCTGCCGGATCTTCTGGATGGCATTGTGTATAGCGGCTGCTGACGGGGCAGCTCCGAAGAGGGCTAGCCACTGCCGCACTTTCCTTTGGAAGGGATCTTCTGGGACCAATGCCTGGGTGGGTGGTAAGGTTGGCGTGCCCACGGCTCCCTTGTTCATTTCCTGCAGTTCCTCGATCAGGGTGGCTTTACTTTTTGAGCCGGGGTGCCTCCTCGGCTCTCCAGGATGCCCCGCAGGGTGTCTTTTTTGTAGTTGGCGTACCCTGCCATGCTGAGTGTTTTTTCTGGGGGTTCAGAGTGCCTATCCTCACCGCTTGCCACCAATTTGACGGGATGGAAGTCCGCCTGCGGTCCTGCTTTACCGCCCCCCCCCCCCTTTGATGGCGTCCGGCCCGACTACCGAGTGGCACGGCACTCGGCGTCTCGAGCGGCCTGGAGGATGAAATGGCATTGGTCCGGCGTCTGGAGAGATGGTGCGGTGTTGCCTTGGGGATCCTGTTCCTGGGTTGAGTGGTGATGCAGGAGACCGCTGAGTGTCTCCTGCAATAGTGATTGTAGCTCTGAAATGAAGACACCAGACGTGGCTGTATGCTTTAAAACAGTGAACTGAATTTTATGGGTTTCAACAGGGTCATTTATACAACTTCACACAAACAGATTACCAACTCCCCCACCCACACAACCAGCACAGATTGGCTCCTTTCCCAGCCTCCTGTTCCCTATCAGGTCCCTGTCAGCCTTCCCATTGTCCAGGGATTAGGCAGATGAGGTCTTGGAAAAGCCTCCAATCAGCTGGCTTGCTGTATCCTCTATTTTGCCCTTTTCAGGCTCCCCCATTGTCCAGGGGATTAGGCAGATGAGGTCTTGGAAAAGCCTCCAATCCTCTGGCCCGCTGCATCCTCCATCTTGGGGCATGAGATCCTTTGTTCTGTGAAACCATGCTGGGATGAGCAAAATGGCGACGGCGAAAAACACATACAAACGGGTTCTTTCATATGTAGCGCTCACTCCCGGAGGAGCCGCTGAAAATGAACCACGGGTCAGTCTCCCCGCACTAGGGAATAAATATACTCCAACACAGTTGTGAGTTTTTATCATTTAAATAGTTTACTAAAATCTTGAGCAGATGTTGAAACACGATATTCACAAGTATTATTACAGTATTTTCGTATCACGGTAAAACGCGCAGCGGAAAAGAAACGAAACACGAGGCTTCGTATTTCGGAAAATAAAAATATTCGCAACCGAACATAAAAGCAATGCAATTTCCCGAAAGTCAGAAAAAGGGACACGTAGCAAACCCAAACATACAATCCCTTCGTATTACGGCAAACGCGCAGCGGAAAAAGAGAAAAACATATTCGGAACGTATCTTTATCTTTAATCCCCGTTCCGATTCGTAAAAGGAAATGAGTCCTGCACAGTTAAGTCCCGGAATGTAAAAGGTGTATATGTATGTGTGTGATACCCGGGTACTGTTCAACTGGCCAGTGAATTTTACATGAGGAAAAATCTTCGACTAGTCAGTTGGGGCCCTGTGGACTTTAAAGAGAAAACAGCAGCTTGACCTTTAAACACAAACAGCCTTGGAGGCCTCTCACCCATCCGACGCAGGCTTTAGGCTCCGCTGACCAGGACGTCTCTCCGCCGATCTTGACTGGGGATACTAGCGGCTGGATCCGTTGTCTACCTTCTGCAGCTTGTCCAGCTCCCGCCTGCTCTCCGTTCGATTTCGCCGGTCTGCAGCTGTTGTCTGGGCACTGGCAAGTCTCCTTCCCTCAGGTGGAGTGACCCAAATAGGAATTACAGGTCTCCCTCAGGCTTTGGCCTAGCTCCTTCAGCGGTCTCCTCAGTGCGTCTGCTTTCCTCTCATCCCCTGGCGCGCTCTGGAACTTTCTCCACGAGGCAGAGGATGTAAGACTCCAGTCTCCACCCACTTCCTGGCTTCTTGCAAAGCATGCCAGTTATTGTAGTCCCAATGTCCAGCATCTCTGATTGCGATAGTCTCCATCTTGTGGCCAAAAATAGGTACTGCCACAGCAAGATTTTTAGCACAGCGCTACACTCCCCCTCCTAAAACTCTTGGGTCTCTCCAAGGAGGTACAACCGTTACATTACATTTCCACAATATTTGAATACAATTTACATAACATGTACAGGTTCAACAGCATACATACAGTGGGTTAGGAACACTTCCTCAAGTTGACTCATATTTTGGGCTACCTCAGCTAGCATAGCAGACACTTCGGGCAACCTCCGCACCGTGGTGATGGCCTCTTCAGTGCTATGTTACTGGTGAGTCGTAGGTGAGTCATTGGGGCGGTCGAACAGAGCGTTTTGGTTCTGGCTCAATCAGTTCCTCTTCAGGTGGAAGTACTATAGGCGTTGGCTCAGTCCTTCTCTCTATCACTGGAGCAGACGTTTCTTCAGAATATGATCCCTCCAGTGAAGGCATAGAACTATAATCACCTGAGTAAGCTTCCGGAACTACCGAGATCCCCACATCCTCAGGGACCTCCAACTGAAATTCAAGAGGCTCAGGGATATCAACAGTCTCAGGGACTTCCAACAAGAATTCAGGAGCTTCAGGCCTCAAATTACTCTCCCATCGTTCAGGAACTGAGGTAATCTCTTCAGGCTCCGGTGAACGTATCCAGTCCAGACAGAAACTTTCTTCCTCACTGTCCCTTTCGCTCTCTTCGACAACCGGGTCTGTTGAGACCGAGTAACAGGGGGCAAACGTGGAACAGGCGGGTTTGGCCGAGGCAATTCGTCCCAACGGCATCCTTACAGCCTCTCTCAAAGGTAACAAGTGGTTTCGGTGCCAATTCTTAAGAGGCCCAGCCTTTTCTATCCGGGCGAATCTGATACACTGGTAAACCCGGCAGTTGTTTGCAAACAATGTAAACCTGGGAACTCCACCTATCCGCCAACTTGTGTCTCGCAGCCGCACCCAAGTTCTTCAATAAGACCCTATCACCGGGTTGTAGATCTTGTATTCGAACTTTCAGGTCATAGTTCCTTTTGTTTCTTTGCTCCCTGTTTCCCGAGGTCAACGGGCCTGTTCAAACGCAGAAGCCAGATTCTTTCGAAGTCTATCCACGTAGTTTCTATGGGAAGCTACTGAGGTCTGGTCTAGGGATAACCCAAATGCCAAATCACCGGCAGTCGAGCCTCCCTTCCAACATAAGACGGTACGGTGAATATCCCGTTGCATCGCTCTCCGTACTGTTATATGCATGCACGCAGAGTAGCTATGTGACGACTCCAACTCTGCTTCTCCACATTCGACAAGGTCCCAGCATGTTTAGCAGTGTGCGATTAAACCTTTCAGGCTGAGCATCACCTTGAGCGTCTTTCCAACAACTCCAACAATTGCCCCTACCAGTCTGCTTTCAAAGTCTCTTCCCTGATCAGAGTGTATCCTCCTTGGCAGCCCATAATGAACAAAGAACTTTTCCATCAACACCTTGGCCACTGTCGGAGCGCGTTGATCTTTTGTGGAAAATGCTTGGGCATAACGAGTGAAATGATCAGTCACTATTAGAATGTTCCCTTGCCCACTAGCATCCGGCTCTAAGCACAAGAAGTCAATGCACACCAAATCCATGGGTCCCTGGCTCTGCAGATGGCTCATTGGAGCAGTTCGGGTCGGTAGAGTCTTTCTCTGAATACACCTCAGACAGGAATGACAATAACTTTCAACTCCAGCCCTCATGCAAGGCCAGTAGAACCTATCTCGCACCAGTTTAAAAGTTCTTTCTGCACCCAAATGTCCATGTTCATCATGCAGTGATCGCAGCACACTCTCCTATGTTTAGTGGGGAGGAACAACTGTTGGATCTCTTCAGCATTAGCTGAGGGGCCCCTTCGGTAGACCACCCCATCCAGCATCTTTAATCGCTCCATTCTTTGTAAACCACCTGGCTCCACTCGGGGAGTTGGTTAACAAGATCTCTCGCTGGTTTGCAGTCAGGGCCTTTATGGTCAAGGCAATTAAAGGGTCTCTGGCCTGATCCGCTTTCAGGTCCTGTCTCGAAAAGGTAGGTAAACTTTCATCCCTTAACTGCGTAGGGTTACAGTAGAACTCGGGAACAGCCGCAGCCATAACTCCTATGGCCTCTGCTTCAATCCCTCCTTTGACCCGGCGCTCTGTTCCTTGACACAAAGCTTGCACCCCATCTGGAGTCAACTGAGTCCATTCTGTAGTATAGGGTCTTCTCGATAACGCATCAGCATCTCGATTATTCACCCCAGGGCGATACTTCAGGCTGAACCGAAACCTGACAGAGCGGCCAACCACGATGTCCCGTTGCGTCCAATTTTGCAGTAGTAAGGATATAGGTGAGAGGATTATTATCCGTCTTAATCACGAACTCAGCTCCATACAGATAGTCTTTCAACTTGTCCACCACTGCCCACTTCAAGGCTAGGAACTCCAGCTTGTGAGTAGGATAGTTCTTCTCTGAAGGCGCAAGGCTCTGGCTCACGTACGCCACAGGCCTCAGTAATCCATCATACTCCTGATATAGGACTCCTCCAGACCTTCTCGGCTGGCATCCACATGTAGTTCATACGGCTTATGAGGGTCCGCATAGGCCAAAACAGGAGCTCGGGTTAGACTCTCTTTCAACTTTACAAAAGCTCCTTCACATTGACTGGTCCATTCACCTTGTATAGACTCTCGAGCTTTCCTTGGCCCCGGAGCTGACGGGTTTTTGTCAGAGACCTTGCAGCCTTCTTCTGTGGTTTCCTTCTGCAGGAGTTTGTTCAGTGGTTGAGCTATTTTCGCAAATCCTCCACAAATCTTCGATAGTATGAACAGAATCCCAAGAAAGATCTAAGTTCAGTGACGTTTTGGGGTCTAGGCCAAGAAGCTACGGCCTCAACTTCCGAGGGTCTGTCGAAACACCTTCTGCTGAGACCACATGTCCTAGATACGTAACAGACGGCAGACAGAATTGGCATTTCTCCAGAGACAGTTTCAGCCCCTCTTCATGGAGCCTCTTCAAGACCTTCTCCAGACGTTGCTCATGTTCTTCCAGAGTCTTCCCAACACAATTATGTCATCCAGGTACACTAATACTTCGATTAGATTCATATCCCCGACTGTCTTCTCCATCAACCGTTGGAACGTGGCTGGAGCCCCCGTAAGGCCTTGAGGCATTCTGTTGAATTCAAAGAACCCCAGTGGGCAGATGAACGCAGTTTTCTCCTTGTCTTCAGGATGCATTGGTATCTGGTGATACCCACTTCGCAGGTCTAGTACACTAACCACTTTGCTCCAGACAAACACTGTAGGGCATCTTCAATCCGAGGAGTGGCATATTGATCGGGGATGGTTCTCCGTTCAATGTGCGGTAGTCTATGCATAAGCGGACAGAACCATTTTTCTTCCGGACCAACACTATTGGAGATGCATATGGACTCCTGGACTCTTGAATCACCTTGGTTCTTTGTAATTCGTTCAGCTGCTCTCGCAGATCATCTAAGTCTCCTAGCGGAACTCGCCTTGATCTTTCACGAAACGGCTTGTCTTCTTGTAGTCGAATGCGATGTTCAGTATCTTAGCCAAGCCCACATCGAACTCATCTTTCGAGAACATTTCCTTCCACTTTAAGACTTGAGACTGAAGACGTTTCTTCCACTCAGGTGAAATGGGAGCGTCCTTGGGGTAGAATCTTTCATCTGGAATCTCTTTACTTTCTCCCCCTCCTGAATCAGTAGAGAGGGGTGTAGCAGACTCTACTTGCCCGATAGACATTCGTGCTTTAAGAACCACTGGAGAATCCGTCACATTGCACACACTGACCGAGACTCTTCCTCGTGTTCTCTTCAGAGCCTTGGTGGAGATTATTTCAGGAATTACTTCGACTCCGGTTTCACTCCCATGATCAAAATCGGTTCCCAGCACCACATAGGGACCGGGTTGCGATCCGTTCAACTTGACTGAAGCCCGGAAGCTCGCTACTCTTCTCCTGCTTGCAGAACCTTCTCCGTTCCACCCAGTCTCCACAGTCTTCCCACTTCGGCAGGTGCCTTTCGTTCTTCGACCATCCTCTGATAGACCGGACGTAACATTGGGTGCACTCTCGAGTTGAACCTTCTTCCAACACAATAGGCGTCAGAAGACGCCGCACTAGGTCAGTATACGTCCCACTATCAGGGAGCTTCTGTTTGCACCCGAGGGTCGAGGACACACAATGGCCAGTGCATCACAACCCCCGGACTGCCCGATGACTTCAGATCCGATCTCCAACTTTACTTGCAGGTACCCGTCATAAGGGAGTTTCTCAGTGCCGATACCCCATATTTCCAAATCCTTCAATTCTTGCAAAGGAATGTGCTTTAAGTGTTTCTCGTAGAAGTCTCTGTAGATCAATGTCACTTGAGCCCTGAATCTAACAGGGCTTTGGTGTAGACTCCTTCCACTTGGATTGGCACAATAGGAGAAGGACCTATCAGTTGGTCAGGAAATTTGGTGGCGGTATCCGGACGCTTAGACCCAGTTTGCTGTACCCTGGCCTTTTTCTTGGCCGTGCAGGTTTTGGGTGTGCATTGCTTCCCCATGACGTAGACCCGGATGCTAAGGGAGTGACTCTCTCAGTCCTGGCAGGCTCTACAGTTGGCTCGGCTTTGGGCCTCCTCGCCCTCTTAGTCTTTACTTGGTTTCTGGAGCGGGGCTCAACCCTTGGGCACTCAGGTTGCTCCTTTACTGGTGCCCTCTGGCGTTTTCCGCCGGTGAGGTAGATAACAGTCCTTCCAGGGCTTCCAACAGTCCCTTGACTCTATCCTTCTCAGGCTTCCGGCCTTTGCACTGTGCGCAGAAATGGCCCATCTCTCCACACCCGAAACATCTCTTCTTAGAGAGCGGAGACATAGTTGCTTGTTGAGATTTGTTAAAAGATTTGGACCAGACGCCACAGCAACTTCCGTCGTCTGCATACCTGTGAGGAATTTCTGCATTTCTGCCTGCATTTCTGTCACCTTCATCAATACCCGGCACAGTTCCGCGTGCGCTTGTTGCAATTCAACTTGAGCTTCCTGAACTTTCTTGACGGTTTTGGACAATTCATCCCGTTCAGGGAGGTTCGATTCTTTAGCAGCCCTCTCTGTAGATTTAAAACCAACTAGGTGTTCTTGTTCGTCCTCATCAGACCCATAGGTATCTAGAGAGTCACTTTCAGGTTGCAGGCCGCCGCTATGTCTCACAGGTTGTGCATACGCCCTTTCCCCCGCCTGAAAGATTTCTCTTCTAGTAAAGCCTCTTCCTCTCGCACAACTCGAATCAGTTCCAGGTACTTTAACTCTTGACTACCTGCTCTGCTTCTCAGCTGCATCATCACTGGATCTAAAGGTTGAGAGCCCTCAGGATCTGTTTTATTCGGATCTTATTTACTTCGGCCGGTTCGGCCCCTTTCTTCAGGAGTATCTGGTGTAGAATCTTATCCAGGCGCCTCATGTACTCGGTCATTCTCTCACCTCTTCTCTGATAGGTGTGTTCGTACTGATATACCAGTTCGGCCGCCTTTTCGGTTCGTCCAAAAACTTCTTCAAGAACGTTTAAGTAATCTAAAGCAGTACAATCTTTTCTGCTCAGTTTCAGGTTTCTCACCGCTTCTGACGCAGGTCCCTTTAAGCTCTCGGTAATCCTTTGCTTTTTCTGGGCCTCAGGGACATCCCACTCATCCAGAGCCTGCATCGCCTGTTCCACCCATTCTTCAAAGGTTTCTTCTCCCGCCGGAGTTGGTACGTTTCCTGTAAAATTTTCTTAACCGTCGATAACCGAAGTTAGTGTGAGGAGGGCTTGTTGTCTGACATTTAGCCAGTAGATCTCCAATAGCCACGATAAATTCAGGCCCAATCATGGCCAACGGACTGGGCGCGGAGACACTTGCGGATTCACCACGTGGCGTACTTGGCTTAATTAGTTGGACTTCCACCTCTTCAGCCAGTTTCACGCTCGTGCCCTGAAAACATGGCGGAACACCCTTTCTCCATTCGAGAAGAACATACATGTGAGAGGTATCTGGGTTTTTTTCAATGTCCAGAATTAACCCCCGATGATCTGGTGCTAGCGTGGCCACGGCCTGGCGAATCTGATCTTCAGCCCAAGTGTCTGCTGGAATATCCATGACTATACAACATTTCGACTGGCTACTGTGCTCCCCACACCACTCGGCAACAGTGTCTGGATCCATATTTAACCCTTTAGATGCGGTTTTTCCAGAGACTGGATCCCGGAAACGAGCCCCACGTGTAGCGCTCACTCCCGGAGGAGCCGCTGAAAATGAACCACGGGTCAGTCTCTCCGCACTAGGGAATAAATATACTCCAACACAGTTGTGAGTTTTTATCATTTAAATAGTTTACTAAAATCTTGAGCAGATGTTGAAACACGATATTCACAAGTATTATTACAGTATTTTCGTATCACGGTAAAACGCGCAGCGGAAAAGAAACGAAACACGAGGCTTCGTATTTCGGAAAATAAAAATATTCGCAACCGAACATAAAAGCAATGCAATTTCCCGAAAGTCAGAAAAAGGACACGTAGCAAAACCCCAAACATACAATCCCTTCGTATTACGGCAAACGCGCAGCGGAAAAAGAGAAAAACATATTCGGAACGTATCTTTATCTTTAATCCCCGTTCCGATTCGTAAAAGGAAATGAGTCCTGCACAAGTTAAGTCCCGAATGTAAAAGGTGTATATGTATGTGTGTGATACCCGGGTACTGTTCAACTGGCCAGTGAATTTACATGAGGAAAAATCTTCGACTAGTCAGTTGGGGCCCTGTGGACTTTAAAGAGAAAACAGCAGCTTGACCTTTAAACACAAACAGCCTTGGAGGCCTCTCACCCATCCGACGCAGGCTTTAGGCTCCGCTGACCCAGGACGTCTCTCCGCCGGATCTTGACTGGGGATACTAGCGGCCGGATCCGTTGTCTACCTTCCTGCAGCTTGTCCAGCTCACCGCCTGCTCTACGTTCGATTCCGCCGGTCTGCAGCTGTTGTCTGGGTACTGGCAAGTCTCCTTCCCCTCAGGTGGAGTGACCCAAATAGGAATTACAGGTCTCCCTCAGGCTTTGGCCTAGCTCCTTCAGCGGTCTCCTCAGTGCGTCTGCTTTCCCTCATCCCCTGGCGCGCTCTGGAACTTTCTCCACGAGGCAGAGGATGTAAGACTCCAGTCTCCACCCACTTCCTGGCTTCTTGCAAAGCATGCCAGTTATTGTAGTCCCAATGTCCAGCATCTCTGATTGCGATAGTCTCCATCTTGTGGCCAAAAATAGGTACTGCCACAGCAAGATTTTTAGCACAGCGCTACACATACTTTTACAGTCACATCATACAGGGTACATTTTCATTATATTACACCAATAAAACCTCATATAGCAATAAAATAAGAGGTCCATAGGCTCACACGCAAAACTAAAACGAAAACAGGAAAAATGGTCTTTAAAAAGAGTTCAGTCTTTAGTCCTGTGACTCGCTGAAAAGAGCTCTCATGTCCGTTCCGTGACAATAGGTATGGCAAAAAGCCCTACCCCTGGCCCAGGAATTTCTTCCCA